>CM055118.1:413858411-414394063 GCA_029206835.1 Rana muscosa | reverse complement strand
GGTATTCCCCATACCGTTTGATGTTCGGGCGGGAGGCTCGGTTGCCAGTGGACTTGGCCTTTGGCATATCGCTGGATCATACCTCAGCAGCATCCCACAAGGGGTATGTAGACCGATTGAGAAAGAGTCTGAAGACAGCTTTTGAAAAGGCCCAAGCAGCATCTGACCAACGGGGGCTGAGAAATAAAAGAAACTTTGACCCAAGAGTCAGAATTCAAGATTTACAGCCAGGAGATAGAGTGCTGTTGAGGAACTTGGGAATTCCGGGAAAACATAAGTTGGCTGACCGTTGGAAATCCCAACCTTATGTTATCTGCAAGAAGCTGGAAAACCTGTGTACCAAATTAGGCCAGAAGGAAGCGTGGGACCGTTAAAGACCTGGCACAGGAATCACTTGTTGCCCCTCTCCGAGGCAGTTCGCATGCCTCCTGCATCTGACTCACAAGAAACCCCTTCAACTTCTCAAGGTTCCAGACCCATCACCCGATCTCAAACAGTGCTTCCAGATGTGAGAGATGGAGACTCTGACAATGAAGGTCAAGAGGATGAAGAAGCAGAATCTGACTGGTTGTGGTCATCCCAATTGCCAGAACCCATGACCACCTCCCAAACCTCACCCAAAACAGTTGACAATGGAACTCTTCGGGCAGAAGCTCCTGAATTCGTGCCTTCAAACATTCTCATTGAGGAGGTAGCTGATGACTCAGACTCTGTCAATGGAAGACCCAGAAGAAGGGTCGTTGTCTCTATCTGAAGGAGAGCGGGACGCTCCTGAAGTTCTGGAGCCCAACATGCCTGAACTAGATGAGGAAGCCCCTGAAGAGCTTCTAGAAACAGCCAGCCCCAATGTCCTTGAGAATATGATACCTAAAGAGCAGAGGGAAAGAAGAGTAATTCACCCCCCAAAAAGACTGACGTACGACCAATTGGGAAAATGCTCTGAGGAGGCCATCATCACTTCTAAGAGAACCATTGATCAGTCTAGCTCTTCCACTCCAGATTCAGATTCAGTGGAAGACAACCCCAGCTCACTCCCTAGCACATCTGAAACAGACACCCAAGTGTCGGTGGTCCGTATACAGGACAACCTCCCTCCTTGTGATAATTAGTGGGAGGTTCCTCTGTCGGCTCTGTGTTATGATATGAGCTGTTTAAGTTTAAATCCTGCTTATGAAAAGGCAAGTTGTTTATTGTCATGCATAAACTAACAAATTTCCCTGCAGGTATTGCCAAAGTATGTGTTAGGTTACATACTGTTGTCCTCTTTGGGGACCAAAGACTTTAAGTGGGGGGAGTGTGTAGCAGGATGTCCATATGAAAGAAGGAATCCGGCTCCCTCCGGTGGTATAAGTGTTACAATGCAACTAATGCACTTTGGGACAGATATCAGCTAGGAGAAAAGACTTTGTCACTTTTAGTAAAAGACAGACTACATTACCCAGGGTGCATTGCAACACCGCAAAGCATTCTGGGCAGACTACTTAAACCAGGGGAGGGGCCAGCGTCTCTCTCTCTGGATCCAGCTCTGAATCAAGCAGGAAGTTGGCACGGAGGCCTGCTTCCTAAGGATTAGGCCAGAAGCCTGGGCCTAAATTACGGGAGTGCCTGAGTGATTTCCAGCAGAGGATCGTCCACAGCGTCCTGTGATTGCCCAGCAGAGACCGGAGTCGTCCATCACCATATGCTGTTAGTGACGGAGTCCGGAGACTGCAGCTGAAGCAGAAGCGTGGAGATCGAGTGACCGGGACAAGCCAGAGGAGACTATCTGAAAGTCGGGCCTGTTTGGTGAGAAGGGCACCTGCCCAGAATTGACTACTACCTTAGAGGAAAGTGATTTAGTTAGTGCCAGCCACACTTCACCTATCACGCCACAGCTTGCGGCCTAGTGTATCTCACTGGAGACTATGTGATCAGAGATTGGTGCATCCGTCATTAGTGGGTGGCAGGCACACGAGTACTCAGGTATATTGCGGATAATTACAGCATCTTGTTGAAACCCTGTGGATTACAATTTAACTTGTGCACCGACGGTGGCTAGCGAAGACTTCATTGGAGAAAGGAACTTTGAGTGGGACGCAGATAGGCCTTGCTTACCTATTATAGGGAATGAACACGTGCAAGGTATTGCAACAAAGGGGGAGCTCGTGAGCAACCAGTTAGCCGTGCAGAGACACATATAGATACATGTACATATATATAGCTGATGTTATTTCCTGTTATTACCTAATCTCAGTGATACCTATCCTTATTGGTTTATTGACTCTGCAATGCGCATGCAGAGTCAACTGTGTGTATTAATGTGATTCTTTACCCTTCCCTTTTATACTGAGTAAAGGTACCTTTGATTAAGCATATAACTTGTGTGAAGTATCTCTGTCACTTAGAAGGACTAGTGACCAGCAAAGGTAATAACATTTACAGGTTATTGTGTGATGTATGTGTAGCGCTACCCCCAGTTAAGAGAGCCGCTGATATTGATTTGGGCCCTGCAGTGCACCGCTGTCAACCCCCGGCAATCGGCTCTAACCTCCCGTGGCACAGCTGGTGATAGAGAGATAGGACCGCGTGATCGCAACTGTTGGTGATGCAGTCCTATAACAAACATACACAGAATATACTTTAAAACTCCTATTAAAGTAAGCGGAACTGACACCAAATGTACTTTACCCAGATATTTTGCTGAGGCTAATGGGCAAGTAATAAACAACAGTATAACAAGTTGCAGATCCCTGCAATAAACAGTAATAAAGATAAACAGAGTAATCAGAATAATAAAGTATTGCTATGCAACTCTAGCGCTGCCCTTTTACAGCTACTTCCCCTCATGGGTAGACTAACACCCAGCAATGTCTACCTATGCAGTCAGGCCTGACTGATCTAAATGGAAGTTCAGTGAAACAATATTTGCTAGCAATCTCTCGGTGGTGCACTTGAAGAACAACTTTGTAATCCCAACGAATAGTAAAGATAAAGTATCTGTCTTTAAACAGCTCTCACCACCTGGACAAGTCCAAGTCCCTTTCCTCCATCGATTCGTCTAGGAACAGGAATCCACCGACATCCAAGTCTTCAATCCTTCTGGTGTACTGCAGCAAGGAGGATTAGATGTCTCTAAGGCTCTGCTAGGCTGGCAGAGGGCTCTTTGGAAAGGAGCACACGGCCCGGGGTTCAGGCCTTGTGCACACAGCAGTTCAGCACAGACATCCTCTTGCTAGGAGAGGGGGGTCCCAAAGAGGCTGACCAAAACTCCGCCTCCCCTTTATAAAGTCTGCCCCAGCAGTCTCTGTTCTGGAGCAATGCACCCTGGGTGCTGCAAGATGTACTGGGAGATGTAGTCTCTCTCTCCTCTGCTTTCACTTCCATAATGTCTCTTTACTTCCTCCTGACTCACCTCTCACCTGGAACTTCTTGTCTCTCTGCATTAAAGGGGAACACCCCGCTACACACTCCCCCCACTTGAACTCTTTGGTCCCCAAAGATAAACTTCAACAAATACTGTTTACCATTTTGGACAATGTCGAGCATGATGTTGGCATAGGGAATTCCCACCAAAACTTTGGGATGGAACTCTCTTGCCCACAGGTCACACTACCATGAGTGGCCTGCCTAACTGTGCCAGAGAGTGAGCTGGGGTTGCCCTCCACCAAATGGACGGTGGAAGGATCAGGTTGTTCAACACTTCTCCTAGCCGTTACAACAGAGTCCTCTGAGCTCGTCCCCATTTGGGGGTAAGTTAGTTTCTTGGGAGGCCTGATGACTCTGCGAGCCCTCTGCTCTCTTGGTGCTTCTGACTCTGGCACCACAGGCTCTTCTTCAGGAGTAAGTTCAGGTAACATTGCTGGTTCTGGAACCTCTGATTCAGAAGTCGACTGACGTATGGAATCTCTAGAGTCCTCCTCAGCGCAAGTGTCAGGAACATCTTCCCAGTAATCAGCTGAGGGACTGAAGGGTATGAATTCAGTAGCCTCCGGATTCAGCGTTGCATCTGGGGTATCCCCTCCATTTGGGAGATCTATGGCGGACGTTCCCAGAGTCGAGGGAGGCCACAGCCAGTCCAGTTCTCCACCTTCTTCTGTACTCAATTGGGAGGCCTCCCCATCTTTGGCTCGAGAGGTCTGGGACTGAGTGTTCGGCCTAGGAATATCCAGGATAGAGGCCGGTTCAGGGGAGTCTCTCACGGGAGGTATTCTGACTGCCTCAGCAAGTGGGAGCAGGTGGTTCCGATGCCACATCTTCAGTGGACCCACCTTTCCTTCTGGCTTTAGTTTGTAGACAGGCAAACCGGGCAACTTCCTACAGACAACATAGGGCTCAGATCTCCACCTGTCGGCAAGCTTGTGTTTTCCAGGGACCCCCAGATTGCGTAGCAGTACTCGGTCCCCGGGCTGCAGATCTTGCACTCGAACCTTCAGATCAAAATTTCTCTTGTTGCGGGCCCCCCTTTGATCCGAAGCCGCCTGGGCTTGTTCATAGGCCACCTGCAAGCTACGTCTAAGTCTGTCCACGTATCCCTTGTGGGATGTAGCTGAGGTATTGTCTATAGAAGTGCCAAAGGCCAGGTCCACAGGTAGCCTTGCTTCTCTCCCAAACATAAGTCGATAAGGGGAGTAGCCAGTGGCGTCACTTGTGGTACAGTTATAGGCATGTACTAGGGCTGATATGTGCTGACTCCAGTGTTGCTTCTTCTCTGTTTCTAAGGTTCCCAACATGTTGAGCAGGGTCCGGTTAAATCTCTCCGGCTGAGCATCTCCTTGTGGGTGGTAAGGCGTGGTTCTGGTCTTCTTTATTCCTAATGAATCCAAAAGTCTTCGGATCAACCGACTCTCAAAGTCCCTTCCTTGATCTGAGTGGAGTCTCTGTGGTAGTCCGTAATGGACAAAATACTTCTCCATAAGTATCTTGGCCACGGTGGATGCCTTCTGGTCTTTGGTTGGGAAAGCTTGAGCATAGCGGGTGAAATAGTCGGTTATTACCAGAACATTCCCCAATCCACTCAGGTCGGGTTCGAGGCAGAGAAAGTCAATGCATACCAGATCCATTGGGCCTTGACTCTGTAAGTGGCCCATTGGGGCAGCTTGATGGGGTAGGGTCTTTCTCTGAATGCATCGTGCACAGGAATGGCAATACTCCTCTACTTCTGCCCTCATGCAGGGCCAATAGAACCGATTTCTGACAAGCTGGAAGGTCCTTTCTGCCCCTAGGTGACCATGATGGTCATGCAGGGCAATTAGTACAGTCTCTCGGTGCTTCTCTGGAAGAAATAACTGCCACTTATCTTCTGAGTCATCAGAGGGGCCCCTTCGGTAGACCACTCCCTGATGTACCTGTAGCCTGTCCAATTCCTTCCTCAACAGGCGAGCCTCCTTTGAGGGGTGATTTAGGAATTTGTTGGGATCCTGATTCTCCAGGGCTTCGAGGACCAATCTCCCCATGGGGTCTTCCAATTGGTCACACCTCAACTCCTTCTTGGACAGTCTCGGTAGGTTGTCTTCCTCCAGTTGAGTTACCCCACAATAGTGTTTGGGGACTCCTACCATGGTAACCCCTATTTCTTCTGCTCTGGAGCCTCCTCTGGCTTGGAATTCAGCCCCTTGACAAAGGGCCCGCACCCCGTCCGGTGCCACTTGGGTCCAATCTTCCCAGTCATTTGTCGTGGCATGAGACCTCCGGGACAGGGCATCTGCATCCCTATTTCCGGCTCCTGGTCTGTACTTCAGACTGAAGTTGAATCCAGACAATGCGGCCAACCACCTGTGTCCGGTGGCATCTAGTTTCGCGGTGGTGAAGAGGTAGGTCAGGGGGTTGTTGTCTGTCTTCACAGTAAACTCTGCCCCATACAAGTAGTCTTTTAGCTTGTCTACTACCGCCCATTTGAGGGCCAGGAATTCCAGCTTATGAGTGGGGTAATTCTTTTCTGAGGGGGTCAGGCTCCTGCTCACATAGGCCACTGGTCGCAGTTGTCCTTCATGTTCTTGGTAGAGTACACCACCTAGACCCTCATGGCTGGCATCCACATGTAATTCATAAGGTCTGGTAGGGTCGGCGTAGGCCAGGACTGGGGCAGTGGTTAAGCTCCTCTTCAGAGCATGAAAGGCCTCTTCACACCTTGGGTTCCACTGATCTTGAACTGACTCACCAGGCCTCCTGGGCCCTGAGTCATCCTCTTCCCCTTCTGCCTTTAGCAATTCATTCAACGGGCGGGCAATCCGAGCAAACCCCTCCACAAACCTCCTATAATAGGAGCAGAACCCCAGGAAGGATCTGAGCTCTGTTACTGTGGTGGGTCGTGGCCAGGAAGTGACTGCTTCCAACTTCTCAGGATCTGTGGCCACCCCTTCTTCAGACACTATGTGCCCCAGATAGTTCACAGAAGACTGGTAGAACCGACACTTCTCGGGGGAAAGCTTAAGTCCCTCTTCGCTGAGTCTTCTCAATACTTTCTCCAACCTGGCTTCATGTTCTTCCAAGGTTCTTCCAAAGACAATGACATCGTCCAAGTACACAAGGACTTCTATAAGATTCATGTCTCCAACAGTCTTCTCCATAAGGCGTTGAAAGGTAGCAGGAGCTCCAGACAGACCCTGAGGCATCCTATTGAATTCGAAGAATCCCACCGGGGTTATGAAGGCTGTCTTCTCCCTGTCTTCTGGGTGCATAGGGATTTGATAGTACCCACTCTTGAGGTCCATCACACTGAACCATTTGGCTCCAGACAAACTTTGTAGGGCATCTTCTATCCTTGGCGTGGTGTATTGGTCAGGGACGGTTCTCCTGTTGAGAGTCCTGTAATCGATACAAAGCCTCAACGACCCATTCTTCTTTCTGACCACCACGATTGGGGAGGCATAGGGACTTCTAGACTCCCGGATCACACCAGTCTTCTTTAGTTCTACAAGTTGTTCCCTCAGATCCTCCAGATCTGCCAGGGGGACCCGCCTGACCCTCTCTCGGAAGGGCTTATCTTCTTGGAGGCGGATCCGATGGGTGGCACTTCTTGCACACCCCACATCGAATTCATCTTCGGAAAAGATCTTCTCCCACCTGGTCAGCTGGGCCTTGGCTCTTTCTTTCCAAGCCCTGGGTAGGTTCGGGTTTTCCACGGACAGTTTCTCCCAAACATCTCCTCCGTCACCCGTCCCCTTGACTTCGGACCAAGTGACCGGGGCAGCAGGGCTCACCTGACCAAGCAACACTCTGGCAGGGATCTCCATGGGTCCTCCCGTAGTGTTCCTAACACTCACCGGAACTCTGCCATGGGCCTTCTTCAGAGCCTTGAACGGAATCACTTCTGGTATCACTTCCAGGCCTGAGGACTCTTCCCTTGGGTCTGATTCCAGCATGACAAAGGGGCCAGGTTGTTCCCACGAAAGCTTCACAGTGGCCCTAAGACAGGTTACTTCTCCGGGCTGTAGCACTACTCCTTCTCTGCCAAGTCTCCACACCTTCCCTATCCCCTCTCCCGGGGTCTTCTGCTCTAAGACCAGTCGTTGGTAGGCCGTCTTTAGCATGGGATGGATTTTGGTGGCTGAATGGTTTCTCTCTTTCACTAGAGGGGTCAGGAGTCTCCTGACTAGATCCGTGTTTGTCCCAATGATCAGGGAAATCTTGCTGGCTCCAGGCGGCCGGGGACACACAACTGCCAGGGTGTCAAACACTTCAGCCTTCCCAGCCACGGATGGGTCGAAAGTCATCTTTATGGGCAGGTACCCATCATAAGGGAAACTCTGGGTTCCAAGTCCCCATATCTCCAGCTCTTCTATCTTCTGGATAGGCAGATGACTCAAGTGCCTATCATAGAAGTCCCGGTATAGTAAAGTCACCTGTGCTCCGGTGTCCAAAAGAGCTTTAGTATAGACTCCTTCCACTTGAATGGGCACAGTAGGAGACGGGCCCACCAGTTCCTTTGGGTATGGCCGGACTGGGGTCACCTCTTTTTTTTTTGCTTTCGACCCTTGCCCTGCTCCTTTTGGACTTTAATTTTTCCTGAGCCTGGCATGCATTGACTTTCTCCCTCTCAATGGGGGCACAAACCCGCTGAGGGATGTTATTGTTCCTTTTAGGTGGATGTTCCTTCTTTGGGGTGCTGTACTTCCACTGAGGGGTCTTGCCCCCTCCCTCTGGGGTACATCTTGGTGGGGGTGTACTATACCTCCTCCTAGGAGTTTTGTCTCCTCCATTCTTGGCCTTTTTTTTTAGTTTGGAGCGCACTGAAGATGATGGGCACCCGGTTGACTCCTTCACCGGGGCCCTTTGGAGTTTCCCGCCGGCTTGCAATTATCTGTTCTCTTCTTCTTTGGGCTGGAGCATACGTTAGCAAAGTGGCCACTCCCTCCGCAGTTATAGCAAATCACCTCTTCTCGGTCCTGTAGGGAGGCCGGTGCTGAGGTGTTCGGGAACAACTCCTTTCTTGGGCTTGGTTTCTCTCGTCTTCTCTGATCTTTCTCCATCAAAGAGGTCAGCATCTCCAACACTTGGGCCATTTGCGATTTCAGAGTGTCAACCTCCGCATCTCTTTCTGGGCTCTTGACCGAATGGACCAACACTGGTACAGGTGTGACATTCGCCTTGGCCACCTGCTGATCTTCCTGCAGCGCCTCTTCGTCCCTAATAATTTTTATTAGATCAGAGTAGGTTAGTGACATTCCTCCTCCTGAGGTTTTCAGGTGCAGCCAGACCGGGTCTGAGCGCCGCGCTCCCCTCATGATCTGCTTCATGCGTGCTTCATCTGCATCTTTGGGCAGCATTCCCTTCTTCAGTACAATCTTGCATAACTGCCTGTTCAGGCTTCTAACATATTCTGACAGTTTCTCATTCGGCTGCTGGAGAGTGTGTTCAATTTGATAAATCATCTCTGACACCTTCTCCAGCTGACCAAACTCTTCCTGCAGCATGGCCAGGCAATCTTGAGCTGTACAGTTTTCATTTCCAAACCGGAAGCTCCTCACCGCTTCTGCCGCGGCACCTTTCAGACTTTCTAAGACTCGCTGTCTCTTCTGTGCCTCAGGCACCTCCCATGCTTCTACTGCCTGCAATGCCTGTTCCACCCAAGTGTCAAAATCTTCCTCCCCCGCAGGGACGGGGAGCTTCCCTGAGAAGGTGCTAAGCTTCCGGTAACCGGCCTCCACATGCACCGTACTGCTTTTCTGGCACTTAATTACAAGGTCTCCTAGAGCATTCAACAATTCAGGCCCTATAGCGGCCAGCGGTGATCCCGGGCTTAATAGTTCCTTAAGCTTTTCTGCTTTAGGGGATAGTGGTGGAGATAATTGTGGGGGTGATGGCTTTGGTGTCTGAAACCATTCTTCCTTCACTGGCAGCGTATGTATCAAGTGATAGATCTGATTATCTATGGCTTGTATACTCTGACTTTTAAAATGCTCTGGGATTTCCTTTTTCCATTCTACCAGTGCGTATGTAAACGAGATCACTGGATCTGGCCTAAAATCCATCACCCATGCTTTGTGGCTCGGAGACAGTAACAATACGAGCTGTTTTATCTCCTCTTCCTTCCATCTTTCCCCCGGGAGTACAATGACTACCGCCGCGGTTGGATCGGCGCCAATCGCTGCGCACCACTGTGACATTGCCAGCGGGTCCATGCTGGTACTTCTGACCGGCTTGATTGCAGCGTGCAACGTACAAGGATCCCGGACTCGAGCCCCCACGTGTAGCGCTACCCCCAGTTAAGAGAGCCGCTGATATTGATTTGGGCCCTGCAGTGCACCGCTGTCAACCCCCGGCAATCGGCTCTAACCTCCCGTAGCACAGCTGGTGATAGAGAGATAGGACCGCGTGATCGCAACTGTTGGTGACGCAGTCCTATAACAAACATACACAGAATATACTTTAAAACTCCTATTAAAGTAAGCGGAACTGACACCAAATGTACTTTACCCAGATATTTTACTGAGGCTAATGGGCAAGTAATAAACAACAGTATAACAAGTTGCAGATCCCTGCAATAAACAGTAATAAAGATAAACAGAGTAATCAGAATAATAAAGTATTGCTATGCAACTCTAGCGCTGCCCTTTTACAGCTACTTCCCCTCATGGGTAGACTAACATCCAGCAATGTCTACCTATGCAGTCAGGCCTGACTGATCTAAATGGAAGTTCAGTGAAACAATATTTGCTAGCAATCTCTCGGTGGTGCACTTGAAGAACAACTTTGTAATCCCAACGAATAGTAAAGATAAAGTATCTGTCTTTAAACAGCTCTCACCACCTGGACAAGTCCAAGTCCCTTTCCTCCATCGATTCGTCTAGGAACAGGAATCCACCGACATCCAAGTCTTCAATCCTTCTGGTGTACTGCAGCAAGGAGGATTAGATGTCTCTAAGGCTCTGCTAGGCTGGCAGAGGGCTCTTTGGAAAGGAGCACACGGCCCGGGCTTCAGGCCTTGTGCACACAGCAGTTCAGCACAGACATCCTCTTGCTAGGAGAGGGGGTCCCAAAGAGGCCGACCAAAACTCCGCCTCCCCTTTATAAAGTCTGCCCCAGCAGTCTCTGTTCTGGAGCAATGCACCCTGGGTGCTGCAAGATGTACTGGGAGATGTAGTCTCTCTCTCCTCTGCTTTCACTTCCATAATGTCTCTTTACTTCCTCCCGACTCACCTCTCACCTGGAGCTTCTTATCTCTCTGCATTAAAGGGGAACACCCCGCTACACATGCAGGATTGTGTCTCCTAATACTCAATAGGTCTCACACTCCTTATTCATATCAGTTGTGCTAAGGGAAGGTTTGAGCCACTTCCAGGGGTTGATAGGCAGGACGTAGACCCAAATCAAACAAACAGCAGCTCCTACGGGGGTAGTGCTACATGTACATGGGAGGAGCCTGTGATACTTATGTACAATGGAGGGGCCTGTGATACTTATGTACAATGGAGGGGCCTGTGATACTTATGTACAGTGGAGGGGCCTGTGATACTTATGTACAATGGAGGGGCCTGTGATACTTGTGTACATGGGAGGAGCCTGTGATACTTATGTACAATGGAGGGGCCTGTGATACTTATGTACATGGGAGGGGCCTGTGATACTTGTGTACATGGGAGGAGTCTGTGATACTTATGTACATGGGATGAGCCTGTGATACTTATGTACATGGGAGGAGCCTGTGATACTTATGTACATGGGAGGAGCCTGTGATACTTATGTACATGGGAGGAGCCTGTGATACTTATGTACATGGGAGGAGCCTGTGATACTTATGTACATGGGAGGAGTCTGTGATACTTATGTACATGGGAGGAGTCTGTGATACTTATGTACATGGGAGGAGTCTGTGATACTTATGTACATGGGAGGAGTCTGTGATACTTGTGTACATGGGAGGAGTCTGTGATACTTATGTACATGGGAGGAGTCTGTGATACTTGTGTACATGGGAGGAGTCTGTGATACTTATGTACAATGGAGGAGCCTGTGATACTTGTGTACATGGGAGGGGCCTGTGATACTTATGTACAATGGAGGAGCCTGTGATACTTGTGTACATGGGAGGGGCCTGTGATACTTATGTACATGGGAGGAGCCTGTGATACTTGTGTACATGGGAGGGGCCTGTGATACTTATGTACATGGGAGGAGTCTGTGATACTTATGTACATGAGAGGAGCCTGTGATACTTATGTACATGGGAGGAGTCTGTGATACTTATGTACATGTTAGGAGCCTGTGATACTTATGTACATGGGAGGAGCCTGTGATACTTATGTACACGGGAGGAGCCTGTGATACTTATGTACATGAGAGGAGTCTGTGATACTTATGTACATGGGAGGGGTCTGTGATACTTATGTACATGGGAGGAGTCTGATACTTATGTACATGGGAGGAGTCTGTGATACTTATGTACAATGGAGGGGCCTGTGATACTTATGTACATGGGAGGAGCCTGTGATACTTATGTACATGGGAGGAGTCTGTGATACTTATGTACAATGGAGGGGCCTGTGATACTTATGTACATGGGAGGAGCCTGTGATACTTATGTACACGGGAGGAGCCTGTGATACTTATGTACATGGGAGGAGCCTGTGATACTTATGTACACGGGAGGAGCCTGTGATACTTATGTACATGAGAGGAGTCTGTGATACTTATGTACATGAGAGGAGTCTGTGATACTTATGTACATGGGAGGAGCCTGTGATACTTATGTACAATGGAGGGGCCTGTGATACTTATGTACATGGGAGGAGTATGTGATACTTATGTACATGGGAGGAGCCTGTGATACTTATGTACATGGGAGGAGCCTGTGATACTTATGTACATGGGAGGAGCCTGTGATACTTATGTACATGGGAGGAGTCTGTGATTCTTATGTACATGGGAGGAGTCTGTGATACTTATGTACATGAGAGGAGTCTGTGAAACTTATGTACATGGGAGGGGCCTGTGATACTTATGTACATGGGAGGAGTCTGTGATACTTATGTACATGGGAGGAGCCTGGGATACTTATGTACATTAGAGGAGTCTGTGAAACTTATGTACATGGGAGGGGCCTGTGATACTTATGTACATGGGAGGAGTCTGATACTTATGTACATGGGAGGAGTCTGTGAAACTTATGTACATGAGAGGAGCCTGTGATACTTATGTACATGGGAGGGGCCTGTGATACTTATGTACATGGGAGGAGCCTGTGATACTTATGTACATGGGAGGAGCCTGTGATACTTATGTACATGGGAGGAGCCTGTGATACTTATGTACATGGGAGGAGCCTGTGATACTTATGTACATGGGAGGAGCCTGTGATACTTATGTACATGGGAGGAGCCTGTGATACTTATGTACATGGGAGGAGCCTGTGATACTTATGTACATGGGAGGAGCCTGTGATACTTATGTACATGGGAGGAGCCTGTGATACTTGTGTACATGGGAGGAGCCTGTGATACTTATGTATGGAGCGATACCCCCAGACTAAGGGAGCCGCTGGTTTGCTTTTGGGCCCTGTACACGGCACAGCCAACCCCCGGCAATCTACTCAGCTCTTCTCTGGCACAGCTAGTCTAGGGGTGGTGTTTCTATATGGCTCTATAATAGTGTATACACAATCCCACAATACCTTTTCTTCAGTGGTAAGATATATATATATATATATATATATATATATATATAGAAATATAGACTCCAATACCTGATTTGAGTAAACATAAAAGGGTTTACTTGTAGATAAAAGGGATCAATAGTCAATAGTACATATAACACATGCATGCAGAGCCCTGCAGTAACACTAACAGTAGTTAATTATAGTGCGTAACTAATTCTAACACACGCTAACATATAACTTAAGTCCCCGTTATCAATATGGCGCCCAACAGTACTATCAGTTCCCAGTCAGGCCTGACTCTGGTAATAACTCAGTCTCTAGAGAAGGAATCTTCGCATGCCAAATGATCGATGGTGCACATACAGGAACAATATTTGTAATCCAACAAGGTATAAAGTAGTAGAGAAACTCCCCGGAGACTATGTGACTCAGTCCTCCAGCTAGTCTCCTGACAGGAAAAAAGGAAATATAACCCGATGGGCCAAGGCAGTCTATAGGCCTAATAAGTACTTGATTAAAGCTGCGAGCAGGTGCTCTCTCACCACTCCGAACTCGATCCCAGTCCGAAACTCCCACCGCTGTGTCTTCACTCACACACAGGATCTGCCACCGCCTGGTCTCCGGTCCACTGACTTCCCTGAAGCAGGTAGATGTCTGTCGCCGCACAGGCTCCGCAGCGAGGTGGAAGGCTCTCTGGAAGTGCGCAAGGCCCAGGCCTCGGGCCTTGCACTCACAGCAGGTCCGCACAGGAATCCCTCTTGCCAGCCCTGCAGTGTCCAAAGAGGCCGGGCTTAGCCTCGCCCTCCCCTTTTATTCCCCACCCATCAGTCTCTGAGGCAGCCCAATGCACCCTGGGTGTCAAACGGGGTTCTGGGTAACGTAGTCCATGGGGTTCAACGGAGACCCCGCTACATGTACATGGGATTTTTTCATTTTTTATTTTTAATAAATTTGCAAAGATTTCAAAAAAACTTCTTTCCGGTTGTCATTATGGGGGATTGTTTGTAGAATTTTGAGAAAAATAATGAATTTAATCCATTTTGGAAAAAACTGTAACATAACAAATAGTGGAAAAAGTGAAGCTGTGTGAATACTTTCCGGATGCACTGTATGTGTGTGTATATATATATATATATATATATGTAGCGCTACCCCCAGTTAAGAGAGCCGCTGGTCTGATTTCGGGCCCTGCATACAGCACCGCCAACCCCCGGCAATCTTAATCGACCCACACTGGCACAGTTAGTCTAGGGTTAAACTTATATCACATTCAGTAATATTGCAAAGGAGTAATCTCTTTTAGCAGTAAGACAACACACTGAGGCGAGAGATCAAATGCAACGGCTTTACTTTATATCAAAGTCATAGGCAGAACAGAACACATGCAACTTGCTTACAGAGCCCTGCAGCAATAGGTGTAGCACACAACAATGGCCCAGGGCGGTAACACACCGCGCGCAGCTATTCTGGTGTACGCGCCTTGTGGCGCACTAAACAATATTCTATCTCCCCCCTAGTCAGGCCTGACATAGAATAAATCTCAGTCTTTTCACTCTATGATTTCTTCGCATGCAAACTTTTGGTGGTGCACTTGATGAGATGATAATTGTAATCCACAAGTAGGCAGTCTCAAGGAACACTAAACTGGAGACCCTTCAACTCTGTCCTGCTATGGGTCTCCTAATGGAACAACAAACAACGATAGGTGGGCCAAGGCAGTCTATAGGCCTAAATACGGTACAGTCTATTGGTTTGAGCAAGTGCTCGCTCACCACTCCGGACGCAATCCCAGTCCGGGACTTCCACCTGCTGTGTCTCCGCACACAGCGTCTGCAACGATCGGGTCCCCGATCTAACTGATGTCCTCACTCGACAAGCCCGGTGCCACCCAGGCTCCGCAGTGGGGTGGAAGGCTCTTTGGAAGTTGCGCAAGGCCCCAGGCTTCAGGCCTTGCACTCCAGCAGATCCGCACAGGAAGAAAGTCTTGCTTGCAGCGCGGTGTCCAAAGAGACCGAGCTCCGCCTCGCCTCCTCCTTAAATAACCCCTCCCATGAGTCTCTGCGGTGGCTAACTGCACTCTGGGTGCCGAACGGGGTTCTGGGTAACGTAGTCCTGGGGCCTTAAAGGAGACCCCGCTACATATCTATAGCGGGTAAAATAAGTATTGAAATCGTCACCAGTTTTCTCTGTAAATCTATTAGTAAAGGTGATATTGACATGAAATTCCCCCCACAAGTCGGTAACAATCCATACATACAAAGACACCAAAACTAATCCTTTCAGAAATTAAGTTTTGTGTAATAAAATGGAAGGACACTGTGAAAAAGTATTGAACCCCCTAACTGAAATGTATTTAAAGAGGAACTGCAGTCTGCTCACATAATTTGTAATAAAACCACATTTGCCATTCTGAAGCTTCCCTCCAACCACTTTGCATATTATTTTATATATACTGGTGATTCTGTACTTGCCATATATGCTGCAGAAATCCCCCTCCACCAAGTCTAGCTGCAGCCATTTTAACTGTGGGCAGCTGAAGCTGCTGCCTGTTCACTTCCTGGATTTACACAGACTCACACCTCCAGCTCTGCAGCTCTCATTGGCCCTCTTATGACTCACCCCCCTCCCTTCCTGGCAAACTTTCACAAGAGTGAGAGAGAGAGAGCTGTGCATGATGTCATAAGCCTAGACTAATGACCAGACAAGAAACAGGAAGTGGGCTGTATAATGGATTTACTGGCAGATTTTTTTTTTTTTTTTACTATCTAAAGTTAAAACAACAACAAGGGCAGAAGATTTAATAGATGGAAAGTTTAAAAAATTACTGAAGGTCCGCTTTAAAACTTGGTAGAAAATCCTTTGTTGGTAATCACAGCTTCAAGACACCGGCTCCTGTAAATCCAGAAATGCAAAAATCTGAAAATCTAGAAATTCGTGAAATTCGAAAATCTGAAAATGAGAAAGAAAATCCAAAAATTCAGATTCGGATTTTCGAATTTTTTTGATTTACGAATTTCCGCATTTTTGAATTTTTGGATTTTCGAATTTCCGGATTTCTGAATTTCCGGAATTTCGGATTTTTTAAATTTGAATTTCCGATTTTCCGGGTTTACGAATGTACAAATATTTAGAAAAATTTGATAAAACGGGTTTACGGTAATTCAGATATTTCCAAATTAACAAATTTGTTGAAATTTGTTAAAAAATGTATTCGGAACGAAACGAATTGCACATGTCTACTCTGCAGCAGCCGTGATGGATGTCCTCCACAGCTACTGCTTTCTCTTGAGTCAGTCAGCGCCCCAGCCCTGTGTAGGGCCCCTCATGTTCCCCAGGCAGGCTGATGGGGAAGTCAGCGGCAGTGGCTGTGCCCCCCCCTAGGCAGAGTGCGCCCTACGTGGCTGCCTAGTTTGCCTAGCGGGAGTGCCGGCCCTGCTCACACAGTCATACTGAAACAAATGTACCTACACTAACACTAGTAGGCTAGTAGCACACTAGATGGTGCTCAGGGCTGGTGCAAGGATTTTTGACACCCTAAGCAAAACCTCATTTTGCAGCCCATCCCCCCTGGCTCCACCCCTGACTCCACCCCCTTTGCCCTGCTCATCTATACCCCAGCTTTTTAATGAAGTACCCATCAAATGCAGGCTCACCAGCGCCCATAAATGAATGTTTGCTTGCTTCCATCCATTCGGGAGTCGGGACACAGACACAGTTCTCCGCCGCCGCTGCGCCTCTGACAGTATGTGTGAACGGAGCGGCGGCTGCCTGCTGATGCTGAGACTTAGTTGCTTGCTGCAGAGAGAAGAGAGTAGAAACACCAGTGGCCGGGTGCCCCTAGGTAGCAGTGTGCCCTAGGCGGCTGCCTAGTTTGCCTAGTGGTAGCACCGGCCCTGATGGTGCTACACTAGCCATTTACAAGCACTCCTTTACATGCATATCTAAAATAAAAGAACTTTAATGTAGTGCCCTCTACCATAGGTAGGTGCTAGAGGTAAGGTGTTTAGGGTGATAGCTGCCAGGCAGGTAAATTTAGGCAGGCTTATGCCACATGCTAGGCCTGCTTGTTTTGATCTGGGGGGCAGTGAGGGATTAGTGTAGCAGTGGGTGTGACCACCTGTCTTTCAGTTCTTGGGCGCCTCCCCTGCTTCCAGGGAGAATGTTCTAGAAGGGGGGCAGGGCTGGGAATTGGAGTGACAGGGAGTTCATGTGAGGAGCCCTGACCAATCCCCAACTAGGATTGGCAGGTGGCAGGCCTCCTACTTAAAAAGGAGAAAATTGGGGGTGGGGGGGTGGGGGTTGGCAAGAAAGTTGGGACTTTGTATGGAGCACGCAGTTTGGGGAAAAGCAACCATCAATATTATTGTTATAGTAATAAAAGTATTTTATTGGGTACAGGTAAATATTTAAACAATGACTGCATATTGCAATAATTGGTGATAATACAGACCATAAATACATGATAATAAAAAACAATAATGGTGCTGTTGTATTGAATCCCATATAATTTGATATATTTAACATGCATGCATATCATGGACAGCACATAGAACCGGCTACAAGATAGAGGTTGCCTTTAACCTCCTTGCTCCAAATAAGTGTAATTAGACAGAGACCCTAGGGTATTAGCATCTCAAAATAAAAACCACATATTGAACAGGATAAAATTGTACTATGTGAAAGATATATAAGTGCAGCCACGGCTTGAGGTTAGCTCGACGCGTTTCATGTTTTGATGTTAACACTCGTCAGGAGCAGACACGTGATGCATATCTAAAATAAGGTACAAAAAAATATATATGGTAAGTATTTCCATAATAGGTGCAGTGCTCTCCTCGGCGAAGGAGCTCGGGAGCTGGGAGGGAGCCTCTCCTTACACGGTCATGAAGGAGGCGTCCTGGAACAGAGGAGCTGGAGAAGCAGTCGGTACGCATGTCCGGGTAAATTCTTCACGAAGGACTCAGGGCAGGAGCAGGTCGGTGAGTGAGGCACAGTGGATATCTGGAGGAGGCATGCCAGGGGAGCTGGGTGCAAGGCCAGAGGAGAGACTGTGGGGTTCTGTGACAAATCGCTGTGGCCTGAGGGCACAGAGTTTGCAAGTCGCACTGGCTGGGATCCGTAGTCCATCTGTCATTTATTTCTGCTAAACAACTCGGCCATCAAGAAGGGGTACTGCAGGCCCCTGGCCTATCAAAGTTCAGCAAGTCCAGCAACCACCAGGGATTATTCAGAGTGATTCCTGGTGCAGTTCAAGATGATGGGGCGGAAAGACTAACGCTGTGACAGTGAAGTTTGTGCAGGAGGAGAAGAGTCCTGGGAGTGAAGCCTCGTACACACGACTGATTTTCTCAGCAAGAACCAGGAAGAAACTTGCTGGCAGAGCTTTCTTGCCGAGTAAATCGGTCATGTGTACACGGCTTTCAGGTTTCTCGTCAAGAAAACAGGCAAGAATCTCGACGAGAAAAATAGAGAACCTGCTCCCTATTTTCTCGTCGGCCTGTTTCTCAATGAGAAACCCGAGTGTGTGTACGCTTACCTGTCGCCGTGGAAACCCGCGCATGCTCGAAATGACTTTGACGCATGCGCGGTAGCTTCCTAGGCATAGGTAGGGTGTAGCAAGATGGCGGCGACGGCATCGAATGTGACGAGCGCACGCTCGTCGTAGTCGATGACGTCACCGCGTTCGTGCCATTCAAATAAACTGCGGTTCTTTTGAAAGGTACGTGTGTACACTCGGCCGGGACAAGTTTCTTGTTCAAGAATCTCGTCAGGAAAAACAACAAGTTTTTTCCTGATGAGATGCTCGGCCGTGTGTACGAGGCCTCACAGTCTGCAGGAGGTATGCAGAGGAGGAGTGACAGTCTGCAGGAGTTGTGCAGAGGAGGAGTGACAGTCTGCAGGAGTTGTGCAGAGGAGGAGTGACAGTCTGCAGGAGTTGTGCAGTGGAGGAGTGACAGTCTGCAGCAGTTATGCAGAGGAGGAGTGACAGTCTGCAGGAGTTGTGCAGAGGAGGAGTGACAGTCTGCAGGAGTTGTGCAGAGGAGGAGTGACAGTCTGCAGGAGTTGTGCAGAGGAGGAGTGACAGTCTGCAGGAGTTGTGCAGAGGAGGAGTGACAGTCTGCAGGAGTTGTGCAGAGGAGGAGTGACAGACAGTCTGCAGGAGTTGTGCAGAGGAGGAGTGACAGACAGTTTGCAGGAGTTGTGCAGAGGAGGAGTGACAGTCTGCAGGAGTTGTGCAGAGGAGGAGTGACAGTCTGCAGGAGTTGTGCAGAGGAGGAGTGACAGTCTGCAGGAGTTGTGCAGAGGAGGAGTGACAGACAGTCTGCAGTAGTTGTGCAGAGGAGGAGTGACAGACAGTCTGCAGGAGTTGTGCAGAGGAGGAGTGACAGACAGTCTGCAGGAGTTGTGCAGAGGAGGAGTAAGAGTCTGCAGGAGTTATGCAGAGGAGATGTGTAAAGTCAAAGTCTGTCAAGGTTAGAGTCCATCATTTTTCTTGGCGCTCTTTCCAGGATATGCAAAGCACAACCGCTATAGCAATTCTTCAAGTGAATATGGCAAATGTACCGTATATACTCGAGTATAAGCCGAGTTTTTTCAGCCCTTTTTTTTAAGGCTGAAAAAAAACCCTTGGCTTATACTTAGGTTGCAATGGGCACAGTGAGGTTGCAATGGGCACAGTGAGGCTGCAATGGGCACAGTGAGGCTGCAATGGTCACATTGAGGCTGCAATGGGCACATTGAGGCTGCAATGGTCACATTGAGGCTGCAATGGTCACAGTGAGGTTGCATAGGGCACAGTGAGGTTGCATAGGGAACAGTGAGGTTGCAGTGGGCACAGTGAGGATGGGCACAGTGAGGTTGCAATGGGCACAGTGAGGTTGCATAGGGCACAGTGAGGTTGCAATGGGCACAGTGAGGTTGCAATGGGCACAGTGAAGCTGCAAATGGGCATTGTTGACCCTCTTTTCCGCTTACAGTAGCTGCTGCATTCTCACCCTAGGCTTATACTCGAGTCAATACGTTTTCTAATTTTTTTGTGGTAAACTTAGGTACCTCAGTTTATACTTGAGTATATACGGTATATATGGTAAGCTGTTCATTGGCCATCCCATACCCTTTCCCCAACCAAGTTATATCCCCCAAATAAACAAAAACAAAACAACGCAAATGACTGTTCATTGTCTACTGGAGAGTGACAGATGGAGGTCTGGCAGCAGGGTGAATATGCATGGATGATAGTAACTAGTAGCAACCATCCGCTCCATTAATAAGACAAATTCTCTTTTCTAATGCAAATCTTCTATCTAAATCACGTGAAATCCCGATGCAGAATGAAGCAGCACAACAATTGTTTTTTGCTTTTGTGTTCTTTCTGCATAATTAGCAGTTTTTTTGTATTTTCGATTTGAAGCTCCATTAGAAATCTGCGTAGAATCGGGAGACTGCAGAAGACGATTCCGAATGGCTTCATCCAGTAGGAAGGTCGTCTCCCTCCATTATATGATTGTATCCTCCTGATTGGTGACACACATACACTTTATATGAAAGCACGGAGAAGACGAGAAGCACACCGAGTGGGCATATTACACATTTTATCAGTTCATTTTATCAATTTTCCGCTGATATACTCATAGAATAAATTTAATCAATTTTTATTCTGCCCGGAGTTCTGAAGAATGTGTGGGGGAGGGGCTGGCTGGATGTGGGTGGGAAGGGGAGCGATCGCCATGAAATAGAAATTGAAATGAATTGGGAGCTTCGTAATCTATGGATGGGGAACGGCAGAGCGATAATTGGTAAAGTTATGACCCTCGTCGCCTCAATCATGAGAGGTAAAGCATCGGGGGATGTGGATTCATGGGGGCAGCGAATTGGATGACACGGCGAGAAATTTGATTATTCACATAAAATAAAGTCCCGTGGCTTGTCCCGCCCCCTCCATCTTTCTCCGCGCTTCTCGGACACTCCAAATGTAATGGAATAGGAATGCCGCCTGCGCTGTGATTGAAGGGATTAACCACTTCAGGCCCCAGGGCCCCCCCCTGCTTGAAGTATGATTCAGGCTAGGTTCACACTGCTGTGAATTTTATTGCGAATTTGAGCCGTTGCGATTTCTCAAATTCGCAAGTCATTAAAATAACATTGTTTTCCATTAGTGCCGTTCACATCAGTGCGGTGCGAATCTAAGCTGCGGGGAAAAAAGGGTCCTGTGCGAGTTTGATCCGTGTGTGCGATGCAAATTCAGCTCTATAGACTGGTATTCCCTGAAATCGCGGCCGCGAACAGCGGCAAAATCGGGGCAAATTCGCGTCAAAAATGTAGCCGCGAAATCGCGGTAAAATCGGGCGATTTTGAATTCGCAGCAGTGTGAACCCAGCCTGATCCGTGTGTGAAATGCGAATTCAGCTCTATAGACTGGCATTCCCTGAAATTGCGGCCGCGAATCACGGCAAAATCGTGGCAAACACGCAGCCGCGAAATCGCGGTAAAATCGCGCGGTTTTGAATTCGCAGCAGTGTGAACCTAGCCTCAAACCCAATCGCTAAAATCTTTAACATGTGAATGTCATTTCAAAACTCATTTTTAATATTTTAAAATCGGAATCATTTATTTAAAAAAAAAAAAGACTACCTGACGATTCTGCCACGGAGGCCGCTGTGCCGAGCTAGACCAATGTAAGGATGCCATGCAATTCATTCCCGGAGTTCAGCTTTAATGACTTCAATACCGGGGGGGGCACTCTCACCCCCCTTCCTGCCCAGGGCACTTCTCAGCTTTCAGCGCTGTCACACTTTGAATGACAATTACGCGGTCATAGAACACTGTACACATAGGACATTTTTATCATTTATTTATTTTTTTGAGACAAATAGAGCTTTCTTTTGGTGGTATTTATTCACCACCGGGGTTTTTTTTTTTGATAAACAAACGATAAAAAGACCGCAAATTTTGGAGAAAAAAAACGTTTTTCTTAGTTTCTGTTATAAAATTTTGTAAATAAGTAATATTTCTCCTTTTTCTGATGGGCACTGATGAGGCAGCACTGATGGGCATTAATAACGAGGCACTGATATGCAGCACTGATGAGTGTCACTGATGGGCACTGATAGGCAGCATTGATGAGTGTCACTGATGGGCACTAATAGGCAGCACTGATGGGCATTGATAGGCAGCACTGATAGGCACTCTGATAGGCAGCACTGATGGGCACTAATATCGAGGCGCTGATAGGCAGCACTGATGAGTGGCACTGATGGGCAGCACTGATAGCCGACACTGATGGGCACTGATAGGCAGGGCCGTTTAAAGGAATTTGGGGGCCCCAAATAGAATGGGGCCCCCAAATTTGAAACAAGTTTTTTACCTGTCAAGAAAGTAGTTGTTGCTCCTCCCATAATGCCTCCTCTTGCTCCCCTTCCTGCTGTGCGGGAAAATTCCTTCCTGCTGTGGGGGACTTCTGGGGCCCCAGGCGGCCAGCTCGGGTCCCCAAGCAGTTTCTTGGTTTGTCTGTCCTGTTCCGACGGCCCTGCTGATAGGCAGCACTGATGGACACTAATAGCCGACACTGATGGGCACTGATAGGCAGCACTGGTGAGGAGGCACTGATGGGCACTGTTTGGTAGTGATAGGCTCCATTGATGGGCACTGACAGGCATCACGGATGGGGCCGCACTGATTATCAGTGCAGATGTCCCCACTGAGGAAAGCCGCTTATCGGCTCTCCTCTCCTCAGGCGCTGTCAGTCTGAGTAGAGGAATGCCAATAATCAGCACTTCCTACAGAGTAGTTTGCTAGGTAAATTTAGTGTGGCTCCTCTGTAAACAGTGGGGCAGGGGTTGATTACTTGGGGCTGTTCAGTGTCTCACTCCATCTGTCTTCTAAAGACTTCTGGAAGTATAGTGGGAGTGAGAGCAGAACAGGGCAGCAGCCTGAATATTTTTGGGGCTCCGGCCAATCCCTGGGGAGGTGTGTCCACAGTGGGTGTTTCAGAGAACCTATAAATATTCTGAGGCCTGGCAGCCAGGGTGAGAGTTCCTGGGTCCAGTCCATCAGGAGGAGACCCATGTTCAGGAGAGATAGAAACAGAGAGGAAGCTCAGGAGCCTCCTTAGACATTAAGGTCCTAGCTAGGCCTACCAAAGAGAGCCTCGTCTAGAAACTGAGCAGAGCCTAACTCGGTTTGCGAGTGTTGTCTCACAAAACGAGCAGGATTCAGTCCAAAGCGGTGTGCAGTACTGCATTTGGCCTGAGGTGAGGGGGGCGCCAAAGCCGAGCGGAGTCAAACGGCGCCGATCGTAGCCGATCTGCCCTGTTCAGAGCCGTTTGGAAAGACTCGGAAATATTACGTTGCTGAGTCTTTCCGAGGTTTGCCGAGGTCAGCCGAACTGTCCTCGGGCCTTTCCGGCTGTTTCCAAGGCTCTCCGGCGCCCCCGGCCTCTGGCCACATGCGGTATTGCATGCCATTGAAGTCAATGCGGAACAAATTATTTTCGTCTCCATTGACTTCAATGGGGAAACTCGCTTTGATATGCGAGTACTTTGGATTACGAGCATTCTCCTGGAACAGATTATGCTCGTAATCCGAGGTTCCACTGTAGTTGATCCCAGGCAAAGAAAGGTCTCCTTACAGCCACACATCAGTGCTGTCCCTTGGATGAGTTTATGAGTAAAAACCTCAGCCTGGACTCTGAACAGGCCACGCTCCCGACGCGTTTCGCTCCACCCCTCTGAGCTTAGTCATCGGGATCATGGGGAAGTAATTGATCCTGCTATACAGAGGAGACAGGACTGTGGGGTAATTTATCTCACAAGCTAATGCAGGGCAGCCAGGAGTTGTGCAAGACAGCCAGAAGCATGCCATACTGCCTGAAAGTGTGCACAGTGCTGCCAGAGTAGGGAGCAGCCAAATATTGTATCCCCACAGTTCCGGGGTATCTCATGCTCCCTATCCCTATCCAAGTTCCTGACCCAAGTAAAGACCCTAAAATAGACCTCTAGCCTTATTCTTGAGCCAAAGGAAGAATGCTAAAAATGCTGTATGCCTGGCTGCGCATGCAGTGAGTAGGAGAAATTGGACTGAACTACCAGCGGCTCCTGTGGGGGTAGCGCTACACTGATAAAACTGACCCGGGTGGCGTAACTTTTATGGGGCTCTCAAATTGTGTCACTCACCCCCCTCCCCACCCTCCTGGCGGTGGCACCTGGGCTCTCCTGCTACTCCAGGTTGCCCGTGACAGAAGGAAATTTCTCCTACAATGAGTGCAGGAGGAACTCGGGGGACGTCCATTCCCCGACCAATCCCGTGACTAGTGACCTCAGAATCAAAGTGTATTACGTCACGTTAGGGGGTTCTTCCTCAAGTTGGTGTAGCCGAGGATGCAGCTATTCAAGCATGATCTGTACTTGAATTGCTACACTGGAAGGTAGGGGAGACATTGGAAGCCTCCATAAAGTGGACCTATCATCTGCCCATGCTATCAAATATGAAGCTCGCTAGCCCCCCCTCTGTAATGTCAGTAAAGTTAATAAAAATGTATGTAAAAATTAAAAAGAATTATGTAAAATAAAAAAGTAAACTTTTTTTTAAAGTGGATCCTATATGACACCTATAATTTATTTAAGGGACCTTCACATATACCACCCAGGTTTATCCAAATGTATCGGTGACAATGCCTGAAGTGCTGAATGACGGTGAAATTCTTTAGTAAGAGACATTTCAGCTTTGTGTCCAATGCTAAACTATTTCTATTTTATTATTGGTGAGTGCCCTCTACTGGTCATTATAGATAGTGTCTCTATCAGGTATAAGTACATGGACTTTTGACAACATGACTTTTTTCTAATTGGTTTTGGCAAAAAAAAAATAATAATAAACAGAATATTTTGTACTTTTTGCTATAATAAATATCACAATAAAAAAAAGAAAAAAATGTCTTCCTCAGTTTAGGCCGATATGTATTTTTCTACATATTTTTGGTTAAAAAAAAAAAAATCGCAATAAGCGTATATTGATTGGTTTGCGCAAAGGTTATAGCGTCTACAAAATAGGGAATAGATTTATGGCATTTTTATTATTTTTATTTTTTACTAGTAGTGGCGGCAACCAGCGATTTTTATCGGGACTGTGACATTGCGACAGGCAGATCGGACACTTTTTTGAAACATTTTTGGGACCATTGACATTTATAAAGCGATCAGAGCTATAAAAATGCACTGATTACTGTATAAATGTCACTGGCAGGGAAGGGGTTAACACTAGGGGGCGATCAAGGGGTTAAATGTGTTCCCTCAGTGTGTTTTCTAACTGTGGGGGGAGGGGATGGGACTGACTTGGGGAGGAGACCGATCGGTGTTTCTATATACTAGGAACAACAGATCAGTCTCCTCACCCCTGCCCGGCGGACATCGCGGCCGTGGGGCGTGCGCATCGGGCTCCTTATAAGGCAGGAAAAAAAAAAAGATTTGAATCGAGTTGAGAGGTCAAATCGATTCAAATTTTCAGCAAATCGTTTTTTTTTTCACCAGGACCGGCGCTGAGACCACACCGGTCCTGAAGAGCTGCGGGCAGGAGTTTTTAGGCGAGGCCGCGGCTTCGCCTAAAAACTCCTGCCCGCAGCTCTTCAGGACCGGCTCGGTGTCGCAGCTCTTCAGGACCGGCTCGGTGTCCATCAAAAAAAAAATCGAATCGAGTTTTTTTTTTTTTTTTTAAATCGCTGATTTTTTGGGGGGAGAAAATCGCCCAGCTCTAGCTCCTTAAAAGCGCCCACCGTACAGCTATGGCAATTTGCGCAGCAGTGCCATTCTGCCAGCGTCAATCGATGGCGGGCAGTCGCCAAGTGGTTGATAAAAAACCGCTGTGCATCTTGGTTGCTCGAGTATATACACAAACAGTATAGTGGACATAAGTGTACAATACATAGAACGATACTGAACATCTCAATTACATCATATATCTCTATAGCTGATAAAGGAGTAACAATTGTTATAAAAAAATCAATCCATAATCTAAAAAATACTCAAAAAATACTAATACAAATTTGCCCCCGCCCCTCTTTTTAAATGTTTTTCTTTTATTTGTGGCGCACTGTTGGGTCTATGTGGGTCTTGATGGGCACTTTGATATCTCTTGTTATCACAAGGGGGATATAGTGTTGGCTGCTGTACTTATGTTGTATGTAGGGCTGGGAAAAAAATCGAGTTGTTAGGTCAAATCGATTCAAATTGTCCAAAAATGTATTTTTTTGTTTGTTTTTTTTCCCCAGGACTGGCGCTAAGAAGGGCCGA
This sequence comes from Rana muscosa, assembly GCA_029206835.1. NCBI lineage: Eukaryota > Metazoa > Chordata > Amphibia > Anura > Ranidae > Rana > Rana muscosa. The sequence goes on along the minus strand of CM055118.1, from coordinate 414,367,708 downwards.
AAGGGCGGCCGCCGTGGACTTGACCAAAGCCGCGGCCTCGCCTAAAAACTCCTGCCCCCGCAGCTCCTCAGGACCGGCGCAAATGGCTGCGAGGCCGGACGGCGCGGACTAGACCGAAGCCGCAGCCTCGTCTAACTCCTGCCTGCAGCTCCTTAGGACCGGCGCGGTGGGCTGCGAGGCCGGACGGCGCGGACTAGGCCGAAGCCGGACGCCGCGGACTAGGCCGAAGCCGCGGCCTCGTCTAAAAACTCCTGCCTGCAGCTCCTTAGGACTGGCGTGGTGGGCCTCGAGGCCGGACGCTGCGGACTAGGCCGAAGCCGCGGCCTCGCCTAAAAACTCCTGCCCCCGCAGCTCCTCAGGACCGGCGCGGTGGGCCGCGAGGCCGGACACCGCGGGCTAGGCCGAAGCCGCGGCCTCGCCTAAAAACTCCTGCCCGCAGCTCCTCAGGACCGGCGCGGTGGGCCGCGAGGCCGGACGCCGCGGACTAGGCCGAAGCCGCGGCCTCGTCTAAAAACTCCTGCCTGCAGATCCTCAGGACCGGCGCGGTGGGCCGCGAGGCCGGACGCCACGGACTAGGCCGAAGCCGCGGCCTCGCCTAAAATCTCCTGCCCCCGCAGCTCCTCAGGACTGGCGCGGTGGGCCGCGAGGCCGGACGCCGCGGGCTAGGCCGAAGCCGCGGCCTCGCCTTAAACCTCCTGCCCGCAGCTCCTCAGGACCGGCACGGTGGGCCGCGAGTTAGGGTTGCCACCTCATCCCTTTACACCCGAACACATCTGAATTACACAGGTTCTGAGGCTAATTAAAGGCAGATAAGGCACCAAGTGAGTTTAATTACCACCGTAATCAGCCACAGAACCCGTGTAATTAATATGTGTTCAGGTTTAAAGGGATGAGGTGGCAACCCTAGCCGCGCGGCCGGACGCTGCGGACTAGGCCGAAGCCGCGGCCTCGCCTAAAAACTCCTGCCCGCAGCTCCTCAGGACCGGCGCAGTTTCCAAAAAAAAAAGAACTTGATTCGAATCGTAAATCGAGTTTATTATAAAAAAATCCCAGATTTTTTTAGGGGAAAAACTTTGCCTAGCTCTAGTTGTATGTACCCTTTATATATATTTTTTTTTATTTTTATTTTTTATTATTCTTCTTTCTTAATTTTTTGCTCTGGGAAGATTGCTGCTTTCATTTATCTGGGAGTTACATTGTACACTGGTGCTGTTGAATTGTGGTGCTGAATGTTTAATTTTTTTGTAACTTTTATGTGAAAAACTTCTAATAAAAAGAATAAAAAAATTAATAAAATACTAATACAATTAAACAATCTGATCCTAACTAATAATATAATCTTTAACTAACTTTACATGATGTTACTTAGTTGTATTCTAAACACTGTCATTGCACCACCTAGTGGTCAAAAAATAGAATAGATATCATATCATTCCCAGTCTAGGCAATACTAACCAGCTGCCATTAGGTACTAATAAAAAAATTATACTAATCCTAAACAAATTAATTATCTGAAAAATCTGTAGGTTTAGAGAAACAGAAAATACCAAAGGGTGTTAGCAATCTAGCTAATTTATCAATCCTAAGTGAAATGCAGATTCTACTACGTGGTTTTTCAGCTCTTTAGCGCCACCCCTTGGGCACCTTGTGTTATGGTGAGCATTGCTTCCGAGCATGCGTGTTTGTACTTTGGAGTTTTGTCCGACGGACTTGTGTACACGCGATCGGAAAATCTGACAACAGACTGTTGTTCACGGAAAATCCAACAACAATTGTCCGATGGAGCGTGCAAACGGTCGGATTTTCCGCCAACAGCCTCTCATCACACAATTCAGGTCGGAAAAACCGACCGTGTGTATGAGGCTAAAATTCTTCTCTAATTCTTTGACATCTTTAAATGTTTGATATCATCCTGTAAAATATTTTTTAAATACCTCCACATACTTATTGGAGGTAGACCAGTGGCGGTGCGTCCATAGTGGGTGCAGGAGCTCCGCCCCCTCTCTCTCCTGCACCCGTCACTCAACAATAGATAGATTCATGCATTGCACAAATCTATCTATGGTCGCCGCTGCCGCCCGCTATTCAGGTGTCCGGCCCCCTGTTGAGCGCCGGCCATCTGAATAACAGTGGTGGGTGTGTTTTGGAAGTGTCTGATTAGAGCCAGAGGCTCTAATAGGCTTCCAAATGGTTAAACAGTGGGTGCACAGGCTGTATGTTCCCTGCTTAAACCATGCTGTGTTAGGGAATCGCTTCCCTAAAGCCCCGTACACACGGTCTGACTTTTTGCCAACAAACTTCAAAGTGAGCAAGTTTTCCAAAAAATCCGACCGTGTGTACGCTCCATCGGACAAACTTTTTCGGTTTTCATCGGACAAAAGTTCGCTCTGCAAACGGACAAACTTTTCGGCAACAAAAGTCCGATGGTGCAAAGTCCTATCGTGTGCACAGAAATCCATCGGACTTTTGTCCGAAGTACAAACACGCATGCCCAGAACCAATGTTAAAATCAACCAACAATAGCAGAAGTTGACCAAAGGGTGGCGGTAAAGAGCAGAAAAACCACGTGATGTTGGGAAAGTTTTGGGAAAGTTTGCAGAAAAGTCCTGCCGTGTGTATGCTATGGGTGTGCCCGGCCAACTCCTTTCGGACAAAAATCCACGGAAAAGTTTGTTTGAAGTCCGACCGTGTGTACGAGGCTTTACACTGACCTGCCTCTCAGCCAATCAGGTGCACCGGGTCTGGTTACCAGTTCTCTGAAGAGGAGGGTTTTTAGGGATCCTCTTAAAGCTAATAGAGAAGGAGATAGACGGACAGATTGGGGTAAGGAGTTCCATAGGCTTGGAGAGGCTCTGGAAAAGTCCTGGAGACGAGCGTGGTAAATTGTCCAAAATGTCTTGGTAGGCTGACGCCTTAAGAGTTCCCTTCACTGGAACTAAGGGGCCCCAACCCCTGAAAAAACAACCCCCCACACCATAATCCCCCCTCCACCAAATGATTTTGACCAGTGCACAAAGCAAGGTCCATAAAGACATGGATGAGCGAGTTTGAGGTGGAGGAACTTGACTGGCCTGCACAGAGTCCTGACCTCAACTCGATAGAACACCGTTGAGGTTAATTACAGCGGAGACTGCGAGCCAGGCCTTCTCGTCCAACATCAGTGCCTGACCTCACACATGCTCTTCTGGAAGAATGGTCAAACATTCCCATAGACACCCTCCTAAACCTTGTGGACGGCCTTCCCAGAAGAGTTGAAGCTGTTATAGCTGCAAAGGGCGGGGCCAACTCAATATTGAACCCTACAGACTAAGACTGGGAGGCCATTAAAGTTCATGTGTGTGTAAAGGCAGGCGTCCCAATACTTTTGGTAATATAGTGTATGTTGTACATTCACATCAGTCCCTGCCCTCAAGGAGCTTACAATCTAAGGGCCCTAACTCACATTCATCCATACACATACTGGGGCCAATGTACCTCTGTTGGTATTCTGACTCGCTGACCTCATTACTTTCGAAGGTCGCTGACCCGACACTAGGGTGACCACGTGTCCCGGATTGCCCGGGACAGTCCCGCATTTTGCAGGTCTGTCCCGGGCACATTCATTCCAGGACAATACAGTGTCCCGGAATGAAACTGACACAGCCACCCCCCCCCCCCCGATCTGATGCCCCAAAAAAAGGCCGCCACATCACCGCTTTACTCACTGACAGTACTTGTCCTGGCCGGGAATGCCTGGAGGAGCACAATCCCCGCCCCTTGCTTGTGATTGGAGAAATCATAAATCCCGCCTCTTGTGTCCAATCACTGTGCTGTGATTCGTTACAGCACAAGCTGATTTTTGGGAAGGCGGGGGGGTGTCCCTGAATGGTAGTTTGGAAATGTGGTCACCCTACCGGACACTAGAGTCCAATTAGCGGGTCAGCATGGCTACCAGTTCACCAGCATTATGGGAAGGAAGTCAGCAGTGGTGGCCTCCATGTTTTCTTCCAGCGGATCGCTGTCCTCGTTACATTCAGGAGAAACCTTCATTCTCAGGGAACAGACGATGTTCTCATTTGAATGCAGGAAGCTCATTAGGCAAATACTCGTTGTGTAGATGACGCCATCCCATAATGATTGTATTATCGCAGTGCAGACTTTCATCACACCGCGGTCTCCACCAAAAAGGTCATCTGACGAAAGGTTCTCATTCGGTATTAATAGAAAGCTTTGTTCTGGCCACACGGAGACTCGTTGACATTCCAAAAATACTTTGTTACATTTCAGAAGAAGAAGATTCTTCTCTATTCCTGGGCGGGGAGGACGGTGGAGAAGCAGAACACAAAGTACGAGGGCTGTGCCAAAAGTAACGCAAAAGTGGCCTTAAAGTGATATTAAAGGTTCCCGTTTTTTTTTCCTTTCATACTTACCTCCACTGTGCAGTTATATATACTCGAGTATAAGCCGAGGGTGAGAATGCAACAGCTACTGTAAGCAGAAAAGAGGGTCAACAATGCCCATTTTCAGCTTCACTGTGCCCATTGCAACCTCACTGTGCCCATTGCAACCTCACTGTGCTCATCCTCACTGTGCTCATTGCAACCTCACTGTGCCCATCCTCACTGTGCCCATTGCAACCTCACTGTGCCCATTGCAACCTCACTGTGCCCATCCTCACTGTGCCCATCCTCACTGTGCCCATTGCAACCTCACTGTGCCCATTGCAACCTCACTGTGCCCATTGCATCCTCACTGTGCCCATCCTCACTGTGCCCATTGCAACCTCACTGTGCCCATCCTCACTGTGCCCATTGCAACCTCACTGTGCCCATTGCAACCTCACTGTGCCCATTGCAACCTCACTGTGCCCATCCTCACTGTGCCCATTGCAACCTCACTGTGCCCATCCTCACTGTGCCCATTGCAACCTCACTGTGCCCATTGCAACCTTACTGTGCCCATTGCAACCTCACTGTGCCCATCCTCACTGTGCCCATTGCAACCTCACTGTGCCCATTGCAACCTAACTGTGCCCATTGCAACCTCACTGTGCCCGATCAGTGTACCTGAAATTCTTGACAGGCTGTGGGCGTCCATTCATTGTTTAAAAGTGGCGGTCTCCTCCTGGTCCCGTTCCGCCAATCACGGACGTCCTCTTGTCCGAGGATGAAAAGACATCCGTGATTGGCGGAACACTGAACACAGTGTCTGCTGGGAAACGGAGTCAGAGAATGGGAGAACATCCGTGATTGGCGGAACACTAAACACAGTGCCTGCTGGGAAACGCCTATCACGGAACGGGACCAGGAGAGGACAGCGACTTTAAAAACAATGAATGGACGCCCGCAGGCTGTCAAGAATTTCAGGTACACTGACTCGAGTATAAGCCGAGGGGGGTATTTTCAGCCTTAAAAAAAGGGCTGAAAAGCTTGGCTTATACTCGAGTATATACGGTACTCACCTGTAGGGCTTCAGCATTGGGTCCGATGCTACAGCTATCCCCTGCTGGCTCTAAGACTGAGAACTGAGCAATCACATGATCTCTGATCACTCAGTTCTCCCTGAGCAAAGAGCTCTCTGCTCTACCAGAACTCACTGGAGCTCCTGGCTATAGGGGGGGGGGGGTGGAGGTGAGGTGGGGGTCTGCTGGCTCAGGCTCTAAGCAGCACGCTGAGAGGCTAATCCAGCAGCTGACCCTGGCATCTGGGTGGACCCGAACAATTTTGCTGGGATCCTGCTGTTACCTGGAATGACTGATTCTGGAACACAGGAGTGAACCACAAGAAACGTATGGCCGAAATGCATTGGCCATACTTCTCTTTTAGCTTACATAGGTCCTTCAAGTTTCACATGTTGGTTGAGTAACTCTTCCTCTATACTCAACATAGTCCCCGTCACAAGTGATGCATTTGTGCCATCGTTGAACAAACTCCCGAATTCTCTGGAAAAATTCATCAAATTGCTGCCCCCCAAACACTGTTCTTCACTGGACTGAACAAGTGGAAGTCGGAGGGAGCTGAAAGTGAACTGAAGTGAACTACCTCCAAGGTAGTATTCTCAGGAATACTACCCGTACATCGAGCCACATCAGAAAGGCAGAGGGAGATTAGGGAAGTGAACAAGTGGCTGAAGAGCTGGTGTAGTAAGGAGGGGTTTGGGTTCCTGGAGGACTGGGCCGACTTCTCAGTCGATAACCAGTACTATAGAAGGGACGGACTGCACCTAAATGAGGAGGGTGCAGATCAGCTGGGAATAAGGATGGGCAAAAAGTTAGAGGGGTTTTTAAACTAGGCGACGGGGGGAGGGTCCAGAGATAGTGAGAGTCAGCGGGGAACATATTCTAAAGGGTAGTATTAGGGGCATTAGTGGTAGGGTAACCAAAGCACATAAACCCAAGGTAAGTATAGTAGCAAGTCCTAGTTGTAATCTGGGAACACCCAAGAGGATAGTATGTGACCGGTCAAAATATATTAATGCATTAAAGTGTCTGTTCACCAACGCCAGAAGTCTGCCAAGCAAAATAGGTGAGTTGGAAGCTCTGGTGCATGAGGAGAGCTATGATGTAATCGGTATTGCTGAAACTTGGCTTCATTCCTCACATGACTGGGCTATTAATATTCCTGGCTATGCACTCTTTCGGAAAGACAGGGTAAAAAGGAAAGGTGGCGGGGTCTGTCTCTATGTGAGAAGTGATCTCAAAGCGAGTGTGAAAGAGGACCTGGTGGATGGAGAGTGTGATGAGTCTGAAGCATTATGGGTGGAACTGCATACAGATGTGCGTAGTTCAAAGCTAATCATTGGAGTTTGTTATAGACCACCCAATGTTAATGAGGAGGTGGAGACTCAGCTCCTTGCACAGATAGAAAGGGCTGCAAGGGCTGGGGCGGTGATAATAATGGGGGATTTTAACTACCCAGAAATTGACTGGAGTAATGGAACTGCTGGGACAGTTAAAGGGCAAACATTTTATAAACCTATTGCAGGACAATTTTATGGTCCAGTTTATTGAGGCCCCAGCTAGGAATGATGCTCTGTTGGACCTGGTAATCTCAAACCATGCAGAGCATATTACTAATGTTCAGATAAAGGAACACCTGGGTAGCAGTGACCATAACATGATTTCATTTGATGTTAGCTGTAAGCAAGAAATACATGCAGGAAAGATAAAAACACTTCATTTCAAGAGAGCAAATTTTCCAAGGATGAGTGCTGCTCTCCAGGACTTAGGCTGGGAGAGAATATTGGCATCAATGGGCACAGAACAGAAATGGGAATTCTTCAAAAAGACTGTTTGTGAACTCACTGCAAAGTATATTCCCATGGGCAATAAGTTTAAAAGGCTAAAAATAAAACCTATGTGGCTCACTGCCAAAGTTAAAAAAGCTATAAACTATAAGAAAAGAGCTTTTAAAAAATATAAAAATGAAGGAACACTAGTGTCATTTAAATGTTACAAAGAATATAACAGGATATGTAAAAAGGAAATCAAGGATGCAAAAATTCAAAATGAACGACAGATTGCAAAAGATAGTAGGACAAACCCCAAAAAATTCTTCAAATATATTAATAGTAAAAAGGTCAAGTCTGAGCATGTAGGCCCTTTACAAAATAATCTAGAGTGGGTGACTGGGGACAAAGAGAAGGCTAATTTATTAAATACTTTCTTCAGCTCTGTGTATACAATGGAGCATGGGGGAGCTCATGTCCATAATGGGGGTGGCAGTGACACAGCCCCAAATCCACAATGGCTCAAAAGTGATATGGTCCAGAAATATTTAGATGGAATAAAGGTGGATAAAGCACCTGGACCAGATGGCATACACCCACAGATCCTAAAAGAATTGAGCTCTGTAATTTCAAAGCCATTGTATTTAATTTTTAGGGACTCATTAATGACAGGAATAGTACCACTGGATTGGCGCAGGGCCAATATGGTGCCTATATTTAAAAAGGGAATTACCGTATATACTTGAGTATAAGCCGAGATTTTCAGCCCTTTTTTTGGGCTGAAAGTCCCCCCCTCGGCTTATACTTGAGTCAGCGAAATTTTTTACATTGAAAATAATACCTGTAAAGACGTTGCGGCTGCGGCGTCCATCGTTCGAATTCCGCGGTCTCTTCCTGTTCCTTCCGTGATAGGCGATTCTCATCAGACACTCTCCGCCAATCACAGACGTCTGCTGGGAAACTGAGGATGAAAGAATGATCGTGATAGGCGGAGAGTGTCTGATGAGAATCGCCTATCACGGAAGGAACAGGAAGAGACCGTGGAATTCGAACGATGGACGCCGCAGCCGCAACTTCTTTACAGGTACGATTTACAATGTAAAATAGCGAGCTAGGGAACAGTGAGGATAGGAGAACAGTGAGGATAGGAGAACAGTGAGGATAGGAACAGTAAGGATGACCCTCGGCTTATACTCGAGTCAGTACGTTTTCCCAGTTTTTTGAGGCAACATTAGGTACCTCGGCTTATACTCGAGTATACACAGTAAGTCTTTACCAAGTAACTATAGACCTGTTAGTTTAACTTCTATAGTTGGGAAGATACTGGAGAGATTAATAAAAGACCACATAGATGAGTTCTTGCTGGAAAAAAACTATTTAAGCAACAGACAGCATGGATTCATGAAAGACAGAAGTTGTCAGACAAACCTGATTTCTTTTTATGAAGAGGTAAGTAAGACCTTGGACAGAGGGGTGGTGGTGGGCGTGGTATACTTGGACAGAGGGGTGGCGGTGGACGTGGTATATTTGGACAGAGGGGTGGCTGTGGACGTGGTATACTTGGATAGAGGGGTGGCGGTGAACGTGGTATATTTGGACAGAGGGGTGGCGGTGGACGTGGTATATTTGGACAGAGGGGTGGCTGTGGACGTGGTATACTTGGATAGAGGGGTGGCGGTGGACGTGGTATATTTGGACAGAGGGGTGGCGGTGGACGTGGTATACTTGGACAGAGGGGTGGCTGTGGACGTGGTATACTTGGATAGAGGGGTGGCTGTGGACGTGGTATACTTGGACAGAGGGGTGGCGGTGGACGTGGTATACTTGGACAGAGGGGTGGCGGTGGACGTGGTATACTTGGACAGAGGGGTGGCGGTGGACGTGGTATACTTGGACAGAGGGGTGGCGGTGGACGTGGTATACTTGGACAGAGGGGTGGCGGTGGACGTGGTATACTTGGACAGAGGGGTGGGCGTGGTATACTTGGACAGAGGGGTGGCGGTGGACGTGGTATACTTGGACAGAGGGGTGGCGGTGGACGTGGTATACTTGGATTTTGCAAAAGCGTTGGATACAGTTCCCCACACACGGCTCATGTGTAAGGTAAAGTCTACAGGATTGGAAATATCAGTTTGTAAATGGATAGAAAACTGGCTAAAAGACAGAATTCAGAGAGTCGTGGTTAGTGATTCTTACTCTGAATGGTCCAAGGTTATCAGTGGTGTACCCCAAGGTTCAGTGCTGGGACCCTTACTTTTTAATATCTTTATAAATGATATTGGGTCTGAGATCAAAAGTAACATTTCTGTCTTTGCAGATGACACTAAGCTATGCAGTGGAATAACGTCCTTACAGGATGTCTCCAATTTACAAGCCGACCTCGATGCTCTGTCTAATTGGGCGACTATGTGGCAGATGAGGTTTAATGTTGATAAATGTAAAGTTATGCACTTGGGGGCTAAGAATATGAATGCATCATACATACTAGGGGGAGTACAACTGGGGGGATCCGTAGTGGAGAAGTATCTGGGGGGATCCGTAGTGGAGAAGTATCTGGGGGGATCCATGGTGGAGAAGGATCTGGGGGGATCCTTAGTGGAGAAGGATCTGGGGGGATCCTTAGTGGAGAAGGATCTGGGGGGATCCGTAGTGGAGAAGTAACTGGGGGGATCCGTAGTGGAGAAGTATCTGGGGGGATCCGTAGTGGAGAAGTAACTGGGGGGATCCGTAGTGGAGAAGTATCTGGGGGGATCCGTAGTGGAGAAGTAACTGGGGGGATCCGTAGTGGAGAAGTAACTGGGGGGATCCGTAGTGGAGAAGGATCTGGGGGGATCCGTAGTGGAGAAGGATCTGGGGGTTTTGGTAGATCATAAGCTCAATAATAACATGCAATGCCAAGCTGCGGTTTCCAAAGCGAGCAAAGTCCTTTCTTGTAATAAGAGAGGTATGGTCTCCAGAGAGAGAGATATCATTTTGCCCCCCTGTACAAATCATTAATAAGACCTCATCTGGAATATGCAGTTCAGTTTTGGGCTCCAGTTCTCAAAAAGGATATCGGGGAACTGGAGAAAGTGCAAAGAAGGGCAACCAAACTGATAAGAGGGATGGAGGAGCTCAGCTATGAGGACAGATTAGAGGAACTGAATTTATTCACTCTTGAGAAGAGGAGAATAAGGGGGATATGATCAACATGTACAAATATATAAGGGGTCCATATAGTGAACTTGGTGTTAAGTTATTCACTTTACGGTCAACACAGAGGACAAGGGGGCACTTTTTGCGTCTAGAGGAAAAGAGATTTCACCTCCAAATACGGAAAGGTTTCTTCACAGTAAGAGCTGTAAAAATGTGGAATAGACTCCCTGCAGAGGTGGTTCTGGCCAGATCAGTAGATTGCTATAAGAAAGGCCTGGATACTTTCCTAAATGTACAGAATATAACTGAGTACTAACAGTTCTAGGTAAAGTTGATCCGGGGAATATCCGATTGCCTCTCGGGGGATCAGGAAGGAATTTTTTCCCCTGCTGTAAGCAAATTGGATCATGCTCTTCTGGGGTTTTTTGCCTTCCCCTGGATCAACTGTGGGTATAGAATTGGGTATATGGGATTGTACGATATTTTTTTTTATTTTTATTTTTTATGGTTGAACTGGATGGACTTGTGTCTTTTTTCAACCTGACTAACTATATAACTATGTAACTATGTAACTGTCCGGTGGATGGGGGATCACTGACCGTGCGTGGTCACTGATTACCATGTGGAATGTTTTCAGATTCTTGTTCGGTCACTTCCTCCTAACAGATTCTTTAAGCTTCTTTAGTATCTCAATGTACCACTCGCTGGTCGCGGTACGACCACATTCCATAAAAAAATCAAGGAGAATGACGCCCTTGTCATCCCAAGAAGAAGCCACTCAGACTTTCTGTGCTGATCGCTGGTTCCTGAACTTCTTAGGCCTTGAGGAAAAGGCGTGACACCATTCCATGGAGCGATTCTTCATTTCTGAATCATAAAGATACATCAACCTTTTATCCCCTGTCACCAGATCAGTGTCTCTTCATTGGCCATAACTACCTCCCGCCCGCCGTGTAGACGATTGACGGTGGGCGGGATCCTCTCTCGTTCTGGGATGACATCGCATGACGTCACCCCAGTCTCACCGCGCTTGTGCGCCCGAGTGTGAGGAGAGGAGAGCCAATTAGCAGCATCTCCACACAGGGGAGACTGTACAGAAAAACAGTGCCCTGATTATTAGTAGTGCCCAGCAGTGATGCCAGTTAGTGCCCATCAGTGATGCCCGTCAGTGCCCATGAGTGATGCAAATCTGTGCTGTCTTTCAGTACCCATCAGTGCCGCCTATCAGTGTCACCTATCAATGTTTATCAGTGCCGCCTATCAGTGCCCATCAGTGCCACCTACCACTGCTCATAAATGTTGCCTATCAGTGCTGCCTTTCAGTGCCTGCTCATCAGTGTCACCTATCAGTGCTCATCAGTGCCGCCTATCAGTGCTCATCAGTGCTGCATATCAGTGCCCATCAGTGCCTGCTCATCAGTGCCCATCAGTGCCGCCCATCAGTGCCGCCTATCAGTGCCCATCAGTGCCACCTATCAGTGCCGCCTTTCAGTTTTTATCAGTGCTGCATATCCGTTCCCATCAGTGCCTCAAACCACTGCTCATCAATGAAGCCTCATCATTGCTCATCAGCGAAGGAGAAAAATGATTTAGTTACAAAAAATTTTGACAAAACATTTTGGTCTTTTTTTGTTTTGTTTTTTAGCAAAAATTAAAAACTCCCAGTTATGATTAAATACAACCAATAGAAAGCTCTATTTGTGTTAAAAATGATAAAAAATGTCCTATGTGTACAGTGTAGTATGACCGCGTAGATGTCATTCAAAGTGTGACAGCGCTGAAAGCTGACAATTGGCCTGGGCGGGGAGTGTCCGGTATTGAAGGGGTTAAACACTTTCAGCAGATCAGATCAGACTTCCACCTTTGCGTAGAATGCATTAAGGAGAAAAGCCTTAAGGCTTTAGAACCACTTTAAGGGGGAGCAGTTGATGAGGGGGGGGGGGTTGCAGAAAAAAAATTGTTCACCTGCACTGCACCCCCCCCAACTGCAAATGTGAATGAGCCCTTACAGTACTCAGTGTGCCGCCTCTCTCCTCCTTAGTTCCTGGGCTGCCCCGATCCTCCTGGGACCACCACATTGTGAGCTGCGTATGACGCCCAATGCACTCTGACCGGCTCTGAGCATTTCTGGGGTCACAGCTATCATTCCTTCGCTGATGTGGCCAGGCAAGCTAATCAAGCATGACCTGTGCTTAATTAGCTGCAGTGGAGGCGGGGGAGACATTGGAGGTCCTATAGATCCCTGACGCCTCTATAAAGTTTTATGAAATTTGTTTTATTCTTACGAATAAACATGTGGAAGATTGTATGTTATGTTTTTTCTATTCTTATATATGCAGAACATTTTTATTTATTTTTTACATGTGTACGCAGGTCGTGCCGATGTCAGTTCTGGAAGTCCAGGCCGGGGGGGAGGGTTATGTGAGTTCCGGGCTTATTGCTCCCAGCCTGCCCACCTCTGCTATATGTAGCGCCCCTTTACTTTTAGGGGTGCTATGTGCCCCTAAATTTAGGGGTGGGTCTGAGCTAGTAGCCAGGCCCAGATCGCTTCAATTGTTAGGTTTGCTCTTTTGCTTCTGCTAAGTGGTGTTGCTGGTGTACAGTTCCCTGTGGCCTGTAGGTGGCACTGCCATAACAGGGTTGAACCGCAGGTAACATTACTACGCCCTTGGGTGTCCTCTCTCGGCAGCGGTACGTTGGGCGTGGTCAACCTGCTGTGCATTCCGGGAGAGGATATAAAAGGGGCAGACGCCATCTTTAGAGGTGGAGTGGGAGTGTGTGGAGGGGTACTGAGGAGCAGTCCGTCTGCGCCTCATGGCCCTCCAGGCCATGGGGATGCACATGGGTGTATCGGTCTCAGGCACCTTTAGCCTGGGGCTGCAACTTTTCATGTAGGCTCAGCACCTTTAGCTGGCCTACCCCCCCCCCCCAAAGTGAAATTCCAGGGCACTCGAGAGTGACCCGTTCTGGAGAGGGAGCCAGGGTTACCGGTGAAGGGAGTCACCGCCTCGAGTGAGGCCTGGTCACCTACAGAGGGATTCCACAATTCCACCACAGGCCTTGTAGCGTGCTTCAACTTGCACCTAGGTCCATATGTTACAAGCGCTGGGAAGTTTGGAACTAGGAAAAATGGGTTCCGATCGTATCCCTAGGAAATTCAAGTAAAGTTCGTACATCACTCCGGCTGCTAGGACCGTGAGAGGGGACTATCCGGGTGAGCAAAGCCCACTCAGGATTGATTGGTGATACTAAGTGCTGATTAAGTGTCGCGTGCCTGAACCTGCCTCCCTGTTACTCTATTCTTCAATCTTCAACTTTCCTGTCCGGTTTCAAGCATAGAAAAAATAAACCTTCCTTCATTGAGGTTTAATCTTGTCTGGACTTTGGCCTTATTGATACACAACAACAGACTCTTCCCTACACTCTGGGGACAAGAACCAGCTGAAAGGAGGCAACTCGCTGCAGGACCCAACAATTTCAGAACACCGCTCACCCTCTGATTCAAGAAGGAACCTGGGCATTGTGGTACGGTGTGTTCCGCCTTGTGGAGGTAAGGCCAGGGATCTGTGTGCTACATATATGTAGCGGGTGGTTACATTTAGGGGGAAGCATCTGAGTGGTAACTAGGCTCAGATGCACTAATTTGTTAGGTTTCATGGACCATTTCTATCCTTGGGAGATGGTACTGGTGTGTAGTTCCCTGGGGCCTATAGGTGGCGCTGTTGCCATGGGCCCGGGTTGAACCGCAGTACAAGGTTGTGCCTTTTTTTGTCCCCTCTTGGCAGCAGTACGGCGGGGCGGGGAACCTGCTGTGCCTGTCGGGAGAGGATTTAAAAGGGGGCGGCCATCTTCCAGTGGGGTCGGTTCCGCACTCAGGCACCTTAGGCCTGGGTGCGTGTGTGTCGCCTCCGGGTGCCCTAGGCCCGGAGGCTTTGTCGGGTTGTCTCCGGGTGCCCTAGGCCCGGAGACGGAGCTGCTGTTCCATCTCAGACACCTTCAGTCTGGGGTGAGGTACTTTGGAGAAAGGACCGGAGCCCAGCAGCCTTTGGCTGGGATCCGCCGGGGACCGAGACTCCCAGGGATCTGCCTTGCGAGGGGACCCGTATCCAGGACGAGGAGGCCAGGGAGGTGACCCTTTCTGAAGACCCAGCGCAGAGTCGTGGTGACAGATGGGGCCTCTGATAACTCTCCGGAGGGATGTTCTTGTCCCAAAAAGGGGATAAGTTACTAAAGGAAGGAAGTGTGGGTTCTGTATGTCACAGTGGCAGTGACACTACGCACCCAGGGTCAGTAGCAGTGGCTTTCATCTTTTCCACCCGGTCAGTGGCAGTGTCCAACTTCATGGTCTGTGGCAGAGACCGTGCGCCAAGCCTGTTCGTGCAAACCAGGACAGGAGAAACCCAAATTCAAGTTTGTGCCTGGACCTCCTCCCACCTTATCTGATCTGTGTCTTGTCCCAACCCGTCTGCTCTCAAAGAGACTGTTTATTGTGCTGAGAAAAATAAATGTAGCAGGTATTTAAATTTAGGGGGAGCATCTGAGTGGTAGTATGACCCAGATGCACTGATTGTTAGGGAATTTAGGACCCTTTTTATTCGTGGAGGACTCCAGTGGTGTTTAGTTCCCTGCGGCCCCTGGGTGGTGCTGTCGTCCTGGGCCGGGGTTGAACCATCACTGCAGTGCTGTTCCCTTTTTGTCCTGTTTCGGCAGCCGTACGGCGGGGCGGGGAACCTGCTGTGCCTGTCGGGGGAGGAGATAAAGGGGAGAGATGCCCTCACCACGAGGTTCAGAGTCGGAGGTCACAGCCGCACCCAGGCACCTTCAGCCTGGGTGCCGGTGTTCCGGAGTTCCAGGCCCAGGTGCCCTTGACCTGGCCGGAGCGGGAGATGGAGTCCATCCCAGGCACCTTCAGCCTGGGGTGAGGTACTACGGAGGAGGCCCGGGGCCCAGTACCTTCGACTGGGTTCCGCAGGGGTGGAAGAGTCCGAGGGGCCCTAAGGTGTTGGGCGCCCGAATCTGAGACGAGGAGGCCAGGGAGCGTAACCCCTCTGAACAGTCCGGTGCAGCATTGCCGGTGACGGCGGGGCCTCTGGTAACTCTCTTGGAAGGATGTCTTCCCTCTGACAGGGGCTGCACTTAGCGAAGGTAATTCTGTTCCTGTTCTACACGGTCGGTGGTAGCGGCTGTGCGCCATAACCATTGGTGACACTACAATGGTTAGTTCTATTTGGGAATTGTGCCTTGACCTACTCCCCACTTATACTGAATTGTTCTTTGGGTCACAACCTGTCTGCTGTTAAAGGACGATTTATTGCTGTCAGAGAATAAATAAGAGTTGGACCTTTTCAGTGGTGTGGAACTCCAGTTACTGGGAACAAAGGGGGGTCATCTGCAGAACGGACTTGGCTCTGGGTTATGCACACGACCCGAAGGTAATCAGGTGTTGGCTTTCACCTCTACACGTTAGAGGACATAGGCCGTAGTGTACCGCATCCTTCCCCCAGATCCCCCCTAGACCAGACAACAAGCCGAGAAGAAGAAGGGGTGAGAGGGGTGAGGCCGCTACAGAAATAAGAAGTTGGACCTTTCAGTTGGTGTGGACAGTTGCTTACTGGGGAGAACTAAAGGCTCGTTCCTGACTACCACAGAAATGAGATCAGCACTGGAGGTTTTTGAACACCGGCTGCAAGCAGGCCCGAGAAACTAACACCGCTCAACCTCCCCATCCAGTAGGGTACGGGCTTGTGGTGCGGTGTGCCTCATTCTTTCCTGCGGAGGAGCCAAGCAGAAGAAAAGCAGGTAAAGTCTGGGGTTGGTGCGCTACATATAAATAGGGGGAAGGAAGGCTGAGGTCCTGGGTCCTTGATTGGTTCTGTTCCCGCTCGTGGTATCCGGACTGTTGCACCTTGCAGTCTGCTGAAGGGACCGGGATTTTCAAGAACATGGAAAACGCCAGTGTGGACTACTCATGGAGGTGTAGCTCCACCCCCGTAGGAGCTGCTGGTTTAAAGTTTTGGGCCTACCGTTACCTTTCTGTTCACCGCACTGGTGTCAGGGATCCTTCGTGAAGAGCCTGTATAAAAGTTCACACCGACACCTGGATACGTTTTCTTCAAGTCTTTGTTTCACCAGTTCCAACAGAGGGGTAGAGGGATAGGGGAGGTTCAGGTACCTTGCTTTGCAGATCACGGGCACAATCCTATATCCAGAGGACAATCAGTTCCACGCTGGATTCAGCAACCACCGGATAGACCTACTCTCACTGGCCTAGCAACCGGTGCGAAGCTCGTTCAAAGACTCTACCACAGACTTGATGAGTGCCGTCATGTCATTCCACAATCTACCGCCACAAGATCATGTAACCACACTGACACTTTGCAAAAGTTCCTTCAGAAGTACACAGCTCACAGTGCCAGAATCTTTCAGCCAGCCGGCAGCACCGCGAGGCAAACTGGCCAGGATGTGTCCTTCAATTGAGTCCCCAATTGTTCCGCTTCTTCCCGCAGGCAAGACCGCGTAGGACCATCCCTGGACTAGTAGGCCCCAGCAACTCCTGGGCCTACTTCTCAGGCCTCGTACACACGGCCGAGATTCTCGTCGAAAAAAACATGTCGTTTTTTTCGACGAGATTCTTGGACAAGAAACTTGTCCCGGCCGAGTGTACACACGCTCGATTCAAAGGACCCGCGGTTCTTTGAATGGAGCGTACGCGGTGACGTCATCGAATACGACGAGCATGCGCTCGTCACATTCGATGCCGTCGCCGCCATCTTGGTATACCCTATCTATGCCTAGGAAGCTACCGCGCATGCGTCGAATTCATTTCGAACATGCGCGGGCTTCCGGGAGGACAGGTAAGTGTACACACGCACACTTTTCTCGTCGAGAAACATGCCGAGGAGAATCTCGACGAGAAAATAGAGAGCAGGTTCATCATCACTATCGGATCATCATCACTATCGGATCATCATCACCATCGGATCATCATCACCATCGGATCATTCATCACTATCGGATCATCATCCTTGTCAACATCAAACACCAACTTCAAGCATTAGCACACCTCAGCAGCTCTCTCATCGCATCGCTCATCATCATCATCATCAACATCAGGATCATCATCGTTATCAACATCATCTCATCGCCTCATCATTATCAGCACTTTTTCAACATGGTTAACATTATATACTCAGCCGACACCATCCAAAGCCTAAAGAAATTTGCCACAACACTACCAACACCCATCCAAAAAAAATTACAAAAAGAACGAATCGTAAGAATCAGTCGACTATCAACAGGAAAAAACAGAGCACCATGGCATCTACAACATCTATCAAGTGCCCTAATCAACACCAGATCTGCAGTCAAACACAGACAGGAAATCCATGATTTCATAACCCAACACAACATAGACTGCCTCTTCATCACGGAAAGCTGGCTAACACCCGACTGCAATACCATCCTAGCAGAACTAGTGCCGGAGAACTACCGCATCCTAACGGAGCATAGAACAGGACAAAGAGGAGGGGGCCTAGCAGTAATTTACAAAGACCACCTTACGTTCATCAAACCAACTCTACAGAACTCATTGCCTTTCATGGAAACACTCACTCTGCAACTGCAAACTACACCCCAGGATACCATCCACATACTGCTCTGCTACAGACCACCGGGACCCAAGACACACCTCCTCACACATTTAAATGAATTTTTCTCGACATACACCATGAAAACCAAAAATCTGCTGCTACTTGGAGACTTCAACCTTTGGGCCAACTCCCCCGAAGACCCTATCGCCACTGCCTGCATCGACCAACTAGAAAAACTAGGCTTGCAACAATTGATAAATACTCCTACTCATGTATCAGGTCACACTCTTGACCTAATCTTCAAACAAGATATGGACATCAACACACTGGACAACCAGCCTCTACCATGGACAGACCATCATGCCATCAAGTTTACTATAACGACCAACACGGCCCTCCAAAAATCAATACAATCAGCAACAACACACTGGACAAGATCACAGAAGAAACTATACTCTGAGCTTTTCAAAACCACGCTATTGAACAATATGGAAATGCTAAACCAAAACCACTCAACAGAAGAAACACTCAACTTCCTGAACAATGCTTTGCTACAGACAGCAGATACGGTTGCTCCAAGACGCAGAGCACTCATCCGCAAAACAATGCAGGCTGGTTCAATGACGCTCTTACTTTACTGAAACAAGAACGCAGAAGAGCAGAAGGAGCCTGGAGAAGAAATGCAACAAAGGAGAATTACACAATCTACAAAGCACTCACTAGGAAATATCATAAAGCAATCTTCAAAGCAAAAAGAGACCATTTCGCAAACACCATCGCAAAAGCCCTAAACCGCCCCCGCGAACTCTTCAAACTAGTAGCTCAGACCATGAATCCCACCTGTTTGGAGTCTTCAGCAAACGAAACTCAGGAATTCTGCAATGAACTATCCAATTTTTTTATCGACAAAATTGATAACATTAGGAAAATAATTCAGCAGGAAAAATCAAACAACCCCACACAGCCAAAGGAAGAAAAGAACCAGATAAATATTCTGCAATCAAAGAAATTTACTCTGGTCCCAATTACAATCGACACTACTAAAAACATCATCAGAAGCCTCCGAGATAGCACTTCACCGAACGACATCATTCCGGCAAAACTGCTGAAAGAATGTACCGACATCTTGGCACCCCACATAACACACTTCATCAACCAATCGTTCAAAGAAGGTATTGTGCCGACTTCCCTTAAACAAGGAATAATCAAACCCCTCCTAAAGAAACCTAACCTTGACCCGAATGACCCAAATTTTAGAAGACCGGTAACAAGCCTGACCACCATCTCCAAGATTATCGAGAAAGTTGTAACACAACAGCTACAACTTCATTTGGATACCCACAATCTCCTGGACCCACTTCAATCGGGGTTCCGCCCAGGCCATGGGACGGAAACGGCACTTCTCAAAATATGGGACGACGTACTAGAAGCAGCAGATGACGGAGAATCATGTCTCCTGGTGCTGCTGGACCTCAGTGCAGCCTTTGACACAGTAGATCACAAAATCCTACTTACGCGTCTCACCGAAGTAGCAGGAGTCGCAGACACGGACCTACCATGGTTTGCATCCTTCTTAGAAAACCGATCCCAGACAGTGAAACTGGGAGCCTTTACCTCGGCACCACGCACAAATACATGCGGAGTCCCTCAAGGATCACCCCTGTCACCGGTACTCTTCAACATCTACCTTCGGCCACTCCTCAAAATCATCAGTGAACAGGACATGCGTGATCACTCCTATGCAGATGACACTCAACTATACTTTCGCATCAACAACAAAAAAGATCAATATTACGGACTGGAAAAATGCCTTACATTGATCAACAATTGGATGACAGAGAGCTCCCTCAAGCTTAATGGATCCAAAACAGAACTGCTTATTTTCCACGCTAACCGAAAGAAAAACGCCAGGACCACATGGACGCCACCCACCATCCTGGGACAAAACATAACCCCAAGCACCAAAGTTAAAAGCCTGGGAGTTATCTTTGACTCAGACATGACTATGGACGCACAAATAGGATCAGTAGTCAGTGGATCCCACCACCTTCTCCGCCTGCTACGAAGACTCATCCCGTTCATCCCGGAAAAAGACAGAGCAGTAGTAGTCGGAACCATTATCAATTCACGGCTTGACTACGCTAACTCACTTTACCTAGGACTACCCAAATACCAAGTTGCACGTCTACAAGTCGTCCAAAACACAGCGGCCAGACTGGTAACAGGGAAAAAACCCTGGGAATCAATCGCACCATCACTGAAAAGCCTCCATTGGCTAGCCGTAAAGGATCGGATCACATTCAAGACCCTCTGCCTCACCCACAAATGCGCACAAGGAAACGCTCCTGAATACTTATGCGAGAAAATAAAACACTACACCACTACTCGTGACCTTCGGTCAACTAACCAAAACCTCCTCCACATCCCCAAGACTCGCTACAAAGCCAAGGGAGAACGAAGGTTTGCTGTCCAAGGACCAAGGCTATGGAATGCGCTACCCACGAATATCCGCATGGAAGAAAACCATTGGGCCTTCCGGAAAATACTAAAGACCCATCTCTTCTAACGATCTCAACGACACTGGATGCAAAGCGCCTTGAGGCGATTTAGTTCGCAATTGCAGCGCTATACAAGTTACTCACTCACTCACTCAGGTTCTCTATTTTATCGTCGAGATTCTTGTCGCTTTTCTTGACGAGAAACCATACACACGAACGAATTTCTCGGCAAAAAATCTCTGCCAGCAAGTTTCTTGCTGGTTTTTGTCGAGAAACTCGTTCGTGTGTACGAGGCTTCAGTTGCAGAGCCTTGGGCCAGCAAGCCCCGAGGCCGAAAAATGGCCATCCCTGAGGCCAGGAGGGCCCTAAGGTCAGGATCCGGCAACGACGGCCGACACCGAACCCCGATAGAGCGGTCTCTGACTCTTAAGTACCCCCTCCCAGAATGCACGGCGGGTTGACCACGCCCTATGAGCCACTTTTGGGAAAGGAATACCCAATACACCTAGCCTGCTGTATTTCCAACCCTGACCTGTGGTGACAGTGACACCTACTGTCAGGTGGAAAACGCGCAGCCCAGCTAGACTGAAACAAAGACAGTAATTTACATAATTCCTTCTGAGCTGAACTACAGCTCAGATAACTAATTTTAACACATAGCGTCTACCCAACAGGAGTAGGGCGCTTCAGAGGTATGCCTGGGCAGCCACACATCTGTAGTTAGAATAAGGACGAGGAAGTTGTTCATATTGAACTGTTATGCTGCAACTTGTTCAGTAAAGTTACATGAACCGTTATGAGCCTGGTGTAAAATGTATTCAAAGGGGTGCATGTTGGTTGTGGTGTATCTAAAGGACCGGGGACTGTACAGCATATGGGCTATGAAGCTACAAAAGGGGATAAGTCAGCAAGACCAGGAGAAGGAGTGAAGTTGCTAAGAGTAACCAGGTACAAGATCATGACACAAAGCCACCAATCATTAGTAGTGGCGGCTGGTGGGTACTTCTTTGGGGGGGGGACAAACAACCCCCCCCCAGCGGTGTGTCACACCACTACCCCCTGCGGGTGGTCCGGGCCGGCACTTACCTGCTCGTGTGGCGTGGCTGTGGTGTCCTCTCCTGGAGTGCGGTCAGCGGCCACGGCGGCTCCGGTGTCCACTCCTCCAGCTTCCTCCGCCAACGTTCTAAGCGTCCAATAGGATCGGCTCTGAACCTGCGTTACAGAGATCTATGGCCTGGTCACAAGGTACAGGAAGGAAGGAGTTAAAGAGCATGCATGAGGTCCACGCTATGTGCTAGGTGGGACCCCATTCTGTTACTAATAGTAAATAACAGAGGTACACTGGACTGGTGGAGTGGGCACAGGCTCATGACGTCCTTCCTAACGCAACCATTCACTATATTACCAAAAGTATTGGGACACCTGCCTTTACACGCACATGAACTTTAATGGCATCCCAGTCTTAGTCCGTAGGGTTCAATATTGAGTTGGCCCCGCCCTTTGCAGCTATAACAGCTTCACCTCTTCTGGGAAGGCCGTCCACAAGGTTTAGGAGGGTGTCTATGGGAATGTTTGACCGTTCTTCCAGAAGCGCATTTGTTAGGTCAGGCACTGATGTTGGATGAGAAGGCCTGGCTCGCAGTCTCCGCCCTAATTCATCCCAAAGGTGTTCTGTTGGGCTGAGGTCAGGACTCTGTGCAGACCAGTCAAGTTCCTGCACCCCAAACTCGCTCATCCATGTCTTTATGGACCTTGCTTTGTGCACTGGTGCGCAGTCATGTTGGAACAGGAAGGGGCCGTCCCCAAACTCCTCCCACAAAGTTGGGAGCATGAAATTGTCCACGCCTGACGCCTTAAGAGGTCCCTTCACTGGAACTAAGGGGCCAAGCCCAACCCCTGAAAAACAACCCCCCACCATAATCCCCCCTCCACCAAATGGTTTGGACCAGAGCACAATTCTGATAAAAACTGTATTTTATATTAATTGAGTGACTTCATGAGGTTCATCATTCCAAGTCCCTGATATCTACCGGTTGTATAAATCTGCAACACAATTCATTTCAGTGTTTTTGTTTCCCAAAATATTGATTTGATAAACATTTGTATAATTATTGTGCCACATAAATCGCAACTACCAGCTTTTTTCATTCTACGGGGATCTATGTTCAGAGAATAGAAGATGTTCCGGGTTTTTGGTCATTTTGTAGCCAAATATTCAGATTTTAGCAAGTGTGTGACAAAATGACAGAATGACTTTAGAGGAGAAGGGGGTTCAATTCCAAATGTTAAGCCTCGTACACACGGCCGAGATTCTCATCGGAAAAAACATGTCGTTTTTTTCGACGAGATTCTTGGACAAGAAACTTGTCCCGGCCGAGTGTACACACGCTCGATTCAAAGAACCCGCGGTTCTTTGAATGGAGCGTACGCGGTGACGTCATCTTGGTATACCCTACGTATGCCTAGGAAGCTACCGCGCATGCGTCGAATTAATTTCGAACATGCGCGGGCTTCCGGTAGGACAGGTACGTGTACACACACTCACTTTTCTCGTCGGGAAACAGGCCGACGAGAATCTCGACGAGAAAATAGAGAGCAGGTTCTCTATTTTCTCGTCGAGGTTACTTGCCGGTTTTCTCGACGAGAAACCATACACACGAACGAATTTCTCGACAAGACATCTCTGCCAGCAAGTTTCTTGCTGGTTCTTGCCGAGAAACTCGGTCGTGTGTACGAGGCCTAATGCCCCATACACACGATCGTTTTTCTTGCCATTTTTTTTCTTGCCGTTTTTCACGTCGTTTTTTTTCATGTTTCCTCTCAAGCCTGTCTTGCGTACACACGATCATTTAAAAAAAACGATCAAGCAAAGCGCAGTGACGTACAACACGTACGACGGCACTATAAAGGGGAAGTTCCGTTCGAATGGCGCCACCCTTCATGTTAGTAAAGTTTGTTGAGCGACGATTCGCGCTTTTCAGTCTCGTGCTTTTCAGTCCGTGACTGCGTGACGAATGTGCTATCTCCATTACGAACGCTAGTTTTACCAGAACGAGCGCTCCCGTCTCATACTTGATTCTGAGCATGCGCGTTTTTTTTCACGTCGTTAAAGCATACACACTATCGTTTTTCACGTCGTTAAAAAAAACGACATGAAAAACGACGTGAAAAAAGAGAGCTTGTTCGAAATTTTTAATGGCCGTTTTTCACGTCGTTAAAAATGCTCTGGAGCCTACACACGGTCATTTTTAATGGCCATTTTTTTTAATGGCATTTTTAACGGCATGAAAAACGATCGTGTGTATGGGGCATCAGACTTCAGACTGATAATGAAAATCATTTCCATTCCAAACGTCAAAGTTTACAATGAGCCCTGTAGGTGGCAGCATCCTCCCAAGAATGAAGCGCCGACTTCTCTCAGTGACCAGCAGGGGGAGTTGGATGGCCGAGAACAGACATGAGAAGTCATCCTCTGTAGACACTTGGAATTCACTCTTAGGGGGGTCTATTTATGAAAGTTTTCGCCCAAGATTCACACAACCTTTACCCACAATTCCCTAAAATGTACAAAAAAATTAATTAGAATATGTGTGAATTTTTAGTTAACCACTTGCCTACAGGGCACTTTCACCCCCTTTCTTGCCCAGGCCAATTGTCAGCTTTCAGCGCGGTCACACTTTGAATGACATTTGCGCGGTCATGCTACACTCATATGACATTTTTATAGAGCTTTCTTTTGGTGGTATTTATTTCACCACAGGTTTTTTTAATTTTTTGCTAAATAAACGAAAAAATACCAAAAATTACGGAAAAAAACAAAACATTTTCATAGTTCGTTATAACATTTTGCAAACAGGTAATTTTTCTCTTTCACTGATGGGCACTGATGAGGCGGCACTGATGGGTACTAATGTTGAGGCCTCTGGTGAGCACTGATGAGGAGGCACTGATGAGGCTGCATTGATAGGCACTGATAGGCGGCACTGATAGGCGGCACTGATGGGCACTGATGGGCACTGGTAAGCGGCACTAATAGGCGACACTGATGAGAAGGCACTAATGGGCACTAATGAGGCGGCACTGATGGGTACTGATGGATGGCACTGATGGGCAATGGTAAGCGGCACTAATAGGCGACACTGATGAGAAGGCACTGATGGGTACTGATGAGGCGGCACTGATGGGTACTGATGTTGAGGGCTCTGGTGGGCACTGTTGAGGAGGCACTGATGAGGATGCATTAATAGGCAGCATTGATGGGCACTGATAGGTGGCACTGATAGGCAGCACTGATGGGCACTGAAAGGTGGCACTGATAGGCGGAACTGATAGGTGGCACTGATGGATGGCACTGATGGGCACTGGTAAATGGCACTAATAGGCGACACTGATGAGAAGGCACTGGTGGGCACAGATTTTCAGCACTGGTGGGTGAAGATTGGCAGCACCGGTGGGACTGCACTGATTATCATTGTAGATGTTCGTTTTAGGCCTCGTACACACGGCCGAGAGTTTTTTCCTGATGAGATTCTTGGACAAGAATCTTGTCCCGGCCGAGTGTACACACGTACCTTTCAAAAGAACCGCCCTTCTTTTGAATGGTACGAATGCGGTGACGTCATCCAGTGGCGTCACTAGGGTTGGTGTCACCTGGTGCGGCAAAACATAGTGTCACCCCCCCTCCTGTCTATCCTGCCCAGCACCCTGCAGGCAGCGCACGGTCATGAGGCGCACCCCCAAATGACCCCTGTAAATTAAAGTATAGGGTGGCATTGGGCCGGCTGGAGCGATATAGGGCAGGTTGGGGTAATATAGGGCAGGTTGCGGTGGTATAGTGCAGTCTGGGGTGGCATAGGGCAGGTTGGGGTTGTATAGGGAAGGCTGGGGTGGTATAGAGCAGGTTGGGGTGGTATAGAGCAGGTTGGGGTGGTATATGGAAGGCTGGTGGCATTGCGCAGGTTGGGGTTATATAGAGCAGGTTGCGTTGGCATAGGGCAGGTTGGGGTGGTATAGGGAAGGCTGGGGTGGCATAGGGCAGGGTGCGGTGGTATAGGGAAAGCTGGGGTGGCATAGGGCAGGGTGTGGTGGCATAGGGTAGGTTGGGGTGGTATAGAGCAGTTTGCGTGGCATACGACAGGTTGCGGTGGCATAGGGCAGGCTGGGGTGACATAGGGCAGGTTGCGGTGGTATAGGGAAGGCTGGGGTGGCATAGGGCAGGGTGCGGTGGCATAGGGCAGGTTGGGGTGGTATAGGGAAGGCTCGGGTGCCATAGGGCAGGGTGGGGTGGTATAGGGAAGGCTGGGGTGGCATAGGGCAGGGTGCGGTGGTATAGGGCAGGCTGGGGTGGTATAGGGCAGGTTGCAGTGGCATAGGGCAGGTTTCAGTGGCATTGGGGATGTTGCGGTGGCATAGGCAGGCTGGGGTGGTATGGTGCCAGGTTAGGACTCCATCATGACATGGGTTGCAAGGTGGCCTGCTGCTGCTAGACACAGCTATAGATTATATATATAGATAGATAGATAGCATCACCCCCCCCCATCGTCATCATCAGACCAGCTCAGGGTGGGGGTGTCTCAGTCAGCTGATATAAATTATATAGTCAGTGTTGTCTGTCTGATAACGGGGGGGGGGGGGTGGTGATGCTGGACTTATATATATAATCTATAGCTGTGTCAAGCAGCAGCAGACCACCTTGCACCTCCCTCCCCCCTCCCTTCATTATCATACAATACAGGACAGGGCGCCAGACAGACTCCTATCACACTAGCTCTGCCTCTTACAATGGAAACCGCCCCCCCCCCCCCCAGCTCCCATGCTCCCCACACACCACACACCTACCTCATCTTGTGTTTGTGCTCAGTAGTCGGGCCAGCGGTGGAGACCCCCCCCCACGCACCTGTTCTGGAGTCTTGACTGGAGTCTGGAGAGGAGGAGGGCTGGGCAGCGACCCTCACAGCGTGCAGCCGGAGAAAGTTGTGTGTGACGTCACATCATCACAGTGCAGTGTGATGATGTGACAGAATGACGCTCGATACCTCTGTAGGGTAGGGAGGGAGGAGGAAGAATAATAAGGAACCCGGAGGACACACACACCAGCCCCGGCCGCGGCGCTGGAAGTGTTGTACCATCCCAGCGGGGTGAAGTTGCTGAATGAAAGTGTCAGCTGTTAAAAAACAAAAAGTAAAAAAAAAACAAAAACTTTTTTCACCGTCGGGAGGGTGTCACCCCTCTAGCGGGTGTCACCCGGGTGCGGACCACACCCCCCGCACCCCGCTAGCAACGCCTCTGACGTCATCGACTACGATGAGCGTGCGCTTGTCACATTCGATGCCGTCGCCGCCATCTTACTACACCCTACCTATGCCTAGGAAGCTACCGCGCATGTGTCAAAGTCATTTCGAGCATGCGCGGGTTTCCACGGCGACAGGTTAGTGTATACACACTCTGGTTTCTCGTCGAGAAACAGGCCGACGAGAAACCTGACGAGAAAATCAAGAATCCCGACAAGAAAATAGAGAGCAGGTTCTCTATTTTTCTCGTCGAGATTCTTGCCAGTTTTCTTGACGAGAAACCTGAAAGCCGCGTACACACGACCGATTTACTCGGCAAGAAAGCTCTGCCAGTACGATTTTTGCTGGTTCTTGCCGAGAAAACTGGTCGTGTGTACGAGGCTTCAGAGAAGCTGGTTATTGGCTCTCTTCTCATCTCCTCATGCTGTCAGCGTGAGGAAAGATATGTCGATAACCGGCTTCTGTTGACATCCATGTTTAGCTGTGATTGGACACACAGCTGATCACCTGGTAAAGAGCCCCAAACTCACTCATCCATGTCTTTATGGACCTTGCTTTGTGCACTGGTGGGCAGTCATGTTGGAACAGGAAGGGGCCGTCCCCCAAACTGTTCCCACAATGTTCGGAGCATGAAATTGTCCAAAATGTCTTGGTATGCCGACGCCTTAGGTGTTCCCTTCACTGGAACTAAGGGGGCCAGGCCCAACCCCTAAAAAACAACCCCCACACCATAATCCCCCCTCCACCAAATGATTTGGACCAGTGCACAAAGCAAGGTCCATAAAGACATGGATGAGGGAGTTTGGGGTGGAGGAACTTGACTGGCCTGCACAGAGTCCTGACCTCAACCCGATAGAACACCTTTGGGATGAATTAGAGCGGAGACTGCGAACCAGGCCTTCTCATCCAACATCAGTGCCTGACCTCACAAATGCTCTTCGGGAAGAACGGTTAATTGTTCCCATAGACATACTTTCTATATACATTCCTTACATACTTTTTTTCTATACATCTGTTAGGTATACTGCTTTTACTTTTTGGCTGTTATGCCTTGTGTCTGGGAAACATGGGCTGCTAGTGTTTTCTTCCATCTTGCGATCTTCCTATGCTCCACCTCCACTATGGATGATCTCCGATATCACCAATCAATTTGCAGTGTGTACATTTTATCAGCTATGTAAGTCTACATGCATTCTTGTTCTGGTATATGCTCTAGACCAGTGATTCTCAACCAGGGTTCCTCCAGAGGTTGCTAGAGGTTCCTCCAGAGGTTGCTAGGGGTTCCTTCAGCATTGGGCAATTTCTGCCTCTCAGATAAGTTCCCACTGACACAATTGATCTTTTTAGCTATCTGTAAGGAGGTAATTCTTCCCAATTGCCACAAGTGTAAGGACCATTCTTCCCACTGACCGTCACACTAATGTATCATGAGTTGTAGATTTCTCAATTTTAGCAGGGGTTCCCCGAGAACTGAGAACTATTTCAAGGGTTCCTCTGTGTTGAAAAGGTTGAGAAAGGCTGCTCTAGATGTTTGAACATGTACATTTGTCTACGTAGCATACTCGTGTGTGTTTACTTTAGAGAATCCTCCATTGTGCTATCCAAGGACAAATCCCTGAAGAAGATCACACTGGTTGAAACGCGTCGGAGCCGCTTGGCAAAATGCATAACAGAGTATCCATTTGGATTCACTGCATTGTGTTACCTTGTACATGTTTATTGCTATTTGGATTTTTAATGTTCAGTGATCCCCTCTACTCTGATAGGGGTGACATTTTAGCTTTTTCAATAAATGTTTGTTTTATATTTTCACTACTGTGTAAGACTATTTAAAAAATATCTGGGTGTCACAAAGCCCCGGTGCTCCTCACCATTTCCCCTTTCCTTTGTGGACCATGTTGTTTTTTATGTACATGTTCCCACATGATATATTGGCATACAAATATCTCTTTACTTTTACTAGTAAGTTCCCTGCGCTTTTTCCTGAAGAAGCCGGGAATGGCGAAACATGTTCTGTTCAAATATAAGCGTGATGAAAGAATTTGCTCTCTATGTATGATGGGAGACAACACATGGTTGTACAAATGTTTTTAAAACAGTTTTTGTAATTTAAAAAAATGTGTTACTTTTACTCACTTCAGCCCCGGAAGGATTTACCCCCCTTCCTGACCAGGCCATTTTTTATTTTTTTTGCGATTTGGCACTTTAACTGACATTTGCGCAGGAGTGCGACGCTGTACACAAACTAAATCGATGTTCTTTTTTTCCCCACAAATAGAGCTATAAACAAAAAAAAAACAGCGTCAATTTAAAAAAACAAAAACAATATTATAATTTTTGCTATAATAAATATTAAAAAAATATAAATGTAGCGACCTCACCCCATCTCCTTTGTCTAGGGGTATGTCACCCGACAGGGTGAGATGCGCTACGGTCCATGTCCTCCCCATAGCTGTGGGTGAGGTGAAGGCCAGTACCAGATATTTCCTCGGGTCTGTGTGCCTTTGTTCTAGAATCAAGTCCCGCTGCGCCAACACTTCCCTCTGCTCCCATTAACCAGAGTTCCACACACCGATCACAGTCCAACTCTTGCTTTATTGTACATCTCACAATAAACAGTGCTTCAGTAGCCATCTGGTTGGGACTCCATAACATTTTGATACGGGGAATGAGCAGGTCGAGGCACTATCCTGATTGTCAGCTAAACCACTGCGATCTCGCCAGCGGTTACTATAGCATTCAGCTAGAAAGGACTTAGAACTTGAGAGTCTCTACCAGTAACTCAAGAGAACGTAGATAGGAGTACCTTCGCTGCGCTGCGGCCCCTATCAGGGGAAGACGTCCCTCCAAGGGAGTTACCAGAGACCCATCCGTCACTGGGTTGATGCTGCTCCAGACTCTCCGAATGGGTAACCTCCCCGGCCTCCTCACCTCAGACATGGGCCCCATCCACCTCAGGGACCCTCGGACTTCTCCACCCTCGCGGGACCCAGTCAAAGTCACTGGGCCCCAGGCCTCCTGGTTCAGTACCTCACCCCAGGCTGAAGGTGCCTGGGATGGACTCCAACTCCATTCCGGTCAGGCCTAGGGCGCCTGTGCCGGAATCCGGAACCCGCCTGCACCCAGGCCTAAGGTGCCTGGGCGCGTGAGGGAGAACCTCCAGAAGAACAAGACCTCGTGACCAGGGCGTCTCCCCCTTTTATCTCCTCCAATGACGCCACGGCAGGTTCCCCGCCCTCGCCGTACCATCTCCGAGAAGGGACAAAAAGGACAGCACTATAGCAGTGAATCTACCTTGAGCCTGCGGGCACCTGCCACCCACTGGCCAAGGAGATTATTACACCGCCCAATCCTCCACGAATACAAATAGTCATTACTCCCATACCTTACACACCTGAACTTCCACCCAGGTGTACCTCACCTAAGTTTAAAGACCCCGCTACATAAAACATAAATACATTTCTTCCTCAGTTTAGGCCAATATGTATTCTGTATTCTGTTGTCTGCTACATATTTTTGGTAAAATACCGTATATACTCGAGTATAAGCCGACCCGAATATAAGCCGAGGCACCTAATTTTACCACAAAAAACTGGGAAACCGTATTGACTTGAGTATAAGCCTAGGGTGTCCATCTGCATGCCTCACTGTGCCTCACTTTGCCTCACTGTGTCCATCTGCATGCCTCACTGTGCCCATGCCTCACTGTACCCATGCCTCACTGTGTCCATGCCTCACTGTGCCCATGCCTCACTGTGCCCATGCCTCACTGTGTCAATGCCTCACTGTGTCAATGCCTCACTGTGCCCATGCCTCACTGTGCCCATGCCTCACTGTGTCAATGCCTCACTGTGTCCATGCCACACTGTGTCCATGCCTCACTGTGTCCATGTGCATGCCTCACTGTGCCCATGCCTCACTGTGTCTATGACTAGACTGACATTTAACATGGGAGTCTATGGGAGGGGTGCCCGGTATTTGAAAAATTGGTGCTCCTCGGCCTTAGGTCCTCCAGACAAAAAACTTGGCACACATGTAGCCCAGTTTCTCCTCTACAAGTGTGCAAAGTTTCGGGTCCAGAGGACCTACGATCGGCCAGGACCGGGTCCCCAAAATCACCAAAGAAATGACCGTTTTACATGGGAGTCTATGGAAGGGGTGCCCGGCTTTGAAAAATCGGTGCTCCCCGGCCGTAGGTCCTCCAGACAACAAACTTTGCACACTTGTAGAGGAAGAATGGGGCTACATGTGCGCCAAGTTTTTTCCCCGCAAAATGCAGCATTTTGCATGTAATAGACTTCAATGGACCTGTGTCCATATCGCAAGTACCATGTTTTTAGCACGGTTTTCTTTTAACACTGTATATAGCTGGTTGCTAAAGAGAGGATCGGGAAGCTGGCCGCCGCTTCCTGGCTGACAGCTGAATGTAAAAAAAAAAAGAATTGGCGGTTAAAAAAATAATCAGGAAAAAAAAAAAAACTGCATGGGGCCATACCCAGGCCCTTGGGTTTAGTACAGAGCTCCCAACTGTCCCTGATTTGGATTAAAGTCCCTAATTTCTCCTCATTTGTCCCTCATTTTGATCTACTGTATATACTCGAGTATAAGCCAACCCGAATATAAACCGAGGCACCTAATTTTACCAGAAAAACTGGGAAAACGTATTGACTCGAGTATAAGCCTAGGGTGTCCATCTGCATGCCTCACTGTGCCTCACTTTGCTTCACTGTGTCCATGTGCATGCCTCACTGTGTCCATGCCTCACTGTGCCCATGCCTCACTGTGCCCATGCCTCACTGTGCCCATGCCTCACTGTGCCCATGCCTCACTGTGTCCATGCCTCACTGTGCCTTACTGTGTCCATGACTAGACTGACCTTTAACATTGGAGTCTATGGAAGGGGTGCCCAGCTGTGAAAAATCGGTGCTCCCCGGCCGTAGGTCCCCCAGACAAAAAACTTTGCACACTTATAGAGGAGAAATGGTGCTACATGTGTGCCAAGATTCGGGTCCAGCAGACCTACGACCGGCCAGTATCGGGTCCCCAAAGTCACCAGAGAAATTACCATTTAACATGGGAGTCTATGGAAGGGGTGCCGGGTTTGAAAAATCGGTGTTCCCCGGCCGTAGGTTCCCTGGACAACAAGCTTTGTACACTTGTAGAGGAAGAGTGGGGCCACATGTGTGCCAAGTTTGGGGTCCAGAGGACCTACGACCGGCCAGTACCAGGTCCCCAAATTCCCGGAGATCAGGCGCAAAAAGGTGACTCGAGTATTATGCCGAGGGGGGCATTTTCAGCACAAAAAAATGTGCTGAAAAACTCGGCTTATACTCGAGTATATACAGTAAATCCCAATAAGTGTATATTGATAGGTTGCGCAAAAGTTATCGCATCTACAAAATTGGGGGTATGTTTATGGCATTTTTTTTTTTTTTTTACTAGTAATGGCGGCGATCTGCGTTTTTTTGCGGGACTGCGACATTGCGACATGTTTGAATTTTTTTTGGGACCATTGACATTTATACAGCGATCAGTGCTATAAAAATGCACTGATTACATTATAAATTTCACTGGCAGGGAAAGGGGTTAACACTGGTGGTGATAAAGGAGTTAAAAGTGTTCCCTAGGGAGGTGTTTCTAACTGTATGGGGGCTGGGCTGACTGGAGGAGGAGAGAGATCGCTGTTCCTGATCACTGGGAACAGCAGATCTCTCTCTACTCCCCTGTCAGAACGGGGATCTGTTTGTTTACATTGACAGATCACCGTTCTGCCTCTCTCTGGAGCGATCGCGGTTGGCCGGCGGACATTCAGTCCGCCGGACCTGCTGGTTGGCTTCCCCGCTAGCGAATGGGAACGCTCGTGAGCCGCCCCCAGATCGCCGTGTACGTGCCCGGCGTACAATGACGGGGATTCACGCAGCCGAGCCAAAAACTTTCCGTGTACCACATGTCTACGCACCTAAAAAGTCCCGCATTTTATGTCCATGTTTTTTACTTCTCCTGGTATAAGTTTAACAATAGACCCCCCCCCTAGACTGTTTACTGAGCCGGATTGAATGGACTGTTGCTGTGCGCCTGGCTGTCTCTGTACCGTTCAGTGGTGTGGAAATTTAAAAAAAATGACTTTTCCAAAGGGACGAAACCGGGGTCCCAGTCTACTTGTCCCTCATAAAAAAAAAATGAAAAAAATTCCCAGGATGAAAAATATGAAGCGTTGATGTTATTTTATTAGGCAGAGGTGCTTTTAGGAATGTCTGGGGCTTTATGGCGACTTCAAATTTTTATTGTTTTTAACATTGTGCTGTTTATCTCCTCCTCACCTCTCTGCCTGTCTCCAGAACTGCCCCCCCCCCCCTGGGGACTAGCAGGAAGGGGAGAGACCTTGCAGTGTGAGCAGCACGATTGGGTACTCACTAGACATGTGCGATTCGTTTCGTACAAATCAAAAATTCGTATGAATTTCCGAAAATTCGTACATTCGGAATACGAATTTCTATTCTTACGAATTTTATACGAAATACGAAATTTGGTTGACAAATCTTGTTTGGGGAGTGGGAGAGACGGGAGTGGGAGAGACGGGAGTGGGAGAGACGCTCAGACTGGTCCTGGTAGTCGATGGGAGATTCAGAATCGGACAAAATAAGAATGTTCATTATTATCGTTTTATTATTGTCATAATAATTACCATTATTCGTTATGATGAAGATAAAAACCCCGGAAGTCATCACAGCACAGGGATGGAGGGAGCCCCTCATAATGAGCAGAGCACAGGGATGGTGGGTGCCCCTCATAATGAGCACAGCACAGGGATGGGGGGAGCCCCTCATAATGAGCACAGCACAGGGATGGTGGGAGCCCCTCATAATGGGCACAGCACAGGGATGGTGGGAGGAGCCCCTCATAATGAGCACAGCACAGGGATGGGGGGAGCCCCTCATAATGAACACAGCACAGGGATGATGGGAGCTCCTCATAATGAGCACAGCACAGGGATGGTGGGAGCCCCTCATAATGAGCACAGCACAGGGATGGGGGGAGCCCCTCATAATGGGCACAGCACAGGGATGATGGGAGCCCCTCATAATGAGCACAGCACAGGGATGGTGGGAGCCCCTCATAATGATCACAGCACAGGGATGGTGGGAGGAGCCCCTCATAATGAGCACAGCACAGGGATGGGGGGAGCCCCTCATAATGGGCACAGCACAGGGATGATGGGAGCCCCTCATAATGAGCACAGCACAGGGATGGTGGGAGGAGCCCCTCATAATGAGCACAGCACAGGGATGGGGGGAGCCCCTCATAATGGGCACAGCACAGGGATGATGGGAGCCCCTCATAATGAGCACAGCACAGGGATGGTGGGAGGAGCCCCTCATAATGAGCACAGCACAGGGATGGGGGGAGCCCCTCATAATGATCACAGCACAGGGATGGTGGGAGGAGCCCCTCATAATGAGCACAGCACAGGGATGGTGGGAGCCCCTCATAATGGGCACAGCACAGGGATGGTGGGAGCCCCTCATAATGAGCACAGCACAGGGATGGGGGGAGCCCCTCATAATGAGCACAGCACAGGGATGGGGGGAGCCCCTCATAATGAGCACAGCACAGGGATGGTGGGAGGAGCCCCTCATAATGAGCACAGCACAGGGATGGGGGGAGCCCCTCATAATGGGCACAGCACAGGGATGGTGGGAGGAGCCCCTCATAATGAGCACAGCACAGGGATGGTGGGAGCCCCTCATAATGAGCACAGCACAGGGATGGGGGGAGCCCCTCATAATGAGCACAGCACAGGGATGGGGGGAGCCCCTCATAATGAGCACAGCACAGGGATGGGGGAGCCCCTCATAATGAGCACAGCACAGGGATGGGGGGAGCCCCTCATAATGAGCACAGCACAGGGATGGAGGGGGCCCCTCATAATGAGCACAGCACAGGGATGGTGGGAGCCCCTCATAATGAGCACAGCACAGGGATGGTGGGAGCCCCTCATAATGAGCACAGCACAGGGATGGTGGGAGCCCCTCATAATGAGCACAGCACAGGGATGGTGGGAGCCCCTCATAATGAGCACAGCACAGGGATGGTGGGAGCCCCTCATAATGAGCACAGCACAGGGATGGGGGGAGCCCCTCATAATGAGCACAGCACAGGGATGGGGGGAGCCCCTCATAATGAGCACAGCACAGGGATGGTGGGAGCCCCTCATAAAGAGCACAGCACAGGGATGGTGGGAGCCCCTCATAATGAGCACAGCACAGGGATGGTGGGAGCCCCTCATAATGAGCACAGCACAGGGATGATGGGAGCCCCTCATAATGAGCACAGCACAGGGATGGTGGGAGCCTCTCATAATGATCACAGCACAGGGATGGAGGGAGCCCCTCATAATGAGCACAGCACAGGGATGGTGGGAGGAGCCCCTCATAATGAGCACAGCACAGGGATGGGGGGAGCCCCTCATAATGAGCACAGCACAGGGATGGTGGGAGCCCCTCATAATGAGCACAGCACAGGGATGGGGGGAGCCCCTCATAATGAGCACAGCACAGGGATGGTGGGAGCCCCTCATAATGATCACAGCACAGGGATGATGGGAGCCCCTCATAATGGGCACAGCACAGGGATGGAGGGAGCCCCTCATAATGAGCACAGCACAGGGATGATGGGAGCCCCTCATAATGAGCACAGCACAGGGATGGAGGGAGCCCCTCATAATGAGCACAGCACAGGGATGGTGGGAGGAGCCCCTCATAATGAGCACAGCACAGGGATGGTGGGAGCCCCTCATAATGATCACAGCACAGGGATGGTGGGAGGAGCCCCTCATAATGAGCACAGCACAGGGATGGTGGGAGCCCCTCATAATGATCACAGCACAGGGATGGTGGGAGGAGCCCCTCATAATGAGCACAGCACAGGGATGGTGGGAGCCCCTCATAATGGGCACAGCACAGGGATGGTGGGAGCCCCTCATAATGAGCACAGCACAGGGATGGGGGGAGCCCCTCATAATGAGCACAGCACAGGGATGGGGGGAGCCCCTCATAATGAGCACAGCACAGGGATGGTGGGAGCCCCTCATAATGAGCACAGCACAGGGATGGTGGGAGGAGCCCCTCATAATGAGCACAGCACAGGGATGGTGGGAGCCCCTCATAATGGGCACAGCACAGGGATGGTGGGAGCCCCTCATAATGAGCACAGCACAGGGATGGGGGGAGCCCCTCATAATGAGCACAGCACAGGGATGGGGGGAGCCCCTCATAATGAGCACAGCACAGGGATGGTGGGAGCCCCTCATAATGAGCACAGCACAGGGATGGAGGGGGCCCCTCATAATGAGCACAGCACAGGGATGGTGGGAGCCCCTCATAATGAGCACAGCACAGGGATGGTGGGAGCCCCTCATAATGAGCACAGCACAGGGATGGTGGGAGCCCCTCATAATGAGCACAGCACAGGGATGGTGGGAGCCCCTCATAATGATCACAGCACAGGGATGATGGGAGCTCCTCATAATGAGCACAGCACAGGGATGGGGGGAGCCCCTCATAATGAGCACAGCACAGGGATGGTGGGAGCCCCTCATAATGAGCACAGCACAGGGATGGTGGGAGCCCCTCATAATGAGCACAGCACAGGGATGGTGGGAGCCCCTCATAATGAGCACAGCACAGGGATGGTGGGAGCCCCTCATAATGAGCACAGCACAGGGATGGTGGGAGGAGCCCCTCATAATGAGCACAGCACAGGGATGGTGGGAGCCCCTCATAATGATCACAGCACAGGGATGGTGGGAGCCCCTCATAATGGGCACAGCACAGGGATGGTGGGAGCCCCTCATAATGAGCACAGCACAGGGATGGTGGGAGCCCCTCATAATGATCACAGCACAGGGATGGGGGGAGCCCCTCATAATGAGCACAGCACAGGGATGGTGGGAGCCCCTCATAATGAGCACAGCACAGGGATGGGAGCCCCTCATAAAGAGCACAGCACAGGGATGGTGGGAGCCCCTCATAATGAGCACAGCACAGGGATGATGGGAGCCCCTCATAATGAGCACAGCACAGGGATGGGGGGAGCCCCTCATAATGAGCACAGCACAGGGATGGGGGGAGCCCCTCATAATGAGCACAGCACAGGGATGGGGGGAGCCCCTCATAATGAGCACAGCACAGGGATGGGGGGAGCCCCTCATAATGAGCACAGCACAGGGGTGGTGGGGAGCCCCTCATAATGAGCACAGCACAGGGGTGGTGGGAAGCCCCTCATAATGAGCACAGCACAGGGATGGGGGGAGCCCCTCATAATGAGCACAGCACAGGGGTGGTGGGGAGCCCCTCATAATGGGCACAGCACAGGGATGGTGGGAGCCCCTCATAATGAGCACAGCACAGGGATGGGGGGAGCCCCTCATAATGAGCACAGCACAGGGGTGGTGGGGAGCCCCTCATAATGAGCACAGCACAGGGGTGGTGGGGAGCCCCTCATAATGAGCACAGCACAGGGATGATGGGAGCCCCTCATAATGAGCACAGCACAGGGATGATGGGAGCCCCTCATAATGAGCACAGCACAGGGATGGGAGCCCCTCATAAAGAGCACAGCACAGGGATGGTGGGAGCCCCTCATAAAGAGCACAGCACAGGGATGGTGGGAGCCCCTCATAATGAGCACAGCACAGGGATGATGGGAGCCCCTCATAATGAGCACAGCACAGGGGTGGTGGGAGCCCCTCATAATGAGCACAGCACAGGGATGGTGGGAGCCCCTCATAATGAGCACAGCACAGGGATGATGGGAGCCCCTCATAATGAGCACAGCACAGGGATGGAGGGAGCCCCTCATAATGAGCACAGCACAGGGATGATGGGAGCCCCTCATAATAAGCACAGCACAGGGATGATGGGAGCCCCTCATAATGAGCACAGCACAGGGATGGTGGGGGCCCCTCATAATGAGCACAGCACAGGGATGGAGGGAGCCCCTCATAATGAGCACAGCACAGGGATGGTGGGAGCCCCTCATAATGAGCACAGCACAGGGATGGTGGGAGCCCCTCATAATGATCACAGCACAGGGATGATGGGAGCCCCTCATAATGGGCACAGCACAGGGATGGAGGGAGCCCCTCATAATGAGCACAGCACAGGGATGATGGGAGCCCTTCATAATGAGCACAGCACAGGGATGGAGGGAGCCCCTCATAATGAGCACAGCACAGGGATGATGGGAGCCCCTCATAATGAGCACAGCACAGGGATGGAGGGAGCCCCTCATAATGAGCACAGCACAGGGATGGAGGGAGCCCCTCATAATGAGCACAGCACAGGGATGGTGGGAGCCCTTCATAATGAGCACAGCACAGGGATGGTGGGAGCCCCTCATAATGGGCACAGCACAGGGATGGGGGGAGCCCCTCATAATGAGCACAGCACAGGGATGGAGGGAGCCCCTCATAATGAGCACAGGGATGGGGGGAGCCCCTCATAATGAGCACAGCACAGGGATGATGGGAGCCCCTAATAATGAGCACAGCACAGGGATGGAGGGAGCCCCTCATAATAAGCACAGCACAGGGATGATGGGAGCCCCTCATAATGAGCACAGCACAGGGATGGAGGGAGCCCCTCATAATAAGCACAGCACAGGGATGATGGGAGCCCCTCATAATGAGCACAGCACAGGGATGGAGGGAGCCCCTCATAATGAGCACAGCACAGGAATGATGGGAGCCCCTCATAATGAGCACAGCACAGGGATGGGGGCCCCTCATAATGAGCACAGCACAGGGATGGGGGGAGCCCCTCATAATGAGCACAGCACAGGGATGGAGGGAGCCCCTCATAATGAGCACAGCACAGGGATGGAGGGAGCCCCTCATAATGAGCACAGCACAGGGATGATGGGAGCCCCTCATAATGAGCACAGCACAGGGATGGAGGGAGCCCCTCATAATGAGCACAGCACAGGAATGATGGGAGCCCCTCATAATGAGCACAGCACAGGGATGGGGGCCCCTCATAATGAGCACAGCACAGGGATGGGGGGAGCCCCTCATAATGAGCACAGCACAGGGATGGAGGGAGCCCCTCATAATGAGCACAGCACAGGGATGATGGGAGCCCCTCATAATGAGCACAGCACAGGGATGGAGGGAGCCCCTCATAATGAGCACAGCACAGGGATGATGGGAGCCCCTCATAATGAGCACAGCACAGGGATGGAGGGAGCCCCTCATAATGAGCACAGCACAGGGATGATGGGAGCCCCTCATAATGAGCACAGCACAGGGATGGAGGGAGCCCCTCATAATGAGCACAGCACAGGGATGATGGGAGCCCCTCATAATGAGCACAGCACAGGGATGGAGGGAGCCCCTCATAATGAGCACAGCACAGGGATGAAGGGAGCCCCTCATAATGAGCACAGCACAGGGAT
This sequence comes from Rana muscosa, assembly GCA_029206835.1. Lineage (NCBI taxonomy): Eukaryota > Metazoa > Chordata > Amphibia > Anura > Ranidae > Rana > Rana muscosa. Next base: position 414,328,537 of record CM055118.1, on the reverse strand, counting down.
GGGGGGAGCCCCTCATAATGAGCACAGCACAGGGATGGTGGGAGCCCCTCATAATGAGTACAGCACAGGGATGGTGGGAGCCCCTCATAATGAGCACAGCACAGGGATGATGGGAGCCCCTCATAATGAGCACAGCACAGGGATGGGGGGAGCCCCTCATAATGAGCACAGCACAGGGATGGGGGGAGCCCCTCATAATGAGCACAGCACAGGGATGGTGGGAGCCCCTCATAATGAGCACAGCACAGGGATGGGGGGAGCCCCTCATAATGAGCACAGCACAGGAATGATGGGAGCCCCTCATAATGAGCACAGCACAGGGATGGGGGCCCCTCATAATGAGCACAGCACAGGGATGGTGGGAGCCCTTCATAATGAGCACAGCACAGGGATGGTGGGAGCCCCTCATAATGAGCACAGCACAGGGATGGGGGGAGCCCCTCATAATGAGCACAGCACAGGGATGGTGGGAGCCCCTCATAATGAGCACAGCACAGGGATGGGGGCCCCTCATAATGAGCACAGCACAGGGATGGTGGGAGCCCCTCATAATGAGCACAGCACAGGGATGGGGGCCCCTCATAATGAGCACAGCACAGGGATGGAGGGAGCCCCTCATAATGAGCACAGCACAGGGATGGTGGGAGCCCCTCATAATGAGCACAGCACAGGGATGGGGGGAGCCCCTCATAATGAGCACAGCACAGGGATGGTGGGAGCCCCTCATAATGAGCACAGCACAGGGATGGAGGGAGCCCCTCATAATGAGCACAGCACAGGGATGGAGGGAGCCCCTCATAATGAGCACAGCACAGGGATGGAGGGAGCCCCTCATAATGAGCACAGCACAGGGATGGTGGGAGCCCCTCATAATGAGCACAGCACAGGGATGATGGGAGCCCCTCATAATGAGCACAGCACAGGGATGGAGGGAGCCCCTCATAATGAGCACAGCACAGGGATGGTGGGAGCCCCTCATAATGAGCACAGCACAGGGATGGTGGGAGCCCCTCATAATGAGCACAGCACAGGGATGATGGGAGCCCCTCATAATGAGCACAGCACAGGGATGGAGGGAGCCCCTCATAATGAGCACAGCACAGGGATGGTGGGAGCCCCTCATAATGAGCACAGCACAGGGATGGTGGGAGCCCCTCATAATGAGCACAGCACAGGGATGGTGGGAGCCCCTCATAATGAGCACAGCACAGGGATGGAGGGAGCCCCTCATAATGAGCACAGCACAGGGATGGAGGGAGCCCCTCATAATGAGCACAGCACAGGGATGGAGGGAGCCCCTCATAATGAGCACAGCACAGGGATGATGGGAGCCCCTCATAATGAGCACAGCACAGGGATGGATGGAGCCCCTCATAATGAGCACAGCACAGGGATGGAGGGAGCCCCTCATAATGAGCACAGCACAGGGATGGGGGGAGCCCCTCATAATGAGCACAGCACAGGGATGGTGGGAGCCCCTCATAATGAGCACAGCACAGGGATGGGGGGAGCCCCTCATAATGAGACGATGACGGCCATATTGAGAGAGGTATTTTTTGCTTTTTAAATTCATCATAACGAATGTTCGTAATTGTTAAGAAAAGTTAACGAATCTAACGAAATTTCGTATTTCGTACGAAACAAGTCCAAACTGAATTTCGGACACAAATTTTCGTCTAATACGAAACGGAACGAAACTAACTTATTGACGGCGCTCATGTCAAGTACTCGCCAGGAAAGGGGAGTGTCGGGCTCTCTTAACACTCAGCAGAAGCGCATCTGCTGAGTGAGTAAATGAGGCGCCGGCCCCAATGAGAAAATTAAAAAAAAACGTTATTCCTTCAGCTTTTCCTCACACGCGGAAGCACTAAGTCCAAGCGCATGCTGAGCAGCTACAGTGCCTTGCAAAAGTATTCACCCCCCTTGGCATTTTTCGTGTTTTGTTGCCTCACAACCTGGAATTAACACGGATTGTTTGAGGATTTGCATCATTTAATTTACAGAACACGCCCACAACTTTGAAGATGTTTTTTTTTTTTTATTGTGAAGCAAACAACAAATAGGACAAAATAACAGAAAAAGTAAATGTGCATAACTATTCACCCCCCTAAAGTCAATACTTTGTAGAGCCACCTTTGGCAGCTATCACAGCTCCAAGTCGCTGTGGATAAGTCTCTATGAGATTGCCTCATCTTACCACTGGGATTTTTGCCCATTCCTCCTCCTTTCAAAACTGCTCCAGCTCCTTCAAGTTGGATGGTTTGCGCTTGTGAACAGCAATCTTAAAGTCTGACCACAGATTTTCTATTGGATTGAGGTCTGGGCTTTGACTAGGCAATTCCAACACATTTACATGTTTCCCCTTAAACCACTCAAGTGTTGCTTTAGCAGTGTGTTTGGGGTCATTGTCCTGCTGGAAGGTGAACCTCCGTCCTAGCCTCAAATCACACACAGAGTGGTGCAGGTTTTGCTCAAGAATATCCCTGTATTTAGCACCATCCATCTTTCCCTCAACTCTGACCAGTTTCCCAGTCCTGACTGCTGAAAAACATCCACACAGCATGATGCTGCCACCACCATGTTTCACAGTGGGGATGGTGTTCTTTGGGTGATGTGATGTGTTGGGTTTGCGTTTTTCTTTGATGGCCAAAAAGTTAAATTTTAGACCAGAGCACCTTCCTCAATACATTTTGGGAGTCTCCCACATGCCTTTTCGCAAACTCAAAACGTGCCATTTTGTTTTTTGCTGAAAGTAATGGATTTCTTCTGGCCGCTCTGCCATAAAGCCCAACTCTATTGCCCCGTACACACGACCAGTTTTCCCGACGAGAAAACTGAAATTTTTTAGATTGGTCGGCAAAACCGGTCGTGTGTAGGCTCCATAGCAGTTTTCCCGACGAGAAAACTGCCCGCAAAAAATTTAGAACCTGCTCCATTTTTTCCCGTCGTGTTTCCCGTCGGTCTTTTTCTTGTCGCGAAAACCGCTCGTGTGTACGTTTTTCCGAGGGGAAAAAAAACATGCATGCTCAGAATTAAGTGATGAGACGGGAGCGCTCTTTCTGGAAAAACTAGCGTTCATAATGGAGATATCACATTCATCACGCTGTAACGGACTGAAGAGCACGAGGCTGAAAAGCGCGAATCGTCTCTCACCAAACTTTTACTAACACGAGGATCAGCAAAAGCGTCCCAAAGGGTGGCACCATTTGAATGGAACGTCCCCTTTATAGTGCCGTCGTACGTGTTGTACGTCACCGCGCTTTGCTCGAGCATTTTTTTAAATGAACGTGTGTATGCAAGGCAGGCTTGAGAGGAATCACGTTGGGAAAAATGACAGGTTTTGGCATGTCAGGAAAACCGGTTGTGTGTACGGGGCATATGGAGCGTACGGCTTATTGTCGTCCTATGTACAGATACTCCAGTCTCTGCTGTGGAACTCTGCAGCTCCTCCAGGGTCACCTTAGGTCTCTGTGCTGCCTCTCTGATTAATGTCCTCCTTGCCCGGGCCGTGAGTTTTGGTGTGCGGCCGTCTTTTGGCAGGTTTGCTGTTGTGCCATGTTCTTTCCATCAAAGATTTGGATATTTTTTTATAACCTAACACTGACTTGTACTTCTCAACAACATTGTCCCTTCCTTGTTTGGAGAGTTCCTTGGTCTTCATGGCAGTGTTTGGTGAGTGGTGCCTCTTGCTTAGGTGTTGCAGCCTCTGGGGCCTTTCAGAAAGGTGTGTCTATGTAATGACAGGTCATGTGACACTTAGATTGCGCACAGGATGACATCATTTCACTAATTATGTGACTTCTGAAGGTAATTGGTTGCACCAGAGCTTTTTATGGGCTTCATAACAAAGGAATACATACACACATGCCAATTATCAGTTTTTTATTTCTGAAAAATAGTTTTATGTATATATTTTTCTAATTTTACTTCACCAACTTAGACTATTGTGTTCTGATCATCACATATAATTCAGATTAAAAAAACATTGAACTAAAGACTGTGTAGCGCTACCCCCAGTTAAGAGAGCCGCTGATATTGATTTGGGCCCTGCAGTGCACCGCTGTCAACCCCTGGCAATCGGCTCTAACCTCCCGTGGCACAGCTGGTGATAGAGAGATAGGACCACGTGATCGCAACTGTTGGTGACGCAGTCCTATAACAAACATACACAGAATATACTTTAAAACTCCTATTAAAGTAAGCGGAACTGACACCAAATGTACTTTACCCAGATATTTTACTGAGGCTAATGGGCAAGTAATAAACAACAGTATAACAAGTTGCAGATCCCTGCAACAAACAGTAATAAAGATAAACAGAGTAATCAGAATAATAAAGTATTGCTATGCAACTCTAGCGCTGCCCTTTTACAGCTACTTCCCCTCATGGGTAGACTAACACCCAGCAATGTCTACCTATGCAGTCAGGCCTGACTGATCTAAATGGAAGTTCAGTGAAACAATATTTGCTAGCAATCTCTCAGTGGTGCACTTGAAGAACAACTTTGTAATCCCAACGAATAGTAAAGATAAAGTATCTGTCTTTAAACAGCTCTCACCACCTGGACAAGTCCAAGTCCCTTTCCTCCATCGATTCGTCTAGGAACAGGAATCCACCGACATCCAAGTCTTCAATCCTTCTGGTGTACTGCAGCAAGGAGGATTAGATGTCTCTAAGGCTCTGCTAGGCTGGCAGAGGGCTCTTTGGAAAGGAGCACACGGCCCAGGCTTCAGGCCTTGTGCACACAGCAATTCAGCACAGAGATCCTCTTGCTAGGAGAGGGGTGTCCAAAAAGGCCGACCAAAACTCCGCCTCCCCTTTATAAAGTCTGCCCCAGCAGTCTCTGTTCTGGAGCAATGCACCCTGGGTGCTGCAAGATGTACTGGGAGATGTAGTCTCTCTCTCCTCTGCTTTCACTTCCATAATGTCTCTTTACTTCCTCCCGACTCACCTCTCACCTGGAACTTCTTGTCTCTCTGCATTAAAGGGGAACACCCCGCTACACACTCCCCCCACTTGAACTCTTTGGTCCCCAAAGATAAACTTCAACAAATACTGTTTACCATTTTGGACAATGTCGAGCATGATGTTGGCATAGGGAATTCCCACCAAAACTTTGGGATGGAACTCTCTTGCCCACAGGTCACACTACCATGAGTGGCCTGCCTAACTGTGCCAGAGAGTGAGCTGGGGTTGCCCTCCACCAAATGGACGGTGGAAGGATCAGGTTGTTCAACACTTCTCCTAGCCGTTACAACAGAGTCCTCTGAGCTCGTCCCCATTTGGGGGTAAGTTAGTTTCTTGGGAGGCCTGATGACTCTGCGAGCCCTCTGCTCTCTTGGTGCTTCTGACTCTGGCACCACAGGCTCTTCTTCAGGAGTAAGTTCAGGTAACATTGCTGGTTCTGGAACCTCTGATTCAGAAGTCGACTGACGTATGGAATCTCTAGAGTCCTCCTCAGCGCAAGTGTCAGGAACATCTTCCCAGTAATCAGCTGAGGGACTGAAGGGTATGAATTCAGTAGCCTCCGGATTCAGCGTTGCATCTGGGGTATCCCCTCCATTTGGGAGATCTATGGCTGACGTTCCCAGAGTCGAGGGAGGCCACAGCCAGTCCAGTTCTCCACCTTCTTCTGTACTCAATTGGGAGGCCTCCCCATCTTTGGCTCGAGAGGTCTGGGACCGAGTGTTCGGCCTAGGAATATCCAGGATAGAGGCCGGTTCAGGGGAGTCTCTCACGGGAGGTATTCTGACTGCCTCAGCAAGTGGGAGCAGGTGGTTCCGATGCCACATCTTCAGTGGACCCACCTTTCCTTCTGGCTTTAGTTTGTAGACAGGCAAACCGGGCAACTTCCTACAGACAACATAGGGCTCAGATCTCCACCTGTCGGCAAGCTTGTGTTTTCCAGGGACCCCCAGATTGCGTAGCAGTACTCGGTCCCCGGGCTGCAGATCTTGCACTCGAACCTTCAGATCAAAATTTCTCTTGTTGCGGGCCCCCCTTTGATCCGAAGCCGCCTGGGCTTGTTCATAGGCCACCTGCAAGCTACGTCTAAGTCTGTCCACGTATCCCTTGTGGGATGTAGCTGAGGTATTGTCTATAGAAGTGCCAAAGGCCAGGTCCACAGGTAGCCTTGCTTCTCTCCCAAACATAAGTCGATAAGGGGAGTAGCCAGTGGCGTCACTTGTGGTACAGTTATAGGCATGTACTAGGGCTGATATGTGCTGACTCCAGTGTTGCTTCTTCTCTGTTTCTAAGGTTCCCAACATGTTGAGCAGGGTCCGGTTAAATCTCTCCGGCTGAGCATCTCCTTGTGGGTGGTAAGGCGTGGTTCTGGTCTTCTTTATTCCTAATGAATCCAAAAGTCTTCGGATCAACCGACTCTCAAAGTCCCTTCCTTGATCTGAGTGGAGTCTCTGTGGTAGTCCGTAATGGACAAAATACTTCTCCATAAGTATCTTGGCCACGGTGGATGCCTTCTGGTCTTTGGTTGGGAAAGCTTGAGCATAGCGGGTGAAATGGTCGGTTATTACCAGAACATTCCCCAATCCACTCAGGTCGGGTTCGAGGCAGAGAAAGTCAATGCATACCAGATCCATTGGGCCTTGACTCTGTAAGTGGCCCATTGGGGCAGCTTGATGGGGTAGGGTCTTTCTCTGAATGCATCGTGCACAGGAATGGCAATACTCCTCTACTTCTGCCCTCATGCAGGGCCAATAGAACCGATTTCTGACAAGCTGGAAGGTCCTTTCTGCCCCTAGGTGACCATGATGGTCATGCAGGGCAATTAGTACAGTCTCTCGGTGCTTCTCTGGAAGAAATAACTGCCACTTATCTTCTGAGTCATCAGAGGGGCCCCTTCGGTAGACCACTCCCTGATGTACCTGTAGCCTGTCCAATTCCTTCCTCAACAGGCGAGCCTCCTTTGAGGGGTGATGTAGGAATTTGTTGGGATCCTGATTCTCCAGGGCTTCGAGGACCAATCTCCCCATGGGGTCTTCCAATTGGTCACACCTCAACTCCTTCTTGGACAGTCTCGGTAGGTTGTCTTCCTCCAGTTGAGTTACCCCACAATAGTGTTTGGGGACTCCTACCATGGTAACCCCTATTTCTTCTGCTCTGGAGCCTCCTCTGGCTTGGAATTCAGCCCCTTGACAAAGGGCCCGCACCCCGTCCGGTGCCACTTGGGTCCAATCTTCCCAGTCATTTGTCGTGGCATGAGACCTCCGGGACAGGGCATCTGCATCCCTATTTCCGGCTCCTGGTCTGTACTTCAGACTGAAGTTGAATCCAGACAATGCGGCCAACCACCTGTGTCCAGTGGCATCTAGTTTCGCGGTGGTGAAGAGGTAGGTCAGGGGGTTGTTGTCTGTCTTCACAGTAAACTCTGCCCCATACAAGTAGTCTTTTAGCTTGTCTACTACCGCCCATTTGAGGGCCAGGAATTCCAGCTTATGAGTGGGGTAATTATTTTCTGAGGGGGTCAGGCTCCTGCTCACATAGGCCACTGGTCGCAGTTGTCCTTCATGTTCTTGGTAGAGTACACCACCTAGACCCTCATGGCTGGCATCCACATGTAATTCATAAGGTCTGGTAGGGTCGGCGTAGGCCAGGACTGGGGCAGTGGTTAAGCTCCTCTTCAGAGCATGAAAGGCCTCTTCACACCTTGGGTTCCACTGATCTTGAACTGACTCACCAGGCCTCCTGGGCCCTGAGTCATCCTCTTCCCCTTCTGCCTTTAGCAATTCATTCAACGGGCGGGCAATCCGAGCAAACCCCTCCACAAACCTCCTATAATAGGAGCAGAACCCCAGGAAGGATCTGAGCTCTGTTACTGTGGTGGGTCGTGGCCAGGAAGTGACTGCTTCCAACTTCTCAGGATCTGTGGCCACCCCTTCTTCAGACACTATGTGCCCCAGATAGTTCACAGAAGACTGGTAGAACCGACACTTCTCGGGGGAAAGCTTAAGTCCCTCTTCGCTGAGTCTTCTCAATACTTTCTCCAACCTGGCTTCATGTTCTTCCAAGGTTCTTCCAAAGACAATGACATCGTCCAAGTACACAAGGACTTCTATAAGATTCATGTCTCCAACAGTCTTCTCCATAAGGCGTTGAAAGGTAGCAGGAGCTCCAGACAGACCCTGAGGCATCCTATTGAATTCGAAGAATCCCACCGGGGTTATGAAGGCTGTCTTCTCCCTGTCTTCTGGGTGCATAGGGATTTGATAGTACCCACTCTTGAGGTCCATCACACTGAACCATTTGGCTCCAGACAAACTTTGTAGGGCATCTTCTATCCTTGGCGTGGTGTATTGGTCAGGGATGGTTCTCCTGTTGAGAGTCCTGTAATCGATACAAAGCCTCAACGACCCATTCTTCTTTCTGACCACCACGATTGGGGAGGCATAGGGACTTCTAGACTCCCGGATCACACCAGTCTTCTTTAGTTCTACAAGTTGTTCCCTCAGATCCTCCAGATCTGCCAGGGGGACCCGCCTGACCCTCTCTCGGAAGGGCTTATCTTCTTGGAGGCGGATCCGATGGGTGGCACTTCTTGCACACCCCACATCGAATTCATCTTTGGAAAAGATCTTCTCCCACCTGGTCAGCTGGGCCTTGGCTCTTTCTTTCCAAGCCCTGGGTAGGTTCGGGTTTTCCACGGACAGTTTCTCCCAAACATCTCCTCCGTCACCCGTCCCCTTGACTTCGGACCAAGTGACCGGGGCAGCAGGGCTCACCTGACCAAGCAACACTCTGGCAGGGATCTCCATGGGTCCTCCCGTAGTGTTCCTAACACTCACCGGAACTCTGCCATGGGCCTTCTTCAGAGCCTTGAACGGAATCACTTCTGGTATCACTTCCAGGCCTGAGGACTCTTCCCTTGGGTCTGATTCCAGCATGACAAAGGGGCCAGGTTGTTCCCACGAAAGCTTCACAGTGGCCCTAAGACAGGTTACTTCTCCGGGCTGTAGCACTACTCCTTCTCTGCCAAGTCTCCACACCTTCCCTATCCCCTCTCCCGGGGTCTTCTGCTCTAAGACCAGTCGTTGGTAGGCCGTCTTTAGCATGGGATGGATTTTGGTGGCTGAATGGTTTCTCTCTTTCACTAGAGGGGTCAGGAGTCTCCTGACTAGATCCGTGTTTGTCCCAATGATCAGGGAAATCTTGCTGGCTCCAGGCGGCCGGGGACACACAACTGCCAGGGTGTCAAACACTTCAGCCTTCCCAGCCACGGATGGGTCGAAAGTCATCTTTATGGGCAGGTACCCATCATAAGGGAAACTCTGGGTTCCAAGTCCCCATATCTCCAGCTCTTCTATCTTCTGGATAGGCAGATGACTCAAGTGCCTATCATAGAAGTCCCGGTATAGTAAAGTCACCTGTGCTCTGGTGTCCAAAAGAGCTTTAGTATAGACTCCTTCCACTTGATTGGGCACAGTAGGAGACGGGCCCACCAGTTCCTTTGGGTATGGCCGGACTGGGGTCACCTCTTTTTTTTGGCTTTCGACCCTTGCCCTGCTCCTTTTGGACTTTAATTTTTCCTGAGCCTGGCATGCATTGACTTTCTCCCTCTCAATGGGGGCACAAACCCGCTGAGGGATGTTATTGTTCCTTTTAGGTGGATGTTCCTTCTTTGGGGTGCTGTACTTCCACTGAGGGGTCTTGCCCCCTCCCTCTGGGGTACATCTTGGTGGGGGTGTACTATACCTCCTCCTAGGAGTTTTGTCTCCTCCATTCTTGGCCTTTTTTTTTAGTTTGGAGCGCACTGAAGATGATGGGCACCCGGTTGACTCCTTCACCGGGGCCCTTTGGAGTTTCCCGCCGGCTTGCAATTATCTGTTCTCTTCTTCTTTGGGCTGGAGCATACGTTAGCAAAGTGGCCACTCCCTCCGCAGTTATAGCAAATCACCTCTTCTCGGTCCTGTAGGGAGGCCGGTGCTGAGGTGTTCGGGAACAACTCCTTTCTTGGGCTCGGTTTCTCTCGTCTTCTCTGATCTTTCTCCATCAAAGAGGTCAGCATCTCCAACACTTGGGCCATTTGCGATTTCAGAGTGTCAACCTCCGCATCTCTTTCTGGGCTCTTGACCGAATGGACAAACACTGGTACAGGTGTGACATTCGCCTTGGCCACCTGCTGATCTTCCTGCAGCGCCTCTTCGTCCCTAATAATTTTTATTAGATCAGAGTAGGTTAGTGACATTCCTCCTCCTGAGGTTTTCAGGTGCAGCCAGACCGGGTCTGAGCGCCGCGCTCCCCTCATGATCTGCTTCATGCGTGCTTCATCTGCATCTTTGGGCAGCATTCCCTTCTTCAGTACAATCTTGCATAACTGCCTGTTCAGCCTTCTAACATATTCTGACAGTTTCTCATTCGGCTGCTGGAGAGTGTGTTCAATTTGATAAATCATCTCTGACACCTTCTCCAGCTGACCAAACTCTTCCTGCAGCATGGCCAGGCAATCTTGAGCTGTACAGTTTTCATTTCCAAACCGGAAGCTCCTCACCGCTTCTGCCGCGGCACCTTTCAGACTTTCTAAGACTCGCTGTCTCTTCTGTGCCTCAGGCACCTCCCATGCTTCTACTGCCTGCAATGCCTGTTCCACCCAAGTGTCAAAATCTTCCTCCCCCGCAGGGACGGGGAGCTTCCCTGAGAAGGTGCTAAGCTTCCGGTAACCGGCCTCCACATGCACCGTACTGCTTTTCTGGCACTTAATTACAAGGTCTCCTAGAGCATTCAACAATTCAGGCCCTATAGCGGCCAGCGGTGATCCCGGGCTTAATAGTTCCTTAAGCTTTTCTGCTTTAGGGGATAGTGGTGGAGATAATTGTGGGGGTGATGGCTTTGGTGTCTGAAACCATTCTTCCTTCACTGGCAGCGTATGTATCAAGTGATAGATCTGATTATCTATGGCTTGTATACTCTGACTTTTAAAATGCTCTGGGATTTCCTTTTTCCATTCTACCAGTGCGTATGTAAACGAGATCACTGGATCTGGCCTAAAATCCATCACCCATGCTTTGTGGCTCGGAGACAGTAACAATACGAGCTGTTTTATCTCCTCTTCCTTCCATCTTTCCCCCGGGAGTACAATGACTACCGCCGCGGTTGGATCGGCGCCAATCGCTGCGCACCACTGTGACACTGCCAGCGGGTCCATGCTGGTACTTCTGACCGGCTTGATTGCAGCGTGCAACGTACAAGGATCCCGGACTCGAGCCCCCACGTGTAGCGCTACCCCCAGTTAAGAGAGCCGCTGATATTGATTTGGGCCCTGCAGTGCACCGCTGTCAACCCCCGGCAATCGGCTCTAACCTCCCGTGGCACAGCTGGTGATAGAGAGATAGGACCGCGTGATCGCAACTGTTGGTGACGCAGTCCTATAACAAACATACACAGAATATACTTTAAAACTCCTATTAAAGTAAGCGGAACTGACACCAAATGTACTTTACCCAGATATTTTACTGAGGCTAATGGGCAAGTAATAAACAACAGTATAACAAGTTGCAGATCCCTGCAACAAACAGTAATAAAGATAAACAGAGTAATCAGAATAATAAAGTATTGCTATGCAACTCTAGCGCTGCCCTTTTACAGCTACTTCCCCGCATGGGTAGACTAACACCCAGCAATGTCTACCTATGCAGTCAGGCCTGACTGATCTAAATGGAAGTTCAGTGAAACAATATTTGCTAGCAATCTCTCGGTGGTGCACTTGAAGAACAACTTTGTAATCCCAACGAATAGTAAAGATAAAGTATCTGTCTTTAAACAGCTCTCACCACCTGGACAAGTCCAAGTCCCTTTCCTCCATCGATTCGTCTAGGAACAGGAATCCACCGACATCCAAGTCTTCAATCCTTCTGGTGTACTGCAGCAAGGAGGATTAGATGTCTCTAAGGCTCTGCTAGGCTGGCAGAGGGCTCTTTGGAAAGGAGCACACGGCCCAGGCTTCAGGCCTTGTGCACACAGCAGTTCAGCACAGAGATCCTCTTGCTAGGAGAGGGGTGTCCAAAAAGGCCGACCAAAACTCCGCCTCCCCTTTATAAAGTCTGCCCCAGCAGTCTCTGTTCTGGAGCAATGCACCCTGGGTGCTGCAAGATGTACTGGGAGATGTAGTCTCTCTCTCCTCTGCTTTCACTTCCATAATGTCTCTTTACTTCCTCCCGACTCACCTCTCACCTGGAACTTCTTGTCTCTCTGCATTAAAGGGGAACACCCCGCTACAACTGTAATTTAACAAAATAGGTAAAAAGCCAAGGGGGGTGAATACTTTTGCAAGACACTGTAAATCAAGCTCCAGTGTCCTCTCCATTAAAGGATACGTTCACCTTTACAAAAAAAAAAAGATAAATGCACATTTTTTTGCGTATAAAAAAAAAATGTGCATTAATTATTTAATTTTTTTTGTTAGGAGCCTGTAAAGCAGGGGCCCTTGTGGAACTACATTTCCCATGAAGCATTGCAAGGCTGGCAGTTACAATTACTCCCAGAGGCATGATGGGACTTGTAGTTCTGCAACAGCTGGAGGACTCAGCTAGCAGCAGATGATGGGTGCAATGCCACGGTCCTGCAGACTGTCTGTTTAGCTGTCTGCCTGTACCTACAATACGGCAGAACAGGAAGCTCAATGAACTACCTAGAAAGCTCAACAGCCCCCCAGTAGTTCATTGAGAACTACAAGCCGACAGCCGCAAAGGATTTTGGTACTTGTAGTTTTCACATTCACAGAACTCTGTGAATAAATGACACAGCTGGGTGGGTGGAGCCCCGCACAGCCATGTTTTTTCCATATTTTGATAGCCAGCTGGGGGATAAGATCCCAAGCAAACTGTCAAAATGGGGCCCCTGGGTGGGAGTGGAGGACCGTACATCTGTAACATGCTACAAAAAGTGAACTTATCCTTTACCACTTGACCTCCGGGCCTTATTTGACACTTTTTGTTTATATGTAACAATCAGTATTCTTTGCTAGAAAAGGAATGTAAACATCCCTTGTGACAGCAATTGGAATGTGACAGATCCTTTATGGAGAGATCTGGGGTCTATAAGACCCCCAATTCTTTCTCTGTCCTTAAAAGAAAATGATCACGTCAAGATGCTTTCCATTCTTAAAAATGGAGCCGGGAGAAAACCGAAAGCCAGAGGAAGAGACAGCTGGTCGATCAGGTGAGACAGCCCTTGGAAGGCGGCAGGAGGAAGGGTGGGGGGGACGTACTGTCAGGGAACCAAAAGCAGGAGAAGTGCTCTAGGACCCAGCATCCCTACCAGCACTTATGGCAGGAGAAGGACTTTAGGACCCAACATCTCTTCCAGCAGATCACATGGGCCTATATAAGGAAGTCTGCTAGTGGCTTTAGCTGCTGGTTGATCGTCTCTCTCTGTGATATTCCTGTTCCTGTGTCACCTGTTACCGACCCGACTTGACCTTTCTCCTGTTTGCTTTTTGTGTTCGACCTCGGCTATCCACCTGACCACATCTGCTCTGCTACCCATCTGGCTCATGACCAAGACTTCCTTCTGACCACTCTCCAGTCTCAGCATTATCCGAATCCTGCAACACCTCATGGGCGCCACCTGTCTGCTGATTCTACACCAGCACACCAGCTGTACTCTGGAACCTCCTGCATACAGTCCAGCAGGCAACCAGTGCTACTTTGGGCCTGACCTCTCCTGTTTCCACTCTCAGAGGGGGGTCTGGAACTTATCCGCAAGGGAAGCCCTCTCTCTCCATTGGCCTTTAGCATCAGGTAGGTGATACGTCCCCTCTCGCTGCTTGTGAAAGGAAACCAATGGCTATTTAGCTGTCCGGATTGCTTTTACAAGAGAGCCAACCTTTGCTTGCCCACAGCAGGGCTAAATGTAAAAGAAACCACCCTGCCCATCGCCCGGAACTGCATGGTCTTGTGTCTCGGGTGATAAGATTTGCTTAAGATTTGCACATCCCTGACTGTTTTAGAAAAATAACCTGTTAAATCTACAGAGGCTCTTTCAGGGGTGGCGCTACATAATAACGTTTGTCCTAATTTTTTATCATAAATTGACGTCTTATCTGTACCAGTAAAGTCCGATCTAATTTTTCTTTCTTCTACTTAGCAAGTGAGTTTTATTATAAGATTTTGTAGAAGATAAAACGACATCTCTCGGCGTAGATCATCATCTCACCATTAGATGGCGCTCCAACACAAACGCCATGCATAGGCACACAGGGATCCTTAAACATTCGCTCAATGCTGACTCTTTTCAAATATCTGTTTTCCCAGCAGGTTTTCCATTGAACGGATCTCAAGATCTTCCCAGCATTGTCTGTCCAATCAAGTCTAATTATTTCACACACAATGAAAATTAAATACAGCCACATGTGAAGTAGGTTTTTATTTGTCTTCATGTCTCAAAGGAAGAACAGCAAATTTAACGATGAGCATCTTCATTTACGAGCCCAGAAAAGATCTGCGGGTCTCATGAGAAATAACAATGAAGCTGCTGGAATGTGATTGGACAGCCCTCAAGTTGTGTAATGATATAATATGTACAAGAGTATTGGAGGAACCAAACATGTTTGTGAAGTTATTTGTGGGAGACCTAAAAGAGAAGTAAAGGATCCCCCCCTCTCAATTATACTTACCTAGGTGGATGCTGCATCTGTCCCCCGGCACCTCTACACTGAGAACCGAGCGATCAAACACCGCCGATCACCCGGTTCTGACAGCTCCCCGAGCAGAGAGCTGCTGACTGTCAATCAGCAGCTCTCCGCTCTGCAACTCCTCGCTCATTGGAGCGCTAAGCTGTTGAGGGAAACGGCCGCCTCAGACTCTCAGCGGCTCACTGAGAGGCTGAGACAGGCATCAGGCAGGCCTGGACTGATTTCTGTGAACTCATCGGACTTCAGTCCGCTGTCTGCTGAAAACGTGTCACAGGAGTGCAAAACGAACTGCACTCCTGTGATCCATAGGAGAAGCCCACCCAATTGATCTTATAGTATAAGTATAGCCAGGCTATATTGGTTGTACTTCCCCTGGGGATAGCAGGAGTGCAGTTAGAACCCCCAAACTTTATATACAATATCTCACAAAAGTGACAACACTGAAGAAATGACACTTTGCTACAATGTAAAGTAGTGAGTGTACAGTTTGTATAATGCTGGGTTCACACTTGTGCGTTGCGTTTTTGAGCTCGGAGTCTTTTCCAAGTTTGCAATCAGTCGTTCAGCGGTTCCTT
Source organism: Rana muscosa (assembly GCA_029206835.1). Lineage (NCBI taxonomy): Eukaryota > Metazoa > Chordata > Amphibia > Anura > Ranidae > Rana > Rana muscosa. The sequence continues at coordinate 414,313,318 of CM055118.1, read as the reverse complement.
TGCGTTTTTAGCTGCAGACTTGCCGACCTGGGAAGTCTCGCCGCTGTTATCATGAGGGGGAACTCCACGTCAAATTTTTAAATAAAAAACCGGCATGGGTTCCCCTCCAGGAGCATACCAGGCCCTTAGGTCTAGTATGGACTTTAACGGGAACCCCTACGCCAAAAAAAACGGCCTATGGGTTCCCCCAAAATCCATAGCAGACCCTTATCTGAGCACGCAGCCCGGCCAGTCAGGAAAGGGGTGGGGACGAGCGAGCGCCCCCCTGAACCGTACCAGGCCGCATGCCCTCAACATGGGGTGAGGGTACTTTGGAGCAGGGGGGCGCCCTGCGGCCCCCCCCACCCCAAAGCACCCTGCCCCCATGTTGATGAGGACAGGGCCTCTTCCCGACAACCCTGGCCATTGGTTGTCGGGGTATGCGGGCGGGGGGCTTATCGAAATCCGGGAGCCCCTTTTAATAAGGGGGCCCCCAGATCCCAGCGCCCCACCCTATGTGAATGAGTATGGGGTACATCGTACCAATACCCATTCACCTGGTGGGAAAAAAAATGACAATAAAAACACTACACAGGTTTTTAAAGTAATTTATTAGGCAGCTCCGGGGGTCTTCTTCCGACTTCGGGGGTCTTCTTCCAACTTCAGGGGTCTCTTCCGACTTCGGGGGTCTCCGGTGTCGTCTCCGCGCTCTCCGGTTCTTCTCTCGCTCTCCGGTTCTTTCTTCCTTCTGTCAGGTCTTCGCTATCTTCTTCCAGCTCTTTTTCTAGCGGGGGCCCGGTCTTCTTCGTCCCCTTCTTCCCTCTTCTCTCCTGGAGATATTGACTCGTCGCTGTCTCCGGCTGTAATGCCGTGTGTGCGGAGCGCATTCACTTATATAGGCATGGGCGTGGTCACCGGGTGGTGCCACCCGGTGACCCCGCACCCATATGACGTGACAGTCCCGGGGAATGATGGGACTGTGACATCATATGGGGGCGGGGTCATCACCCGGTGACCACGCCCATGCCTTTATAAGTGAATGCGCTCCGCGCACACGGCATTACAGCGGGAGACAGCGACGAGTCAACATCTCCAGGAGAGAAGAGGGAAGAAGGCGACGAAGAAGACTGGGCCCCCGCTAACAAAATAGCTGGAAGAACATAGCGGAGGCCCGGCAGAAGGAAGAAAGAACCGGAGAGCGAGAGAAGAACCGGAGAGCGCGGAGACGACACCGGAGACCCCCGAAGTTGGAAGAAGACCCCCGAAGTTGGAAGAAGACCCCCGAAGTCGGAAGAAGACCCCCGGAGCTGCCTAATAAATTACTTTAAAAACCTGTGTAGTGTTTTTATTGACATTTTTTTCCACCAGGTGAATGGGTAGGGGTACGATGTACCCCATACTCATTCACATAGAGTGGGGGGCTGGGATCTTGGGGCCCCCTTGTTAAAGGGGGCTCCCGGATTCCGATAAGCCCCCTGCCCGCATACCCTGACAACCAACGGCCAGGGTTGTCGGGAAGAGGCCCTGTCCTCATCAACATGGGGGCAGGGTGCTTTGGGGCAGGGGGGCCGCAGGGTGCCCCCCTGCCCCAAAGCACCCACCCCCCATGTTGAGGGCATGCGGCCTGGTACGGTTCAGGAGGGGGGGGGCGCTCGCTCGTCCCCACCCCCTTTCCTGACCGGCCGGGCTGCGTGCTCGGATAAGGGTCTGCTATGGATTTTGAGGGGGCCCCAACGCCGTTTTTTTCAGCGTAGGGGTTCCCGTTAAAGTCTATACCAGACCTAAGGGCCTGGTATGCTCCTGGAGGATGCCGGTTTTTTATTTAAAATTTGGCATGGAGTTCCCCCTCAAGATCCCTGTTCAGAACGCAACACATGTGCGAATCAGATGCGTGCCCATAGAACATAATGGGCCTGAATTCGCACCTGAGCCGCACCGCAATGCCTAGAGAACGCACGAATGTATCGCACATATGTGAACCAGCCTCTTTGAAATCAATATATTTTATTCAAAATAACTTAACACACAGCAATTAATGTCTAAACCACTGGCAACAAAAGTGAGTACACCCCTAAGTGAAAATGTCCAAATTGGGCCCAATTTTCCCTCCCCGGTGTCGTGTGACTCGTTAGTGTTACAAGGTCTCAGGTGTGAATGGGGAGCAGGTGTGTTAAATTTGGTGTTATCGCTCTCACTCTCTCATACTGGTCACTGGAAGTTCAACATGGCACCTCATGGCAAAGAACTCTCTGAGGACCTGAAAAAAAGAATTGTTGCTCTACATAAAGATGGCCGAGGCTATAAGAAGATTGCCAGGACCCTGAAACTGAGCTGCAGCACGGTGGCCAAGACCATACAGCGGTATAACAGGACAGGTTCCCCTCAGAACAGGCCTCGCCATGGTCAACCAAAGAAGTTGAGGTCGCGTGCTCAGCGTCATATCCAGAGGTTGTCTTTGGGAAATAGACGTATGAGTGCTGCCAGCATTGCTGCAGAGGTTGAAGGGGTGGGGGAGGGGTCAGCCTGTCAGTGCTCAGACCATACGCCGCACACTGCATTAAATTGTTCTGCATGGCTGTCGTCCCAGAAGGAAGCCTCTTCTAAAGATGATGCACAAGAAGACTTGCTGAAGACAAGCAGACTAAGGACATGGATTACTGGAACCATGTCCTGTGGTCTGATGAGACCAAGATAAACGTATTTGGTGTCAGATGGTGTCAGGCGTGTGTGGCGGCAACCAGGTGAGGAGGACAAAGACAAGTGTGTCTTGCCTACAGTCAGGCATGGTGGTGGGGGTGTCATGGTCTGGGGCTGCATGAGTTCTGTCGGCACTGGGGAGCTACAGATCATTGAGGGAACCATGAATGCCAACATGTACTGCAGAGCATGATCCCCTCCCTTCAGAGACTGGGCCACAGGGTAGTATTCCAACATAACGACCCCAAACACACCTTCAAGACCACCACTGCCTTGCTAAAGAAGCTGAGGGTAAAGGTGATGGACTGGCCAAGCATGTCTCCAGACCTAAACCCTATTGAGCATCTGTGTGACATCCTCAAACGGAAGGTGGAGGAGCGCAAGGTCTCTAACATCCACCAGCCCCGTGATGTCGTCATGGGGGAGGGGAAGAGGACTCCAGTGGCAACCTGTGAAGTTCTGGTGACCTCCATGCCCAAGAGGGTTAAGGCAGTGCTGGAAAATAATGGCGGCCACACAAAATATTTGGGCCCAATTTTGACATTTTCACTTAGGGGTGTACTGACTTTTGTTGCCAGCGGTTTAGACATTAATGGCTGTGTGTTGAGTTATTTTGAGGGGACAGCAAATTTACACCGTTATACAAGCTGTACACTCACTACTTTACATTGTAGCAAAGTGTCATTTCTTCAGTGTTGTCACATGAAAAGCTACAAGAAAATATTTTACAAATATGTGAGGGGTGTACTTACTTTTGTGAGATACTGAAAGTGGGGCAGAACAGACACAGACAATTCCAGCAGGGGCAGACTTTTTCCTTCTGCGTGGTAAGTGTAAAAATTATGATTTGTTAATATTTGACTTAATGAAAGTCAAAAAACTCAATTTGATTATTTTTTCTTCTCTTTTTTAAGGAAATCATTCCAAGCCATGAAGTACATTACGTACTTTACTTCCAATAAAATAAAATGATACAGCTAACCATAAAAGCCTTTGCTGCATTAGAGGATGCTGCGTCAGTCTGCACTTGTGTTGTGATATATTTAGTATAAGAAAATAACATACCATGGATGACTCTGCCACATCCAGATGCTGTTTTCTGTATTAGGAAACAAAGGAGCGTTCTGACCTACCAAAGGATTTGGGCTCTCAGCCAAAACACACTTGAAACCATTGAGGCCGTGTCTGGATGTTCTGCTCCAGTAGTTAATGCGGGTCTGTGACACGTGAAAAAGATTGTAGTGTTCAATAACGGAAAAGAAAATATAGAAAGAACTTCTGTTGGGAAGATTTGTACTCCCTTCCTGTCTCTGTGACAGGCATACAGTATAAGAAATGGGGGGGACAGCAATCACTGGAAAGGAAAGGCATAAACTGCAGTACAACTGTTATGGCCGTCACAGATGGGAGTCCATCACCACTAGGGGGCAGACCGGCTAACAAGGATTTGGTTAACAAAATTTTCACCCCCTTCCTGCCCAGGCCAATTTTCAGCTTTCAGTGCTATGAACTTTGAAAGACAATTGCGTGGTCATGTAACGCTGTACCCATATGACATTGTTATAAAAAAATTTACACAAATAGAGCTTTTGGTTTTAATCACCGCTGTTTTTTTTTTCTTGCTAAAAAAACAAAAAGAGATTGAACATTTTGAAAAAAAAAAAAAAATTGTTTCTGTTATAAAATTTTGCAAATAAATAATCTTTCTTTAGAGCCGGTCCACACAGGGGCGTCCTGGGATCTGACTTCAAGTCGCCTCAAGACGGCCCAAGTCGTCCCAAGTCGTGCGGTTTACAAAAGTAATGGAAGTGAATGGAGGCGTCTTAATGTACACTAATGCAGTCATTAGTGTACCCCCACCCCAAGGCACCCTGTCCCCATGTTGATGGGGACAAGGGCCTCTTCCCGACAACCCTGGCCGTTGGTTGTCTTCAGTCCCCTGAAGAAGTCACGAGGTGCGTGACGTAACGCCGTAGGGAGATTGAGAGGTACCGCAGACCGGAAGTACCCGGACTAAGAGTAAGACGGCGATTACGCCGCTCTGTATCTACATGCTATTTATTCTTTGTTCTGAAGTAAGAGCATTACCAATAAACTCTCGTTACCATAATTATTACATACTCCACTATTGGCGATCCCCTTTTCTTTTCTCCTTGGAGCCATCATTGGAGCCGTCCCCCACCCCCCTCCCTCCCTCCACCTCCCCCAGCCCCTGTGCCTTTCCCACTCTCACAGGAATATAGCGCCAGCAACGTTAGTGGAGGAAAGAGGGAGAACGGTTCATACACACATACAGATGCTGGAGAGGACAAGTCAGAGGAGAAAGATTATATTGATCCTGTATATATTCATTTATCTGGAGGTAAGAGTCCAGTGAGACTATAAACTTGGGAAACACTCCATTAAGGAATTTGAATATTCACAGAACAGTTCACCACCACAGCTCAGCAAGAGAAGATTTAGCACTTTCACCTTTTTGCATGGAACTTTTATATTATTAATATCACTCATATATTTTTATAATTTATATTGACTATACCTTTCAGCGGATTACCAATATTATTTTGGACAGTTGAACTCTTTGGGTATAGGACTTTATCCATTCAGAATTTATTTTTGCAACCACACATTTTTTGACTCTTCTTTTTTGACACTTTTAGCATTATTGCACAGGCACTTGGTTATGGATTCACCGTTGTGCGAGATTGTTTACTTTATAAACATGCATCATTGATATCCATTTGCATAATCATTAATCATATTCATACATGCACATTTGTTCTCTTTATTTATTGGTTTGTATACATCACTGTAGGTGCCCCTGGATGACGACAGGTTTGTCGAAACGACGTAGGGAGGAGCGGCGTGCTGACGTCACCACAATACGAATCCCGGAAGCAACGGGTAGTGAGAGCCGGCCGGCCTTATACACAACCACTGCTGTTTTTTATTCAACATGCTGTAAGTGCATCTTTTTATTTTAATAAACGTTTTATATTATTGGATTACGCTATGGGGCTTTCTTTTTCACCCTAAATGTGATTCGTGGAGATATCTGGGGACTACAGACTGAAGCCTAGAGGAATATAAGTACAGAGAGAGCCAATTAGAGACCCTGGCGGGGATAATAGCCATCTACTCAGACTGATCTCTCTCAGGGATCAGGATTTCTGGTAAGTAGCCTGAGAAAGATAAGGTGGTGGATTCCTTTCTGTCGTATCAGCACTTCTTCCATGGTGTTTCAGTTTTGAAGTCACAAATTACATTTTGAAGAGATTGAACCTTTTTTCACTTCATTCTTTTTTCTGGGGACTTTATGCCATTTATGAACTGCTATTGAATTCTCTTGTGTGTAATACCAAGGAATAGAGTGTAACATCATTTATTACCCAGAGGCTCAAAGAATATCACTCATTGTTTAATTTACACGTTACATTGTTCAGTCACGTCACCTTTAAGGTGATATCACATTGTGATTTCACATAAAATAATTTTTGGTTATTTTTTTCACAATTTTCACGTAGTTGCGCAGCTTTAGTTCCTTATAATATTGCTATTTGTGTGTGTCTCACATTTTTTAGTTGCAGCACAGATATTGAGTTATCACATTCAGTTTTTACAGACAGCGCAGTATTCCTACACTTTTTACATCACTATATGTGTGTTAGCATCTAGCGCGAAATTTTGTTTTCATTTATTCTACTACCGTGTAAGGTGAACACGTTTCGTTTTTGCAGCTGTATGTATGCAACTTTTGGCACTCAGCACTTTATAACATTTCACTACTCACTTTAAGCGCAAAAGAACCCCCCTTTTCAACTCATGCTTTTATCCACTGAAAATAGTATTTGTATTTAGCTCCTGAAGAAGCGGATTCTTTTTGGAATCATTAACGCGAAACATGTTGAGCACTGCATACTATGTAACTACATCTGTATAATCTTCCATTTTTTGCAATGGTATAAACTGTTGATTGTCACAAAACTATTTATTTATAAATATGTACATGGTGAAAACATTCTTTCTTTAATACTTTTGTAATAAAAAACTTTTTTATACTTCTATTTTGAACTGTCTATCAGTCTTGCATATGGTGCAAATATAGTCCACAAAAGCCTCTCCTCCTTCCTATACAACAATTGATGGGACGAAGGTACCGACCTATATATTTTTTGATACTCAGCACTTTTAATATGGAGTTACCCAACACCCAGGGCAACACAGTTACTCTCATGGTGGTTGACCGGTTCTCAAAAATGTCTCATTGTATTCCACTGGAGAAGTTGCCCACATCCAGAGAACTGGCATCCATTTTTGCTCGGCAGATCTTTCGGTTACATGGGCTACCCAAAGTTATCATTTCGGACAGGGGTAGCCAGTTTGTCTCCAGGTTTTGGCGAGCCTTTTGTGCACAGTAGGGATGAGCTTCGTGTTCGAGTCGAACATACGTTCGACTCGAACATCGGCTGTTCGATCGTTCGACGAAGATCGAACGATTTGGGCCGTTCGCGCCAAATTCGAGTGACGCGAACGGCCCACAATGCACTACGCCATCGCAGTGTCATCCAGGCGCTGTGATTGGCCAAGCATGCACTGTGACCCCGCATGCTTGGCCAATCACAGCGCCGGCAGCGAGGAGAGCAATGATTGGCCACAGGCAGGATGCCTGTGGCCAATTATTGCTGAGGGTGTTTAGTACACGCCCCACACTATAAAAGGCCGCCAGCACGGCGGCCTAGTGTAGTGTGTTCCGGAGCAGGGATAGAGCAGCATAGGCAGGGACAGTGACTTTTATTTCTTTCTTGCTTAACCTGGATTCCTTTAGTTTAGGGAAAGAGAAGGATAGGTAGGGAGAGTGTCAGTGTGTTTTGTGCTTGTGCTATATTGTGCTTAAAAAAAACATTTTTTCTAGGGACAGAAAACTGTAGGTAGGGAGAGTGTCAGTTTCTTTCACTGTCAAAGTCCTTGTTTCCAGGGACCTGGAAGGACAGTGAGTGAATTCTCCTTGTGCTAAATTGTGCTTAAAAAAAACATTTTTTCTAGGGACAGAAAACTGTAGGTAGGGAGAGTGTGTCAGTTTCTTTCACTGTCAAAGTCCTTGTTTCCAGGGACCTGGAAGGACAGTGAGTGAATTCTCCTTGTGCTAAATTGTGCTTAAAAAAAACTTTTTTTCTAGGGACAGAAAACTGTAGGTAGGGAGAGTGTGTCAGTTTCTTTCACTGTCAAAGTCCTTGTTTCCAGGGACCTGGAAGGACAGTGAGTGAATTCTCCTTGTGCTAAATTGTGCTTAAAAAAAACATTTTTTCTAGGGACAGAAAACTGTAGGTAGGGAGAGTGTGTCAGTTTCTTTCACTGTCAAAGTCCTTGTTTCCAGGGACCTGGAAGGACAGTGAGTGAATTCTCCTTGTGCTAAATTGTGCTTAAAAAAAACATTTTTTCTAGGGACAGAAAACTGTAGGTAGGGAGAGTGTGTCAGTTTCTTTCACTGTCAAAGTCCTTGTTTCCAGGGACCTGGAAGGACAGTGAGTGAATTCTCCTTGTGCTAAATTGTGCTTAAAAAAAACATTTTTTCTAGGGACAGAAAACTGTAGGTAGGGAGAGTGTGTCAGTTTCTTTCACTGTCAAAGTCCTTGTTTCCAGGGACCTGGAAGGACAGTGAGTGAATTCTCCTTGTGCTAAATTGTGCTTAAAAAAAACATTTTTTCTAGGGACAGAAAACTGTAGGTAGGGAGAGTGTGTCAGTTTCTTTCACTGTCAAAGTCCTTGTTTCCAGGGACCTGGAAGGACAGTGAGTGAATTCTCCTTGTGCTAAATTGTGCTTAAAAAAAACATTTTTTCTAGGGACAGAAAACTGTAGGTAGGGAGAGTGTGTCAGTTTCTTTCACTGTCAAAGTCCTTGTTTCCAGGGACCTGGAAGGACAGTGAGTGAATTCTCCTTGTGCTAAATTGTGCTTAAAAAAAACATTTTTTCTAGGGACAGAAAACTGTAGGTAGGGAGAGTGTGTCAGTTTCTTTCACTGTCAAAGTCCTTGTTTCCAGGGACCTGGAAGGACAGTGAGTGAATTCTCCTTGTGCTAAATTGTGCTTAAAAAAAACATTTTTTCTAGGGACAGAAAACTGTAGGTAGGGAGAGTGTGTCAGTTTCTTTCACTGTCAAAGTCCTTGTTTCCAGGGACCTGGAAGGACAGTGAGTGAATTCTCCTTGTGCTAAATTGTGCTTAAAAAAAACATTTTTTCTAGGGACAGAAAACTGTAGGTAGGGAGAGTGTGTCAGTTTCTTTCACTGTCAAAGTCCTTGTTTCCAGGGACCTGGAAGGACAGTGAGTGAATTCTCCTTGTGCTAAATTGTGCTTAAAAAAAACATTTTTTCTAGGGACAGAAAACTGTAGGTAGGGAGAGTGTGTCAGTTTCTTTCACTGTCAAAGTCCTTGTTTCCAGGGACCTGGAAGGACAGTGAGTGAATTCTCCTTGTGCTAAATTGTGCTTAAAAAAAACATTTTTTCTAGGGACAGAAAACTGTAGGTAGGGAGAGTGTGTCAGTTTCTTTCACTGTCAAAGTCCTTGTTTCCAGGGACCTGGAAGGACAGTGAGTGAATTCTCCTTGTGCTAAATTGTGCTTAAAAAAAACATTTTTTCTAGGGACAGAAAACTGTAGGTAGGGAGAGTGTGTCAGTTTCTTTCACTGTCAAAGTCCTTGTTTCCAGGGACCTGGAAGGACAGTGAGTGAATTCTCCTTGTGCTAAATTGTGCTTAAAAAAACCATTTTTTCTAGGGACAGAAAACTGTAGGTAGGGAGAGTGTGTCAGTTTCTTTCACTGTCAAAGTCCTTGTTTCCAGGGACCTGGAAGGACAGTGAGTGAATTCTCCTTGTGCTAAATTGTGCTTAAAAAAAACATTTTTTCTAGGGACAGAAAACTGTAGGTAGGGAGAGTGTGTCAGTTTCTTTCACTGTCAAAGTCCTTGTTTCCAGGGACCTGGAAGGACAGTGAGTGAATTCTCCTTGTGCTAAATTGTGCTTAAAAAAAACATTTTTTCTAGGGACAGAAAACTGTAGGTAGGGAGAGTGTGTCAGTTTCTTTCACTGTCAAAGTCCTTGTTTCCAGGGACCTGGAAGGACAGTGAGTGAATTCTCCTTGTGCTAAATTGTGCTTAAAAAAAACATTTTTTCTAGGGACAGAAAACTGTAGGTAGGGAGAGTGTGTCAGTTTCTTTCACTGTCAAAGTCCTTGTTTCCAGGGACCTGGAAGGACAGTGAGTGAATTCTCCTTGTGCTAAATTGTGCTTAAAAAAAACATTTTTTCTAGGGACAGAAAACTGTAGGTAGGGAGAGTGTGTCAGTTTCTTTCACTGTCAAAGTCCTTGTTTCCAGGGACCTGGAAGGACAGTGAGTGAATTCTCCTTGTGCTAAATTGTGCTTAAAAAAAACATTTTTTCTAGGGACAGAAAACTGTAGGTAGGGAGAGTGTGTCAGTTTCTTTCACTGTCAAAGTCCTTGTTTCCAGGGACCTGGAAGGACAGTGAGTGAATTCTCCTTGTGCTAAATTGTGCTTAAAAAAAACATTTTTTCTAGGGACAGAAAACTGTAGGTAGGGAGAGTGTGTCAGTTTCTTTCACTGTCAAAGTCCTTGTTTCCAGGGACCTGGAAGGACAGTGAGTGAATTCTCCTTGTGCTAAATTGTGCTTAAAAAAAACATTTTTTCTAGGGACAGAAAACTGTAGGTAGGGAGAGTGTGTCAGTTTCTTTCACTGTCAAAGTCCTTGTTTCCAGGGACCTGGAAGGACAGTGAGTGAATTCTCCTTGTGCTAAATTGTGCTTAAAAAAAACATTTTTTCTAGGGACAGAAAACTGTAGGTAGGGAGAGTGTGTCAGTTTCTTTCACTGTCAAAGTCCTTGTTTCCAGGGACCTGGAAGGACAGTGAGTGAATTCTCCTTGTGCTAAATTGTGCTTAAAAAAAACATTTTTTCTAGGGACAGAAAACTGTAGGTAGGGAGAGTGTGTCAGTTTCTTTCACTGTCAAAGTCCTTGTTTCCAGGGACCTGGAAGGACAGTGAGTGAATTCTCCTTGTGCTAAATTGTGCTTAAAAAAAACATTTTTTCTAGGGACAGAAAACTGTAGGTAGGGAGAGTGTGTCAGTTTCTTTCACTGTCAAAGTCCTTGTTTCCAGGGACCTGGAAGGACAGTGAGTGAATTCTCCTTGTGCTAAATTGTGCTTAAAAAAAACATTTTTTCTAGGGATAGAAAACTGTAGGTAGGGAGAGTGTGTCAGTTTCTTTCACTGTCAAAGTCCTTGTTTCCAGGGACCTGGAAGGACAGTGAGTGAATTCTCCTTGTGCTAAATTGTGCTTAAAAAAAACATTTTTTCTAGGGACAGAAAACTGTAGGTAGGGAGAGTGTGTCAGTTTCTTTCACTGTCAAAGTCCTTGTTTCCAGGGACCTGGAAGGACAGTGAGTGAATTCTCCTTGTGCTAAATTGTGCTTAAAAAAAACATTTTTTCTAGGGACAGAAAACTGTAGGTAGGGAGAGTGTGTCAGTTTCTTTCACTGTCAAAGTCCTTGTTTCCAGGGACCTGGAAGGACAGTGAGTGAATTCTCCTTGTGCTAAATTGTGCTTAAAAAAAACATTTTTTCTAGGGACAGAAAACTGTAGGTAGGGAGAGTGTGTCAGTTTCTTTCACTGTCAAAGTCCTTGTTTCCAGGGACCTGGAAGGACAGTGAGTGAATTCTCCTTGTGCTAAATTGTGCTTAAAAAATAGGATTTTTATAACAGCTTACCTGTAAAATCCTTTTCTTGGAGTACATCACGGGACACAGAGCGACATAGTCATTACTAATGGGTTATATAGATACCGTCAGGTGCTGGCACTGGCAACTTCCAAAACCGGAAGTACCCTCCCCTATATAAGCCCCTCCCATCCGGGAGCACCTCAGTTTTGTAGCAAAGCAATAAGTGTCCCTAAAGAGGGGCGGGAGCTCTGTGTCCCGTGATGTACTCCAAGAAAAGGATTTTACAGGTAAGCTGTTATAAAAATCCTATTTTCTTTCTCGTACATCACGGGACACAGAGCGACATAGTCATTACTAATGGGATGTCCTAAAGCAATGCCAAATGAGGGGGGGGATACACCATATATAAGCTGAGCGCTATCAGACATGAGGATCTTTTGCGGCCTGCAACACACTGCGCCCAAAGGCGACATCCTCCTGACTTCTAACGTCCACCTGGTAGAACCTAGTAAACGTGTGTACCGAAGACCATGTTGCGGCCTTACAGATTTGAGCCAGGGAGGCCTGGTGATGCACTGCCCATGAAGTTCCAACTGCTCTCGTGGAGTGCGCTCTAACTTTGAACGGAGGTGGTCTCCTTCTCAAGCCATAAGCTTGCATAATGACCTGTCGAATCCACTTGGCTAAAGTAGACTTTGACGCTGCCTGACCCTTTCTGGGGCCTTCCGGCAGAATAAACAAAGTATCCGTTCTGCGAATCTGAGCAGTGGCTTTTAGATAAGCTTTAACTGCTCTTACTACATCCAAAGAATGCAATAACTTTTCCTCTACCGAAGTAGGTTTGGGGAAAAAAGAAGGAAGAACCACATCTTGGTTCAAATGAAACCTCGATACCACCTTAGGAAGAAAGGCTGGATGAGGACGTAACACTACTCTGTCCTTATGGATAACCAGATATGGCTCCTTACAGGACATAGCTGCTAATTCCGATACTCTTTTAGCCGAACAAATGGCTACTAGAAAAATCAATTTCCTGGTGAGAAGCACCAAGGAAATATGCTGTAATGGTTCAAATGGTTGTTTCTGTAGAACCGACAGAACCAAGTTTAGATCCCATGGACATATGGGAATATTAACCGGAGGACTAATACGCATCACTCCTTGTATAAAGGCTTTGACTAGTGAATGCGAAGCCAAGGGCCTTTGAAAAAATATTGACAAGGCCGAAATCTGACCCTTGATAGTACTCAAGGCAAGCTTCCTATCTACAGCCCACTGTAGGAAGTCCAGAATCCTACCTATTACGTACTTATGTGGATGCCATTTCTTGGCCTCACACCACGCGATGTACGCCTTCCAGATTCTATAGTAGATCTGCCTGGATACCGGCTTCCTGGCATTGATCATGGTAGATACCACAGCATTAGAGAGCCCTCTCTTTTTTAGAATGTGGGCTTCAATAGCCAGGCCGTCAAACCTAGGGCTGGTAAGGAAGGGTGGTATATCGGTCCTTGCGAAAGCCGGACGACGTGGGAGAGTCCAAGGACTCCCCACTGAAATTTTACAATCTCCGCGTACCACGCTCTTCGGGGCCACGCTGGAGCCACCGGAATCACTGGTTTCTTTTCTACCCTGATTCTGCGGAGTAATCGAGGTAACCATTGGCGGTGTGAATGCATATATCAGCTTGAACTGATCCCAAGGGAACACTAGGGCATCCGAGCCGCAAGCTAGGGGATCCCTTGTCCGAGAGACAAACCTGTCCCCCTTTGCGTTGAATCTGGATGCTAGAAGATCTACATCCGATGTTCCCCACCGCTGACATATTGTCCAGAAAACCTCGGGGTGAAGGGACCCTTCCTCTGGGCCTAATTGCTGGCGACTTAGAAAGTCCGCCTTCCAATTCTCCACTCCTGGAATGAATACCGCAGATATGGCTGGGACATATTTTTCTGCCCATTTCAGGATGTAATTTACTTCCCTCTGGGCTGCACGACTCCTGGTGCCCCCCTGATGATTGATATATGCCACTGCTGTGGCATTGTCTGATTGAATTCTGACAGGGGACCCTTGGAGTTTGGATGTCCATGCTACTAGGGCATACCGGGCTGCTCGTATCTCTAAGAGATTGATGGGCAGGGCCTTTTCTGCATCCGACCATCTGCCCTGGAGAGACTATTGCTCCAGTACTGCTCCCCAGCCTATAAGGCTGGCATCTGTAGTGACCACCTTCCAAGAAATCGGACTGAAGGATTTCCTTTTTTCCAGATTCTGGGGAACCCACCACCAACGGAGGCTCTTGCGAACGGAAGGGGACAAGGACATTGTAAGTCTAGGGCCTGAACTTTTTTGTTCCAGGCTGACAGTATGGCCCCTTGCAAATTCCTTGAATGGAATTGACCGTAGGGTACTGCTTCGAATGATGCCACCATTTTTCCCAGCAGCCTCATATACAGGCGTATGGACGGCTGTCTTTTTTGTACCCACTAAGTGGATCAAATCTTTCAAAGACAACACCTTTCCTCGAGGCAAGAATATTTTTCTCTGGCCTGAATCCAACCTTAGCCCCAAGTATTCCAGACTTTTGACTGGTTTTTAGGGCTGACTTGTCTCGGTTGATAATCCAACCGTGAGATTCCAGATACTTGATCGTCTTGTGAACGACCACGTCTAGTTTTTTCACTGAGTGGTCTATCAGCAACAAGTCATCCAGATATGCCATTATCATTACACCTTGTGTTCTTAGATTGGCCAATAAAGGGCCAGAATTTTTGTAAACACTCGTGGTGCTGTGGCCAAACCGAAGGGTAAGGCTCTGAACTGAAAATGGCGCCCTTCTACTGCAAAGCGTAGAAATTTTTGGTGGACTGGAAAGATGGGAATGTGCAAATAAGCATCTTTGATGTCGATCGTGGCTAACCAATCCTCCCCTTGTAGGGCAGTGGCCACCGATCGGATCGACTCCATCGGAAAGTCCTGATATACAGGAATTTGTATAGCCCTTTTAGAATTAATATGGGCCTCCCGTCCGCGTTTGCTTCGGGACTGTAAAGAGGTTTGAGTAAAACCCGAACCCTCATTCTTCCAGGGGAACCTCCATAATTACTCCTTGGAGCAATAGTTGTTCTAGTGCCAACAGGAGGGACTCTCTCTTCCGGGGATCCCTTGGCACGTTTGACCTCAAAAATGGGAAGGAGGAGAGTCTTTTAACTCCAAACTGTATCCCAAACCTACTGCGGAGAGCACCTATCTGTCTTGATCGTGTCCCGCCAGGTCTCTTGCGAACAACTGGAGTCCTCCCCCCACCCGACTGAGTGGGGGCTTCAATGAATTTAACTTTGGGGGAGGTTTTGTACCTCCCCTGACCCAGGGTTTCTCATTACCCTGCTACTGTCCCTGTTTTTTACCCCCGGGATTTGACCGAGGAGGCCGTCGGAACTGTTACACAGCCGATGCCCCAGGGACTGGAGAAGCAGGCCTCTTAAAGAGGGACCTCTAACTCTGCTTTTAACCGGCAAGAGCGTATTTTTACCGCTGGAAATTTTCTGGATATATTTGTCCAGGTTTTCCCTGAATAAGCGTTCACCATGAAATGGGACGCTAACCAGCCATTCTTTACAGGGAGCTTCAGCAGACCAGTTTTTGAGCCATAGGAGCCTACGCATATGTACTATAGACAGCGTAAGGCGGGAGGCCTGATGGACTGAATCCTCTATGGCGTCAACCGCAAAGCCTAAGGCTCTAGGTAGATCAGCTAGGGCAAAGCCTGCTGATCTGTCAGGTCGATCAAGACCTGTTTCAACTGATCCTTCACTGCTTAGCAGACCCCAATAGCTGCTACTGCTGGTTGTATCACCAAGCAGATTTTCATAAGGACTCCAATCTTTTATCTATTGGGTTCTTGAACATTTGGACATTATCCACTGGACATGTCAGTGATTTATACATACAAGAGATGGCTGCGTCCACTGTAGGGACCTTCCATTTTTTTTTTTTTTATTTTTTTTTTTGATGAACTTATCCTCCATGGGATAGACCACCGGAAATCTCTTGGGGGAATAAATATTTTCTCAGGACGTTCCCAATCCTGGTAAATGAGCCCTTTCAGTAAAGGGTGAAGTGGAAAAGAACAAACAGTCTGGGGGCTTCTAGCGACCCCAACGAGGATACAGTAGTGGTTGATGGTTCCGCAAGGTGCATTTTTAAATGCTGATCGGACCATGTTAGTCAGAGACTGAACCCATAATCTTTCAGCTTAAGATGCTGAGAAAAGGTTCCCCCACTGTTGATTCCTCTATAACAGAATCAACCTCATCCTGATCCCCTTCAGGCAGGTCGATCCCTGTATGGGACTGTTGCTCTGCTAACAGGCACTCTGAAGGAGGAGACGGAGATCGGGCGTGCTTTCCCTGACAGGGAGGCAGCGATAAATGTTGACAATCTCTCTCTAATCCTCCCAGAGCTGAGGAAAAAACCTCCTCTGTTACATACACAGGAGCAGGTGAACTGAGGACAGCCACAGTACCAAGTACCCTGCGGGGTCTCTACGGTCACTTACCTCTGAACTTCAGGGGAGACTGGTGCAGCAGGAGTATGCCCAAGATCCTCCGAGCCCGATGAGACCCCCTTCGCTTCCTGGAAGATTCAGTTCCGGAGCTTCTGGACGGCATATTCCTAAGCCTAAAGCTGAGGTATTCCAGCCGTAATACACCACTTTTACTGAGAATAGTCTAGCATAATTGCTGCTATATCACAGTTGGTGTCTACTAATGTGCCTTTCTAGGGGATGCCTGTATCAACCGCTTGCTGTATGCCTTTAAATGTTGCCAGCTCTGTCTCTGTACTTCATAGCCAGCTCACTACAATATTGTGTTTTTTTTTAAACTGCTGGGACGCCCGCACATGCGCAGAAGCGCTGCGGCGCGCACAGAGCGTCATCCCCCAGGCTCCGCCCCCTTTCCCGGCTCACCTCTATATATAGAGGCGCGTGCGCCTTCGGCGCTAATTTCAAATATGGTAACAAGGGACAGGAGCCAGGGCCCCTCTTTGCCGCAGGCCGGGGGATGGACGAGCACTGCAACATGGCAGAGGAAGCAGTTTCCTATAAGAGAACTCACCATCTGCCTGGACTTTGCTCTGCTGAGAAGAAGCTAGTCCACATGACAAGAAAACATTCCACAGCGGCCTCTAGTGGACAAACACAGGTACCGCAGTCTAATATATTAAATATATATAAAAAAAATATTTTTTTTTTTTTTTCCTTGACCACCATTAAAAATTATTACATTTTTTTAGTAGTTACAGGCATGCACAGAATTTTGCGGGAATACCATTAGGTAACAGACAGAAAGACAAATTAGGCTTGGGGGTCCCCCAATAGAACCAAGTTCCTGGGGGCCCCCACTTACCTGTTCCCCGCCGCAGGACTTTGTTTGGTCCACAAAAGCCCAAACTTCACCTATCACGGCAGGCATTGTAATCAAACCTTCAGGGACCGGGTTCCCAAGGATTCCACTCCCCTGGACCTGTATAACACCCTGCACAGAAAACATCTTGGTCGTGGGTATGACCAGAGCTCTGGATCCCAGGGTCCAGCTCTCCTAAGAGAAGCATTACAGGCAGAACCTTGCTCTTCTCTGCAAGGCCCGGGTACCGACCGTTTAGCTATGAAGCTTTTTTGGTCGGATCCGGAATAGCTTACTGAGGCCCAAAAGAACCTGTACGCAAGCTCAGTGAAAAACACATGTTTCTTCTTGGCCAACACCTTAGACACTGGCAAAAAACTGAGGTGCTCCCGGATGGGAGGGGCTTATATAGGGGAGGGTACTTCCGGTTTTGGAAGTTGCCAGTGCCAGCACCTGACGGTATCTATATAACCCATTAGTAATGACTATGTCGCTCTGTGTCCCGTGATGTACGAGAAAGAAAAAACATTTTTTCTAGGGACAGAAAACTGTAGGTAGGGAGAGTGTGTCAGTTTCTTTCACTGTCAAAGTCCTTGTTTCCAGGGACCTGGAAGGACAGTGAGTGAATTCTCCTTGTGCTAAATTGTGCTTAAAAAAAACATTTTTTCTAGGGACAGAAAACTGTAGGTAGGGAGAGTGTGTCAGTTTCTTTCACTGTCAAAGTCCTTGTTTCCAGGGACCTGGAAGGACAGTGAGTGAATTCTCCTTGTGCTAAATTGTGCTTAAAAAAACATTTTTTCTAGGGACAGAAAACTGTAGGTAGGGAGAGTGTGTCAGTTTCTTTCACTGTCAAAGTCCTTGTTTCCAGGGACCTGGAAGGACAGTGAGTGAATTCTCCTTGTGCTAAATTGTGCTTAAAAAAAACATTTTTTCTAGGGACAGAAAACTGTAGGTAGGGAGAGTGTGTCAGTTTCTTTCACTGTCAAAGTCCTTGTTTCCAGGGACCTGGAAGGACAGTGAGTGAATTCTCCTTGTGCTAAATTGTGCTTAAAAAAAACATTTTTTCTAGGGACAGAAAACTGTAGGTAGGGAGAGTGTGTCAGTTTCTTTCACTGTCAAAGTCCTTGTTTCAAGGGACAGAGAAGGACACCTGAAGGTAGCCCTTATTGCTTTTTTCCCATCTCCCTGCAGGCCATCTATTAGAATGTCTGGAAGGCAAACAAGGAGAGGCAGACAGTCAGGAGGCAATAAAAGAGGGCAAGCAGGCTCTGTGTCTGGGGGCAACAGTGCTGGTCGTGGACGCGGTGCATTGTCATCAGCACATGGCCATGGGACACGCTTGTCCTTCTTTTCGGCAGCTGGACATGTTGAGCCACATCATGCCGAAGACTTGGTAGAGTGGATGACCAAGCCCTCCTCCTCCTCCTCATCCTCTCTCACCCAGGCTCAGGGTACTGGAAAAGCAGCTGCCAAAGCGTCCTCTTCCCTGGTATCAATGTCAGACTCATCATCAGTCACTCCTTCCCTAGACCCACCATGTCCTCCTCCTGAGGAGTCCCCCGAACTGTTTCAGCACAGTGTTGGGTACATGCTCCAGGAGGATGCCCAGCGTTTCGAAGGGTCTGATGATGAAACCCAGCTAGAGGAAGGCAGTAGCGTGAGAGCAGACAGAGGGGATGCTCAAGAAGGACACCAATCTGGCAGTCATGTTCCAGCAGCTGCAGCATACTGCCAGATTGGCTCCAGTGATGAGGAGGGAGGTGATGATGAGGTCACTGACTCCACGTGGGTGCCTAATAGGAGAGAGGAGGAGGAGGAGGATGAGGAGGAGGCACATCTTCAACGAGGCAGGATGCCCTTTGGTGGCCAGCGTAAGGGCAGTACACCGACGGAATCATACCGCAGAGCTCCGCCTGTGCAGGGCGCTGCCTCTGCCCGTCATTCAAAAAGTTCTTTGGTGTGGGCCTTTTTTGAGGCTAGTGCATCAGATCGCACAGCTGCTGTTTGCAACATATGTCTCAAGCGTATATCGCGTGGCCAAAACATCAGCCGCTTGGGTACCACATGCCTGACCAGACATATGTTGACCTGCCATGCAGCTCGTTGGCAAGCCTACCTCAAAGACCCACACCAAAGAACAAAGCGGACCTCTCCTTGCACCGCATCAGCTGGGATCTCCAACCCCACTATAACTTCAGTCCTCTCTGAAACATGCACTGAGAGGAATGAAGGTGTAGAATTAGGTGTGTCACAGCCAAGTACTTGCGGCCACTCTGCTAGCAGTACACCGACGTCCGATTCTAGCAGGCAAATTTCCCTGCCCCAGCTGCTGGACCGTCGAAAGAAGTTCACTCCCAGCCATCCACATGCCCAGCGGTTGAATGCTAGCTTGGCTAAATTGCTAGCGCTTCAACTGCTGCCTTTTCAGTTGGTAGACTCGGCCCCCTTCCGTGAGTTTGTGCAATGTGCGGTTCCTCAGTGGCAGGTTCCCAAACGCCACTTTTTCTCACGGAAGGCTATTCCGGCTCTCTACCGGCATGTGGAAGGCAATGTCTTGGCCTCGCTGGACAGGGCGGTCAGCGGTAAGGTGCATATTACCGCTGACTCATGGTCCAGCAGGCATGGACAGGGACGTTACCTTTCTTTCACGGCCCATTGGGTCACTCTTTTGGCAGCTGGGAAGGATGCAGGACAAGGTGCAGTAGTGTTGGAGGTTGTCCCACCGCCACGCCTCCAAAATGCTACTACTGGTTGTGACACACCTCTCTCCTCCACCCCCTCCTCTTCTTCTTCCTCCATGGCCTCTTCCTGTGGTTTGTCCTATGAACCAGCGGTGCTCCGTAGCCGTTCACGGGGCTACGCAAGTACGCAGGCAAAAAGATGCCATGCCGTGCTTGCGCTGGTGTGTTTGGGGGACAGAAGCCACACTGGGGCAGAGGTCCTGTCTGCTCTGCAGGGCCAGGCCGAGAGGTGGTTGACGCCACGCCAGCTTAAGCCAGGAATGGTGGTTTGCGACAATGGCACCAACCTCCTCTCCGCCCTCCGACAGGGACAACTGACCCATGTGCCCTGTGTGGCTCACGTCCTTAACCTGGTGGTGCAGCGGTTCTTGGGCAGGTACCCGGGCTTACAGGATGTCCTGAGGCAGGCCAGGAAAGTCTGTGTGCATTTCCGCAGATCTTATAATGCCAGTGCTCGCCTGGCTGAGCTGCAAAAGGAGTTGAACCTGCCCAAGAACCGCCTTATATGTGACATGCCCACCAGGTGGAACTCAACGTTGGCCATGCTGCAGCGGCTGCACACGCAGCAGAGGGCCATCAATGAGTACCTGTGCGACTACGGCACCAGGACAGGGTCAGGGGAGCTTGGTTTTTTTTCTCCACGCCAGTGGGGCATGATCAGGGATGCATGCACTGTCCTGGCACCATTTGAGGAGGCCACGAGGATGGTGAGCAGTGACAGTGCATGCATCAGTGACACTGTACCTCTTGTCCACCTGTTGGAGCACACGCTGCGTGGAATAATGGACAGGGCACTTGAGGCAGAACAGAGGCAGGAAGAGGAGGACTTCCTTGCCTCTCAAGGCCCCCTTTACCCAGACAGTGTTCCTTCTGTCCCACCCATCGCACAGGAAGAGGAGGAGGAGGAGGAGGAGGAGGAGGAGGAGGAGGATTGTGTCAGCATGGAGGTGGAGGCTGGCACTCAGCATCATCAGCAGCAGTCTTTTAGGGATGATTTACAGTCCCAAGAAACCAGTGGACTTGTACGTGGCTGGGAGGAGGTGGCTGCGGATCATGTCGTCCTTAGTGACCCAGAGGACTCCGGAGCGAATGCCTCAGCAAACCTACGCTGCATGGCCTCCCTGATCCTGCAAAGTCTGCGGAAGGATCCTCGTATTCTTCGGATCAAGGAGAGGGACCATTACTGGCTGGCCACTCTCCTTGATCCACGGTACAAGGGTAAGGTTGCGGACCTTATGTTACCGTCGCAGAGGGAGCAGAGGATGAGACAACTCCGGGAGGCCTTGCAGAAAGGTCTGTGCAACGCGTTCCCAGAGACTGGGAGGTTACAAACTCCTGGTCCTGGACAACGAGTTGCTGAGGCTTCGGCCAGTCAAAGAAGGAGCGGTGGGGAAGGTGGCCGTCTGACCGATGCGTTCAGACAATTCTTTAGTCCGCAGCCCCAAAGTATGATCGGTTCCAGCAATCATCGCCAGCGTCTGATAAACATGGTGCAGGAATATCTAGGGGCAAGGTCAGACTTGGACACCTTCCCCACCGAAAATCCTCTGGCTTACTGGGTCTTGAGGATGGATCACTGGCCAGAGCTTGCACAGTATGCAATTGAGCTACTGGCCTGTCCTGCATCCAGCGTTCTTTCGGAATGCACATTCAGTGCTGCTGGAGGATTTGTCACGGATCACAGGGTGCGCCTGTCCACCGACTCGGTTGATCGACTGACTTTCATCAAGATGAACCAGTCTTGGATCACCACCAGCTACCACACACCTGATGCTGATATAACAGACTAATTGATTTTAACATGTCACATCCCTTCAAGACTGATGCTGATGCTGAGTGCCTGTGCTGTTATGTTGACTGGCTATCCTCCTCCTCCGAGTCCTCAATGATACGATTGATGATGATAGCTTGGAAGATCATTTTTGTTTATGGGTGCCGCCACCAGTGGCTAAGGCCCAATTTTTCAGCCCCTGTTTTACAGGGGCGTGTAATTACAATTTTTTTAGCAATAATTTGCCATAGGGCTCATTGCTGTGCTCCAAGTACAGTATCTGTGAGGGGTTGGAGTGTTGTGGCACCAGTGCCTAAGGCCCAATTTTTCAGCCCCTGTTTAACAGGGGCGTGTCATTACAATTTTTGAAGCAATACTTTGCAACAGGGCTCATTGCTGTGCTCCAAGTACAGTATCTGTGAGGGGTTGTAGTGTTGTGCCACCAGTGCCTAAGGCCCAATTTTTCAGCCCCTGTTCAACAGGGGCATGCAATTACAATTCTTGATCTAATAATTCACAGCAGGGTCCATTGCTGCACCCACCAAGAGTAACTCTGAGGGCTTACAGTCTTGTGGCAACGCCACCACCACCACCACCACGAAAGGCCCAATTTTTCAGCCCCTGTTCAAAAGGGGCATGTAATTACAATTCTTGATCTAATAATTCACAGCAGGGCCCATTGCTGCACCCACCAAGAGTAACTGTCAGGGCTTACAGTGTTGTGGCACCAGCACCACCATCAAAGCCCCAATTTTTACTACCACTGTTCAACAATTATATGTAATTAAAATTCCTGATATAATAGTTGACAGCAGGGCGTTCCAGCACCAACCAAGGGTAACTGAGTGCTTACAGTGTTGTGCCAACACCAACAACTAAGGGGCCTATTTCTGCAGAGTATATACGGCAGGTCCCTACTTTCAAACATCCAACTTACAAACGACTCCTACTTGCAAACGAAAGAAGACAACAGGAAGTGAGAGGAAATCTACCCCTAGAAAGGAAAATTCTCTCCTGTAAGAATAAATATGGGAGAAAGGGGTCTCATCTGTACTGATGCTTTATCAGCAATCCTTGTTTCAAGAAAAACACCACATTTCAAAAACAGTTGTCATTGGGACGGAAAGTGAGGTGAAATGTTCTGAACAGGGGCACAGACAGCAAAACAAATGTTACAGGGGTGATAACCCTTACCTATGTTTCCCAAAAAGTTTAAAAATAGATTTTTGGGCTGGAGCTACACTTCAACAATGTACCTGTTCAAAATTACAAACAGATTCTACATAAGAACAAACCTACAGTCCCTGTCTTGTATGCACCGCCTGTATACGGCTGTTCAGAGTATATAGGGCCTTTTTTATTTTATGTGCGGGGTTCCCCTTAATATCCATACAAGACCCAAAGGGGCTGGTAATGGGCTGGGGTAGGGGGGGGGGGGTCATGGGGTAGCTATGCCATTTTTCTTAAAGAATTTCATCCATATTACCGGGACCAGACATTACATTAAAGCCGCAAGCAGTTTTAAATGGCTTTTTTTTCCTTTAGAAGTGTCATTTTGTGCAGGGACAGTTCTAAACACGGGAAACATGTGGCACTTCACAGGCATACTTTAGACACCCCCCAGGTACGATATTTAAAGGAATATTTGACTTTTTTTTTTTCACTTTATGCATCATTAAAATGACTGCCCCGAAAAACGACCGTTTTTAAAACTTCTTTTTGCATTGATACATGTCCCCTGGTGCAGAACCCGGGTTCCCAAACCCTATTTATGACAATAACATGCATAATAGTTGTTATAATTAGCACTTTAGAATTCGAACGTTCGCATCCATTGTATTTAATAGGGTTCTAATGTTCGTTCGAACTTTCGGTCCGTTCGCGGGTTCTGGTGCGAACCGAACCCGGGGGTGTTCGGCTCATCACTAGTGCACAGTTAGGAATTCAGCTTTCCTTCTTCTCTGCGTATCACCCGCAGTCCAATAGGGCTGCAGAACGAGCCAACCAAGCCTTGGAGCAGTTTCTACGTTGCTACATTTCTGACCACCATCCCATATGGTCAGACTTCTTACCTTGGGCAGAGTTTGCTCAGAATAGTGTCGTCAATACCGCTTCTCGATTGTTTCAGTTTCTGGCAAAATATGGTTTCCAACCATCCACGTTGCCTGACTCTTTTGTTCCTCAAAGAATTCCTGCATTAGATGAGTATCTCCGTGATCTTCGTTCCACTTGGGTGCAGGTCCAAGAGTCCTTGCGACATGCCAGTGAGAGGTACAGATTCCATGCTGACCGCAGATGCCTACCTGCGCCTTCCTACCAGGTTGGGGAGAGAGTCTGGCTGTCATCTTGTAACCTCTGACTCCGTGTTCTCTCACTGAAACTGGCACCACGGTTTATTGGGCCTTTCCATATTCTCCATAGGATCAAAGCAGTGGCTTTCGCATTAGACCTTCCTTCTAACATGCGTTTTTCAAATGTATTCCATGTCTCCTTATAAAAACCTTTAGTGTGCAACCGTTTTACCACCTTGGTACCATGTCCTCGCCCGGTTCAGGTTGATAACCATAAAGAGTATGCGATACAATCGATCATTGACTCCTGTAGGTTCCGTGGGCACATACAGTACCTGGTTCATTGGAAAGGGTAAGGTCCAGGGCAACGCTCTTGGGTCTCATCCTTGGACATACAAGCTCATGTCCTCCTCCGTGCTTTCCATAGACATTTTCCCCTCAAACCTGGTGGCCCTCGAAGGGGGAGGGGTCGTTGAGGAGGGGGTGCTGTCAGGGCTGGGGCCTCAGCCCTCCCTTCTCAGTGCTCAGGTTGCTCAGCTGTCGGTTAATTGCCAGCACTGATCGTTCCACAGTGGCTCACCTGGTGATCATTTCCTGCTTGTCAGTCCAGCCTACAGCCAGCCCCTTCTGCCTATTTAAACTGCCTGATTTATTCTTTGGGTGCCTTCGCCTTGGTCAAACATATCTGGAAACTTTCTGCTGTGTTCCTGTTAAAGACTTGCCTGGCTGAAGCCCCTTCTGGTTCTTAATCCTGTCTGCTGCCTCCGACTGGCTTGTTCTGACTTCCCATTTTTGCTACTGTACCCTGGCTATGTTTTGACTATGTTTACTATTTGTACAATTTTTACCATTATATTAAAAGGTGTGATTTTAACTGCATTTTCTGTCTCTGTCTGATTCATGGTTCCTGACACAGAGCAAGTGTTGTGTTGTCACTGCTGTCACTGCCCCTTTTTCCTGTCCTTTTGTATACATGGATATACAGTATGTGTGCTGCTATTGCAAACAACATTGACTGGAGTTGAATGCCTTCAGTGTGCAACCCGTTATTTGGACGGTGGATTGCAGTGAAGCGATAATGGAGCCCAGGGCCTTGGCACCAGGCTGATTACAGGAAATCACGGAGGATACAGGCTGGCTTGTAAGTGGTGAATGGGGTAAAATCAATACAATCGGGTGAATTTAATAAAGGTTATTAGGCTGCTCACTTTGCAAGGGAATTATTATCTTAGTGAATGTGTATTTTATCGCAGTCAAATTTATATTTCAAGTTCTTTTAGGGATTTTATTCAATATGTGCAAAGAGAGATCACACAAATACTTAAAAGTATAACATTTATTAAAAGTAATGACAGATACAGATAATATTAGAGAAAATATAACAAGAATACTTAACTAAAGATGCTGTTTCCACGGAGTCCTCCATAAAGGCGTGGGCAGGTAATCAGACCAGATGCATGCATCTTACATGATGCTGCTCTGGAGATGGTACTAAAAGTCTTCTGGGATTTGGCTGTGGTAATATAGAACTTGTGTGTAAGGAAAAAGGCAGTTCTCAACATTTTTAACTCTAGAGGAACCCTTGAAATAATGTTAAGGTCTCAGGGAATCCCTGGAAAATGTGTTTATCCAGGGTCCCTGAGGAAAAAGCCCCCCACATGGGTGGTTGTGAATGGGAAGAATGTTCCCCTTACAGGGGTGGCTAGATTGACCCCTTTCCAGTTATTCCACTGGCCTCCGCCAAGCTTAATTGGACCTAGAAGTTTGCAGGCACCGTCAGATGGGAGTGCAGGTAACCCCAGCTGAAGCAACCCCTAACCACCCCTGGAGGACCTCTGGTTGAGAATGGTTGTTGTAGATTGATGGATCTGGTGTTTGTGCATGAAGGGAAGTGAAAAATGCACTGTGACAACTTCACTTCACCAGTGTCAACCATTTCATATTTTGTGGGAGTTTTAGAAAGCTATTACTGACCAGACAATACAAAACTGAACCAGATATATAACTTAAAGTTTATCTTCTAGAGCAGCAAGGGTTCCCGTGGAACTGTAAGGTCCCTTCGAAGGTTACTAGGGGTTCCTTGAGCTGTGGCTGATTGGCTTTCCATAATGTGGCCTGCATATTTCTGGGTCCGACACCACTTGGCAGAGCCTGCACCATGACACCAATGATCTTTTTTTGCTGTCTGTAAGGGGGGCATTCTGACCACCATCATAATGGAGACATTGTATCCACTGACTACCAATGAATTAATTTTCTTAGGGGATTCCCTAAAACCTAATAAATTATCTCAAGGTTTTCTCATGGCTGAAAAGGTTGAGAAAGGTTGATCTAGAGTACATGGGTCAAACATTAGGCCCACAGTCCAAATCCAGTCCCCCACCCCAGGACATTTTATGTGGCCCTTGAACCTCTCCTGCAGCTGGGCCCCCAGTCTCCACTCCACTTTGTCTCAGCAGTTGGCAGCAGATCAGAACTACTCCTACAGATCCTGCTCTTCTCTGTGCAGCCGCAGAGAGGTTAATCTCTGACCCCCCCCCATCTCAGAGAGGAGGGCAGAACTCTTCCTACAGATCCCCTGTTCCTTTCTGGGCAGCCGCAGCACCCCCTCATCTCCAGCTCCCCTGGTCTACAGCATTCAGCAGACTCCAGCAGCTGACTCCAGCCCTCCTCTATTCCTCTTGTGACCCTGTACTTTCTGCTTCCAAGCTCCTTCCCCAGCTTCTTCCCGGCAGCTTCACAAGGTATGGAGGGTGCACTATGATGTAAGAGAGGGTGGGGTACTCTTGACTTCTGATGGTGGGGGGCTATTGACAACTGATGTAAGGTAGGGTGCTCTTGACATCTTGTCTTACAGATACAACCGGCCTTTTGAGGGCAACCATAATGATGATGTGGCCCTCAATGAAATTGTGTTTGATGCCCCTGATCTAGAGCCTCCCAAAACAAATGGACCGTGTTCTACCTCCACAAACAGGTATGGGAATCATTTCTGTACAGGAAGGCAGCCTACGTCCCATGAAATAATAAAAATAATCCATCTCGCAACCAGCAGCAAATCTTTGCATAGACTTTCCTCCAAAGCAAAACAACTCAGGACAACCATGCTGACGTGTTTCAGCCTACAAAGGTTACTTAGTCATAACTGACTGCCATTACCACAAAGGCATTCAAATACTCCATCCCACACACAGGTGGAGTAAATATCACAAATAACAATTACAGTAACGTTAAAAACAAATCTGATTTATACTGTACAAACACTAGGCAAGATTGGGTACAGAATTACTCATTATCCGACTCTAAAGACAAATTCCTCATCTCTGTTATTTAAAGTGTAAATTATCCCAGCAGTGATTAAAACCCCCAGGAATCCTGGAGAATAATCCAAAAATCCAGTTTATCTCCCGCCCCAGGAGTCTCCGGTGCCCCTGCCAAACAAAAACACCCTTTCCACCCCATAGAAAGAAAATTATTATTATTATTATTATTACACAGAATTTATATAACACCAACAGTTTATGCAGCGTTATATAATATAAAGGAGACATTACAGTTACAATAAAATTCAATTAGGAGGGTCCTGCTCATAAAAGCTTGCAATCTAAAAGGTAGGGGGAAGTGGTACAGTTGTTAGAGATCCTGAGCGGAGGCCGGTGGAAGGATTGGCAGAGAGGGGTGGAGGACACTTAGTGGAAGCCAGTGCACGGCTTGGCAGAGTGGGGTGGAGGACACTGAGCAGAGACCAGAAGAGGGATTGGCAGAGAGGGGTGAAGGACACCGAGCGGAGACCAGTAGAGGGATTGGTAGAGAGGAGTGGAGGACCCTGAGCAGAGGCCAGTGGAGGGATTGGCAGAGAGGGGAGGAGGACACTGAGCGGAAGCCAATGGAGGGATTGGCAGAGAGGGGTGGAGGACACTGACGGGAGGCCAGTGTGGTGGATTGGCAGAGAGCGGTGGAGGACACTAAGTGGAGGCCAGTGGAGGGATTGGCAGAGACGCGTGGAGGACACGGAATGGTTGTTAAGGTAGACGAGTCTGGCAGCAGCATTCATGATATACCGAAGGCGAGATAGGATGGTTTGGAGTGATTGGACGATTTGGAGTGATTGGATAGGGGGCCAAAATCTCCTTTATGTGTATTCAGAGGGCTGGCTCAAAAGACCTGTAAAAAAACAGCTGGCCTCCTGATGACATCAGAGGGGAAAATGGCAGTGTGGGGCAGAGCGCTGGCTGACACCAGATAACACTGGATTCACTGGGCTGGTAAATGTGTTTTTTAAGGACAACCCCACTGTCAAAGTAGGAGGGGCAAAAAAATGAAATGGGGGGAGTGCCAAATTTGCGCACCAGAATGAATCTAGTTGTGTGGAATGAATGACTTTCATAAAAAAATATATACAGTACTGTATATATAGCAAATAAAAAAAAATGCAAATAAAAATAATAATATACATAGACAATTACTACACAAGTCATATTGTCATTTAATAATTAAAAAATTACCTTTCATTTTCTGTCTGCAGCTTCTGTAATTTCCTTGATATTTGATGCAATAAGGCAACATGGAGGTGTTCTGTATACCACTGGATATACAGTAATTTCCTGCTTGTTTGTTTGACTCACTGATTTTCCCAGAGGTCTACGTTAAGAAGATACAGCTATTTCTTCAGAGCAACAAAAGGTAGAAATCTGCTAAAAAGTTATAATTCCTGCAATGTACATAAATCACCCAGAGGGAAGAATTTATTTCTCAATAAAAGTCTAGGTGCTCTTATAGGGCCCCTTTCCCACGGCTTGCTGCAGCTTGGTCGCAACGCAGGTGTAGCACAGCATACCTGCGGTTTTCGTGCAAGTTACCTGTGCTTTCCTGTAGACTTCTTTTAGATTGGGCATTTTTGGTGCATTTTCTAAAAGCACACCTAAAGATGGAGCATGCTTTCAGAAAATGCAGAAAAAAACATGTTTAACCGCTTGTAGGCAGGTCCCTACTTATGGTGAATACTTAGCTATGTCCTACCTCATTTTTGTTATTACTGTATGGACCTTGTACTAGTTAAATCTGTTTATTGTGTATTATGCTACCAGGCTGCCCAGGAGTGAGGAAGGGGTTAATCTTGTCGGCTCCTGGGTATTCATATCACTGCCCCCTTGTAGAGGGCTGTAAATTCAAGGGGAGGCAGCTTTGCAAGGTCCTTCGATGGGGAATCGCATAGAGGAATTCTGTAACATGTAGACCTGTTCTTGCTATTTGGATTCCCCTTAGTGGGTACCCAAATCAGATTCATCTGAGATGGACTTTGCACTATTTTAAAAAGGTATGATGCTGGGAATTAGGGGCGCTCGGGCACCGCCCCCTCTCTCCAGCCACCGCCTCTGTGTAGTATGGATAAATGCATGCATTGCCGTTGTAGCCACCCCCATTCAGGCATCCAGCCCCTTTTCGGGCACCTGAATTCCAGCGGCGGGGGGGGTGTTTTTGAAGCACCTGATTAAAGCCATAGGCTCTAATAGACTTGAAAAAAGGTGCACTGCGAGTGCAAACCATTGCGCTCACAGTACACCCAGGTGTGTTAGCAAAGCAAATGAATATTTGCTTTGCTAACACAAAACCGCCTCTCAGCCAATCAGGAGGCCCGGATGTAATACTGGGCACCTGATTGGCTGAACGTAGAGGCGATCTCATTGGCTGCCTAGCAAAACAGGAAGAAGACACGCACGGAGGACACAGCATCCATCGCAGCGCTACACGCCACAGCTCGCCGCCTGACCCACTGCCTGACCCGCCACCACGATGGGTTAAGTGCCAGGCAGACAGCGGGTGGGGGGGCACAGTGGCTGCATATTATGGGCGTAAAGGTTGCAATTGATGGAGCACAGTTGGCTGCATTTGCGGGGCACAGTGGCTGCAATTGATGAGCACAAAGGCTGCATATGATGGGCATAGTTGGCTGCATTTGCTGGGCACAGTAGCTGCATATGAAGGGCACAGTTGGCTGCAATTATGGGGACAGTTGGCTGTATATGATGGGCACAGTTGGCTGCATATGATGGGCACAGGTGGCTGCTTATGATGGGCACAGGTGGCTGCTTATGATGGGCATAGTTGGCTGCATTTGAGGGGCACAGTTGGCTGCATATGATGGGCACAGTTGGATGTATATGATGGGCACAGTTAGATGCATATGATGGGCATTTGCGGGGCACAGTGGCTGCAATTGATGAGCACAGATGCTGCATGTGATGGGCACAGTTGGCTGCATATGATGGGCATAGTTGGCTGCATTTGCTGGGTACAGTAGCTCCATATGAAGGGAACAGTTGGCTGCAATTATAGGCACAATTGGCTGCATATGATGGGCACAGTTGGCTGCATATTATGGGCACAGTTGGATGCATATGATGGGCACAGTTGGATGCATATGATGGGCATTTGCGGGGCACAGTGGCTGCAATTGATGAACACAGAGGCTGCATATGATGGGCACAGTTGGCTACATATGATGGGCATAGTTGGCTGCATTTGCTGGGCACAGCAGCTGCATATGAAGGGCACAGTTGGCTGCAATTATGAGCACAGTTGGCTGCATATGATGGGCACAGTTGGCTGCATATTATGGGCACAGTTGGCTGCATATGATGGGCACAGGTGGCTGCATATGATGGGCATAGTGGCTGCATTTGCTGGGCACAGTTGGCTGCATATGAGGGGCACAGTTGGCTGCATATTATGGGCACAGTTGGATGCATATGATGGGCATAGTGGCTGCATATGAGGGGCACAGTTGGCTGCATATGAGGGGCACAGTTGGATGCATATTATGGGCACAGTTGGCTGTATATGATGGGCACATTCGGCTGCATATGATGGGCACAAGTGGCTGCTTTTGCTGGGCACAGAGTCTGCATATGATGGGCACAGTGGTTGCATATGATGCACAGAGTGGCTGCATATGGTGGGCACAGTTGGCTGCATATGATGGGAAGAGTGGCTGCTTATGATGGGCACAGTGGCTGCATATGATGGGCACAGTGGCTGCAATTGATGGCACAGTGAGGCTGCAATTGATGTTTTTGTTTCAGTATTTTTCAGTTCGTTTGCGGCCCCCCCCCCAAAAAAAAAATTTTGAGCACCAGCCGCCACTGATGCTGGGCAGCCTGAAGCTAGAATTAATTAGAGAACAATGTATAGGAGGAGTATGTGAAAGACTGTTCTGTACAGACATGTGCTCGAAAAGTTCCTAATAAAAGTTCCAAATAGGGTGCCTGGTCTGAAGTTACTTGTAAAGAGGTCCGTGCATGGTGTATCTAAGAACAGGGCTTAGAATGAGGATGAAGATGAGTCAGTGAAGATACATTACAGAGGGCTAGCATGCATTGGAGCTAGAGTAGAAGAGGCTACAGTGCTCTGCATAAATAAGTACACCCCTTTTGGAAAGTAAGATTTAATCAATATCTCCATGAACACAAGAACAATTTCCAAAATATTGAAAAAACTGAGTTCTATGGAACATTTGTTCAGCTCATTACATGGAAGTAAGGTTAATAATAGATTACAAAATCTTCAGTCTTATTCAAATTAGTTGTCAGGGAACCAATGGTAGGAGAAGGACTCTAGGATACAGCATCTGTCAAGACACCAATAGCAGGAGAAGGACTCTAGGACCCAGCATCTCTACCAGCACGTCACACGGGTCTTTATAAGGAAGTGTGTTAGTGGTTGAAGCTGCTGATTGATCCTCAGCTTGTACCGTGTTCCTGTGATCCTTGTTCGTGAAAGTTCTTTGCTACCAACTCGGCTTGTCCTTGACTATTCTCCTGCCTGTTATCTGACCTGACCTTGTATTGTCCATGGATATTCCCTACTGTCTCCTGTGTCTGACTTCGGCTTCCCCTCTGACCCTGCATGCTCTGTTATCCTCCCGGCTCCAAATTCAGGCTTGAACTGACTTCCCATTATTTCAGTGCTACTACAGACCTGCCACGTCTCACAGGCGCCACCTGTCTGCAGCCACCACTTAGCACATCAGAAACCCTTCTGAGTTCCTCTACAAACAACATCACTGGCGACCTGTGCTACTTTGAGCCTGACTCCTCCTGTTCTCACTTTCAGGGCAGTCTGGAACTTAGCCACAAGGGAAGCCCTCTCTCCATTGACCTCCAGCACCAGGTACGTGATATTAGTTGATGCAAAAATGAATACACCCCACAACAAAAACTCCTCCATCTAGTATTTTGTATGACCTCCATGATTTGTAAATCTTCTAGGAGGAAATGGGAGAAATAGTGCCCCATCTGTGGGTGTCAGTGAACGCACTAGTGCCCCATTGTCGGTGTCAGTAGCAGGAACTATGCCCCACTGTTGCTGATAGTGGGAGAAAAAATGCCCAAGGGCCGGAAAAAACAAGCAAAGGGCCACAGTTTGGATACCACTGCTCTAGAAGAAACAGCTGAGCCACATACCCTTTCACACTGTAAAGACTTACTGTGCTCAGGGCTGTATCTTGCTCCCCCGGTCTTCTGCTGTGTGGAAAGTAGGGTGAGCTGAACACCCCCCAGTTCGGTTCGCACCAGAACTTGCGAACAGGCAATAAATTTGTTCGAACATCCAAACACTGTTAAAGTCTATGGGACTCAAACATGAAAAATCTAAAGTGCTAATTTTAAAGGCTTATTTGCAAGTTATTATCATAAAAAAAGTGTTTGGGGACCCGGGTCCTGCCCCAGGGGACATGTATCAATGCAAAAAAAAGTTTTAAAAACGGCCGTTTTTTCGGGAGCAGTGATTTTAATAATGCTTAAAGTGAAACAATAAAAGTGAAATATTCCTTTAAATTTCGTACCTGGGGGGTGTCTATAGCAGGGATGAGCCGAACACCCCCCTGTTCGGTTCGCACCAGAACCTGCGAACAGACAGAATGTTCGATAAAAAAGGGGAAAAAAAGAAGGGGTTTTTTGAGACTTTAAATGAGGTTCAGGGGCCGTTCAGATCCCCTCCTCCATCCCGGGTTTAGTATTCAAAAAGGAAAGTAGAGGGCGGGACTTTGTATGAGGCACACGGACACAAAGAGATAACTTTGATGGGGGACAGCTTTTAATTGGTTCAAATCGCAATACAATTTCATATTTAAATTTTATGCATTTTGCTATATATCAATACTTTTTTATATTTCACCCGAACCAAATATTGCACAATAGTAAATAGTTAATAAATATTCCATCAAGGATATTTCATATATTTGCAGATACACAGTACATATCTTCCAGACATTGCAGTCGCTATCTATGCAACTTGGTAATCCACTAAAACATTTTTTTTTAAAAAGGAGACAAAAGCAGGGGGGGATTTGGTATATATTGGAAGGAACGTCCATAAAGGTTGATGGGTATGTGCACTTATCGGTAGATATTAGCTCTATGCATTTCGGGCCTTGCGGGCCGCTCATCAGGAGCAAAAACCGAAGTGATCATCTGGGGATGAAAAAGACAGATACATTTTAATGATCTAAAAGAATGCTACAGAGCTGGTGGGCAAACATAGAATAGGAGAAAAATCCCCCACCCATACATTTAACCCACAAAACTTACGAATGCGTCTGCATGGGGGTGGTGTGTCCACGAGAGTCACGGACCAGCCAGAGGGCGTCACAACCGGGAGCTGGGGAGGCATGGCAGGGCGACAACGACCCATACTGACAACGCCCCGTGAGGGTGGAAAAATAAAATTCAAAGTGGTTGTGAGCTATGTAGGGTAACCCCAAATGTGGGGACCTCTGTGAAAAAAGAAAAAAATTTTTAAAACTGTCACACTGAAAAAATATTGTAACACTAAAAGCTGTGTGTATCTGTATGTGAAAAAGTGGTGTGTGTCAGGGTGTGGGGGAGGGTAGTGTGAGGTGAGAGGACATTAACCACTTAAGCCCCGGACCATTTGGTAGCTAAAGGACCAGAGGTGAATTAAGAAATTTTGCACTGCGCTGCTTTAACTGTAAATTGTGCGGACATGCAATGTTGTACCCAAACGAAATTTGCATCCTTTTCTTCCCACAAATAGAGCTTTCTTTTAATGGTATTTGATTGCCTCTGCGATTTTTATTTTTTGCGATATAAACGGAAAAAGACTGAAAATTTAGAAAAAAAATTATATTTTCTACTTTTTGTTATAAGAAAAATCGAATAAACTCAATTGTAGTCATACATTTAGGCCAAAATGTATTCAGCCACATGTCTTTAGTAAAAAAAATGTCAATAAGCGTATATTTATTGGTTTGCGCAAAAGTTATAGCGTTTACAAACTAGGGTACATTTTCTGGAATTTACACAGCTTTAAATTTATGACTGCCTATCTCATTTCTTGAGGTGCTAAAATGACAGGGCAGTACAAAACCCCCCCAAATGACCCCATTTTGGAAAGTAGACACCCCAAGGAAATTGCTGAGAGGCATGTTGAGCCCATTGAATTTTTTATTTTTTTGTCCCAAGTAGAGGTCGACCGATATGGGTTTTTCGCTGGCCGATGCCGATGCCGATATTTAGAAATTTGGGCAGCCGATGGCCGATTTTTGTGGCCGATTTTTGTGTGGCCGATTAAAAAAAAAAAAAAAAAAAAAAAAACCTCACCCACTCCACTCCTTCCTGCTTACTCCCGTCACTCTAGCACACACTTGATGTCCTCAGTACAGATGGCACTGGCAGGCAGGGCCGGATTTCCCACAAGGCCACCGAGGCCAGGCCTCGGGGCGGCAGTTGATACAGGGGCGGCGGCGCCGCTCCTGCGGCGACTTCTCGGCTTTCGCTATCATAGCCCCCTGTGGGCGGCGGCGCCGGCACTTGCTACTTTGCTTAAGCTGTGTGGAGGCGGCCGTGAGTGACAGGCGCGCGCACGGAGGCGTGCGTGGCGGCGTGAGGCGGCGCTCACGGAGGCGTGCATGGTGGCCTGAGGCGGCGTGAGGTGGCGCGCGCCGTAAGGACACCAAGAGAAATTAGAGGACTTTGAAGGCTGCCGCAGGTGTGTACACGCATCTCAATGGGACTTTTTTTATACCGGTTAGCAACATATTTTTTTTATCTTGTTTTTTCATTCAAAGTGAAAGACCACTTTAATATCGATTTTCGTGCTTGTTCTTGCAATTATATTTGTATGTGGGAGGCAGCAATATTTACTCTTTATTTGCTGTAAGCATACTTTGCTTCCTGCCTAGCAGTGGTGCACAATTCTTGTGCCTACCATTTGGTACATCCATCTATCAGGCCTGGCTGTCTGGAAACAAAATACGCTCCATGTGGCATATACCTTATCTCAGCAGTTTCTAATAAGCGAGTGATTGCAGTGAGGGCCCATTTGCACTGTACTTTGCAATGCTGCAGTACTAGAAGATACAATTCAATAGACTTGAATGAGGGATTGCAAGAAAAAAGACAAATAAAGTGTAATAAAGTTATTTGTGCAACAGGCTGTTGCACAAATCACTTTATTACACTTTATTTATGATATCTATGGCTGCTAGTGCTATGCATATTTATATAATCCATATTGAGCACTATATTTGGCTGCTTCTGCTTGGCACACACGCACAGTCGCACATGATGATGAATTTAAGTCGTCCTCATCATGTGCGATTGTACGTGTGTGCCAGGCCCAAGCAGAAGCAAGCAGCCAGTTAAATATTATAGTGCTAAATATGGATTATATAAATATGCATAGCAGCCATAGATATCATAAATAAAGTGTAATAAAGTGATCTGTGCAACAGGCTCATTAAAGGGGTTGTAAAGGCAATTTTTTTTCTTTTAAAAAAAATAACAAACATGTTATACTTAACTCCACTGTGCAGCTCGTTTTGCACAGAGTGGCCCCGAACCTGATCTTCTGTGGTCCCTCGGCGGCTCCTCCCAGCAAGAACTAACCCCCTTCATGCGAGCTCTCTCGCATATGGAAAAGTTCTTGCGGTCGCGCTCCCGTGATACAGCAGGTCCCCGTGTGTGTGTGTGTGTGTGGGGGGGGCGGCATTGAAGGACCCGGCCTTGGGGCGGCAAAGGGAGTAAATCCGGGCCTGCTGGCAGGTGGCACTGGTTTGGAACTGGCAGGTGGCACTGGTGTGGAACTGGCAGGTGGCACTGATTGGCACTAGCAGATGGCGCTGGTTTGGAACTGACAGTTGGCACTGGCAGGTGGCACTGGTTTGGAACTGGCAGGTGGCACTGGCAGGTGACACTGGTGTGGAACTGGCAGGAGGCACTGATTAGCACTGGCAGGTGGCACTGATTGGCACTAGCAGATGGCGTTGGTTTGGAACTGGCAGGTGGCACTGGTGTGGAACTGGCAGGTGGCACTGATTGGCACTAGCAGATGGCGCTGGTTTGGAACTGACAGTTGGCACTGGCAGGTGGCACTGGTTTGGAACTGGCAGGTGGCACTGGTGTGGAACTGGCAGGAGGCACTGATTAGCACTGGCAGGTGGCACTGATTGGCACTAGCAGATGGCGCTGGTTTGGAACTGACAGATGGCACTATTGGCACTGGCAGGTGGCACTGATTGGCACTAGCAGGTGGCACTGGTTTGGAACTGACAGATGGCACTGGTTTGGAACTGACAGATGGCACTGGCAGGTGGCACTGGTTTGGAACTGACAGATGGCACTATTGGCACTGATTGGCACTAGCAGGTGGCACTGGTTTGGAACTGACAGATGGCACTAGTTTGGGACAGATGGCGCTGGCTGGCGGTGGCGCTGGCTGGTGGCGCTGGCTGGCGGTGGCGGGTGGCGCTGGCTGGCGGTGGCGGGCGGCGCTGGCTGGCGGTGGGTGGTGCTGGCTGGCGGTGGCGGCGGGTGGTGCTGGCTGGCGGTGGCGTTGGCTGGCGGTGGCGCTGGCTGGCGCTGGCTGGCGGTGGCGGGTGGCACTGGCTGGAGGTGGCGGGTGGCACTGGCTGGCGGTGGCGCTGGCTGGCGGTGGCGGGTGGTGCTGACGGTGGCTGGCGGTGGCGGGTGGCACTGGCTGGCGGTGGCACTGGCTGGCGCACTGACAGATTGCACTGATTTTGCAGACCCAGCAGCTAAATTACATCAGCCAATGATTGGGCTGCTTTAGAAAGGGGGCGGGGCCACATACACATAGCGACCTGCCCAGATACCATCCCATTAGCTGGTGTAATATAGCTGCTGGGTCCCGCCCACCCCGGCCGGGTCCCGCCCACCCCGACATCGAGCTGACAGCTCCTCTCTCTCTCCCCTTTCTGCTCACACACTCAGCGGCTCTGGCTGCATCAAGCGCCGCGCTGAGTGTGTGAGCAGAGAGGAGAGAGAGACAGAGAGGAGCTGTCAGCTCGATGTCGGGGTGGGCGGGACCCGGGCCGGGGTGGGCGGGACCCAGCAGCTATATTACACCAGCTAATGGGATGGTATCTGGGCGGGTCGCTACGTGTATGTGGCCCCGCCCCCTTTCTAAAGCAGCCCAATCATTGGCTGGTGTAATTTAGCTGCCGGGTCCCGCCCACCCGGGTCCCGCCCACCCCGGCCGGGTCCCGCCCACCCCCGACATCAAGCTGACAGCTCCTCTCTGTCTCTCTCTCCTCTCTGCTCACACACTCAGCGCGGCGCTTGATGCAGCCAGAGCCGCTGAGTGTGGAGAAGGAAGAATGAGCGGAGGTCAGTCTGAAATATCGGCCTAATCTTGATAATAAATCGGCCGATGCCGATTTATCAAAAATGGCCAAATATCGGCCGATATATCGGCCAGCCGATATTTTGGTCGACCTCTAGTCCCAAGTGATTGAATAATGACTAAAAAAAAAAAAAAAATTACAAAAAGTTGTCACTAAATGATATATTGCTCACACATGCCATGGTTATATGTGGAATTGCACCCCAAAATACATTTTGCTGCTTCTCCTGAGTACGGGGATACCACATGTGTGGGACTTTTTAGAAGCCTAGCCGCGTACGGGACCCCGAAAACCAAGCACCGCCTTCAGGATTTCTAGGCACAAATTTTTGATTTCACTCCTCACTACCTATCACAGTTTTGAAGGCCATAAAATGCCAAAATCGCACAAAACCCCCCCAAATGACCCCATTTTGGAAAGTAGACACCCCAAGCTATTTGCTGAGAGGCATGGTGAGTATTTTACAGCTCTCATTTGTTTTTGAAAATGAAGAAAGAAAATATATATATATATATATTTTTTTTTCAATTTTCAAAACTTTGTGACAAAAAGCGAGATCTGCAAAATACTCACAATACCTCTCAGCAAATAGCTTGGGGTGTCTACTTTCCAAAATGGGGTCATTTGGGGGGGTTTTGTGCCATCTGGGCATTCCATGGCCTCCGAAACTGTGATAGGCAGTGAGAAGTGAAATCAAAAATTTACACCCTTAGAAAGCCTGAAGGCGGTGCTTGGTTTTTGGGGTCCCGTACGCGGCTAGGCTCCCAAAAAGTCTCACACATGTGGTATCCCCGTATTCAGGAGAAGCAACAGAATGTATTTTGGGGTGTAATTCCACATATGCCCATGGCATGTTTGAGCAATATATCATTTAGTGACAACTTTGTGCAAAAAAAAAAAAAAATAAATTTCCGCAACTTGTGTCAACATATAAAATATTCCATGGACTCGACATGCCTCTCAGTATATAGCTTGGGGTGTCTACTTTCCAAAATGGGGTCATTTGGGGGGGGTTTTGAACTGTTCTGGCATTTTATACACAACATTAGGAAGCTTACATCCACTCTAACCACTTGAAGACAAAGCCCTTTTTGACACTTTTTGTTTACATGAAAACATTTTTTTTTTGCAAGAAAATTATGTTGAACCCCCAAACATTATATATATTTTTAAAGCAAAGGCCCTACAGATTAAAATGGTGGGTGTTGCATTTTTTTTTCTACACAGTATTTGCGCAGCGATTTTTCAAACGCATTTTTTGGGTTAAAAAATACACTTTTTTTTAATTTTAATGCACTAAAACACACTATATTGCCCAAATGTTTGATGAAATAAAAAAGATGATCTTAGGCCGAGTACATAGATACCAAACACGACATGCTTTAAAATTTCGCACAAACGCGCATTGGCAACAAACTACATACATTTTTAAAAGCCTTTAAAAGCCTTTACAGGTTACGCTGTTAGATTTACAGAGGAGGTCTACTGCTAAAATTACTGCCCTCGATCTGACCTTCGCGGTGATACCTCACATGCATGGTGCAATTTCTGTTTACATATGACGCCAGACCGACGCTTGCGTTCGCCATTGGGCAAGACAGGGCAGGACAGGGGTGCTTTTTTTTTTTTTTTTTATTATTAATTTTGCTTTTTTATTTTATTTTTAAACTGTTGCTTCCATATTTTTTTTTTTTATCATTTTTATTGTTATCTCAGGGAATGTAAATTTCCCCTATGATAGCAATAGGTAGTGACAGGTACTCTTTTTTTGAAAAAAATGGGGTCTATTAGACCCTAGATCTTTCCTCTGCCCTCAAAGCATCTGACCACACCAAGATCGGTGTGATAAAATGCTTTCCCAATTTCCCAATGGTGCTTTTTATATCCGGGGGGGACATTCCCTCCCACTGCTTGTAAAAGCAGTCCAGAGGCTAATTAGCCACTAGGATTGCTTTTACATGAAAGCCGGCCGCAGGCTGAAAAGAATGATACCAAGATGATACCTAAACCCGCAGGCATCATTCTGGTATAACCAAAGTCCAGCAACATACCAGTACGTTGCTGGTCCTTGTTGGACATGTATTGTAATCTTTTTTTTCATGCAGCCTGTTGGCTGAACGAAAAAAAAAGATTGATCGGTGGGTATGCCCACCATTAGAATACCGCCCTTCATCCACCCACTTCTAATGATGGGCATGAATGCACCATTTATATATGCCGAAGCATGGGGGCATCTTCCCGCAAAAGTTATGCCGCGTACACATAGTGATGAGCCGAACACCCCCGGGTTCGGTTCGCACCAGAACCCGCGAACGGACCGAAAGTTCGAACGAACATTAGAACCCTATTAAATACAATGGATGCGAACGTTCGAATTCTAAAGTGCTAATTATAAAAACTATTATGCATGTTATTGTCCTAAAAAGGGTTTGGGAACCCGGGTTCTGCACCAGGGGACATGTATCAATGCAAAAATAAGTTTTAAAAACGGTCGTTTTCCGGGAGCAGTCATTTTAATGATGCATAAAGTGAAAAAAAAAAGTCAAATATTCC
Organism: Rana muscosa; assembly: GCA_029206835.1. Classification (NCBI taxonomy): domain Eukaryota; kingdom Metazoa; phylum Chordata; class Amphibia; order Anura; family Ranidae; genus Rana; species Rana muscosa. The sequence continues at coordinate 414,273,491 of CM055118.1, read as the reverse complement.
TTTAAATATCGTACCTGGGGGGTGTCTAAAGTATGCCTGTGAAGTGCCACGTGTTTCCCGTGTTTAGAACTGTCCCTGCACAAAATGACACTTCTAAAGGAAAAAAAAGCCATTTAAAACTGCTTGCGGCTTTAATGTAATGTCTGGTCCCGGTAATATGGATGAAAATCTTTAAGAAAAATGGCATAGCTACCCCATGACCCCCCCCCTACCCCAGCCCATTACCAGCCCCTTTGGGTCTTGTATGGATATTAAGGGGAACCCCGCACATAAAATAAAAAAGGCCCTATATACTCTGAACAGCCGTATACAGGCGGTGCATACAAGACAGGGACTGTAGGTTTGTTCTTATGTAGAATCTGTTTGTAATTTTGAACAGGTACATTGTTGAAGTGTAGCTCCAGACCAAAAATCTATTTTTAAACTTTTTGGAAAACATAGGTAAGGGTTATCACCCCTGTAACATTTGTTTTGCTGTCTGTGCCCCTGTTCAGAACATTTCACCTCACTTTCCGTCCTAATGACAACTGTTTTTGAAATGTGGTGTTTTTCTTGAAACAAGGATTGCTGATAAAGCATCAGTACAGAGGAGACACCTTTCTCCCATATTTATTCTTACAGGAGAGAATTTTCCTTCCTAGTGGTAGATTTCCTCTCACTTCCTGTTGTCTTCTTGCGTTTGCAAGTAGGAGTCGTTTGTAAGTTGGATGTTTGAAAGTAGGGACCTGCCGTATATACTCTGCAGAAATAGGCCCCTTAGTTGTTGGTGTTGGCACAACACTGTAAGCACTCACAGTTACTCTTGGTTGGTGCTGGAACGCCCTGCTGTCAACTATTATATCAGGAATTTTAATTACATATAATTGTTGAACAGTGGTAGTAAAAATTGGGCCTTTGATGGTGGTGCTGGTGCCACAACACTGTAAGCCCTGACAGTTACTCTTGGTGGGTGCAGCAATGGGCCCTGCTGTGAATTATTAGATCAAGAATTGTAATTACATGCCCCTGTTGAACAGGGGCTGAAAAATTGGGCCTTAGGCACTGGTGGCACAACACTGCAACCCTTCACAGATACTGTACTTGGAGCACAGCAATGAGCCCTGTTGCAAAGTATTGCTTCAAAAATTGTAATGACACGCCCCTGTTAAACAGGGGCTGAAAAATTGGGCCTTAGGCACTGGTGGCACAACACTGCAACTCCTCACAGATACTGTACTTGGAGCACAGCAATGAGCCCTGTTGCAAAGTATTGCTTCAAAAATTGTAATTACACGCCCCTGTTAAACAGGGGCTGAAAAATTGGGCGTTAGGCACTGGTGGCGGCACCCATAAACAAAAATGATCTTCCAAGCTATCATCATCAATCGTATCATTGAGGACTCGGAGGAGGAGGATAGCCAGTCAACATAACAGCACAGGCACTCAGCATCAGCATCAGTCTTGAAGGGATGTGACATTTTAAAATCAATTAGTCTGTTATATCAGCATCAGGTGTGTGGTAGCTGGTGGTGATCCAAGACTGGTTCATCTTGATGAAAGTCAGTCGATCAACCGAGTCGGTGGACAGGCGCACCCTGTGATCCGTGACAAATCCTCCAGCAGCACTGAATGTGCGTTCCGAAAGAACGCTGGATGCAGGACAGGCCAGTAGCTCAATTGCATACTGTGCAAGCTCTGGCCAGTGATCCATCCTCAAGACCCAGTAAGCCAGAGGATTTTCGGTGGGGAAGGTGTCCAAGTCTGACCTTGCCCCTAGATATTCCTGCACCATGTTTATCAGACGCTGGCGATGGTTGCTGGAACCGATCATACTTTGGGGCTGCGGACTAAAGAATTGTCTGAACGCATCGGTCAGACGGCCACCTTCCCCACCGCTCCTTCTTTGACTGGCCGAAGCCTCAGCAACTCGTTGTCCAGGACCAGGAGTTTGCAACCTCCCAGTCTCTGGGAACGCGTTGCACAGACCTTTCTGCAAGGCCTCCCGGAGTTGTCTCATCCTCTGCTCCCTCTGCGACGGTAACATAAGGTCCGCAACCTTACCCTTGTACCGTGGATCAAGGAGAGTGGCCAGCCAGTAATGGTCCCTCTCCTTGATCCGAAGAATACGAGGATCCTTCCGCAGACTTTGCAGGATCAGGGAGGCCATGCAGCGTAGGTTTGCTGAGGCATTCGCTCCGGAGTCCTCTGGGTCACTAAGGACGACATGATCCGCAGCCACCTCCTCCCAGCCACGTACAAGTCCACTGGTTTCTTGGGACTGTAAATCATCCCTAAAAGACTGCTGCTGATGATGCTGAGTGCCAGCCTCCACCTCCATGCTGACACAATCCTCCTCCTCCTCCTCCTCCTCCTCCTCCTCCTCCTCCTCTTCCTGTGCGATGGGTGGGACAGAAGGAACACTGTCTGGGTAAAGGGGGCCTTGAGAGGCAAGGAAGTCCTCCTCTTCCTGCCTCTGTTCTGCCTCAAGTGCCCTGTCCATTATTCCACGCAGCGTGTGCTCCAACAGGTGGACAAGAGGTACAGTGTCACTGATGCATGCACTGTCACTGCTCACCATCCTCGTGGCCTCCTCAAATGGTGCCAGGACAGTGCATGCATCCCTGATCATGCCCCACTGGCGTGGAGAAAAAAAACCAAGCTCCCCTGACCCTGTCCTGGTGCCGTAGTCGCACAGGTACTCATTGATGGCCCTCTGCTGCGTGTGCAGCCGCTGCAGCATGGCCAACGTTGAGTTCCACCTGGTGGGCATGTCACATATAAGGCGGTTCTTGGGCAGGTTCAACTCCTTTTGCAGCTCAGCCAGGCGAGCACTGGCATTATAAGATCTGCGGAAATGCACACAGACTTTCCTGGCCTGCCTCAGGACATCCTGTAAGCCCGGGTACCTGCCCAAGAAGCGCTGCACCACCAGGTTAAGGACGTGAGCCACACAGGGCACATGGGTCAGTTGTCCCTGTCGGAGGGCGGAGAGGAGGTTGGTGCCATTGTCGCAAACCACCATTCCTGGCTTAAGCTGGCGTGGCGTCAACCACCTCTCGGCCTGGCCCTGCAGAGCAGACAGGACCTCTGCCCCAGTGTGGCTTCTGTCCCCCAAACACACCAGCGCAAGCACGGCATGGCATCTTTTTGCCTGCGTACTTGCGTAGCCCCGTGAACGGCTACGGAGCACCGCTGGTTCATAGGACAAACCACAGGAAGAGGCCATGGAGGAAGAAGAAGAGGAGGGGGTGGAGGAGAGAGGTGTGTCACAACCAGTAGTAGCATTTTGGAGGCGTGGCGGTGGGACAACCTCCAACACTACTGCACCTTGTCCTGAATCCTTCCCAGCTGCCAAAAGAGTGACCCAATGGGCCGTGAAAGAAAGGTAACGTCCCTGTCCATGCCTGCTGGACCATGAGTCAGCGGTAATATGCACCTTACCGCTGACCGCCCTGTCCAGCGAGGCCAAGACATTGCCTTCCACATGCCGGTAGAGAGCCGGAATAGCCTTCCGTGAGAAAAAGTGGCGTTTGGGAACCTGCCACTGAGGAACCGCACATTGCACAAACTCACGGAAGGGGGCCGAGTCTACCAACTGAAAAGGCAGCAGTTGAAGCGCTAGCAATTTAGCCAAGCTAGCATTCAACCGCTGGGCATGTGGATGGCTGGGAGTGAACTTCTTTCGACGGTCCAGCAGCTGGGGCAGGGAAATTTGCCTGCTAGAATCGGACGTCGGTGTACTGCTAGCAGAGTGGGCGCAAGTACTTGGCTGTGACACACCTAATTCTACACCTTCATTCCTCTCAGTGCATGTTTCAGAGAGGACTGAAGTTATAGTGGGGTTGGAGATCCCAGCTGATGCGGTGCAAGGAGAGGTCCGCTTGGTTCTTTGGTGTGGGTCTTTGAGGTAGGCTTGCCAACGAGCTGCATGGCAGGTCAACATATGTCTGGTCAGGCATGTGGTACCCAAGCGGCTGATGTTTTGGCCACGCGATATACGCTTGAGACATATGTTGCAAACAGCAGCTGTGCGATCTGATGCACTAGCCTCAAAAAAGGCCCACACCAAAGAACTTTTTGAATGACGGGCAGAGGCAGCGCCCTGCACAGGCGGAGCTCTGCGGTGTGATTCCGTCGGTGTACTGCCCTTACGCTGGCCACCAAAGGGCATCCTGCCTCGTTGGAGATGTGCCTCCTCCTCATCCTCCTCCTCCTCCTCTCTCCTATTAGGCACCCACGTGGAGTCATTGACCTCATCATCCCCTCCCTCCTCATCACTGGAGCCAATCTGGCAGTATGCTGCAGCTGCTGGAACATGACTGCCAGATTGGTGTCCTTCTTGAGCATCCCCTCTGTCTGCTCTCACGCTACTGCCTTCCTCTAGCTGGGTTTCATCATCAGACCCTTCGAAACGCTGGGCATCCTCCTGGAGCATGTACCCAACACTGTGCTGAAACAGTTCGGGGGACTCCTCAGGAGGAGGACATGGTGGGTCTAGGGAAGGAGTGACTGATGATTTGTCTGACATTGATACCAGGGAAGACGACGCTTTGGCAGCTGCTTTTCCAGTACCCTGAGCCTGGGTGAGAGAGGATGAGGAGGAGGAGGAGGGCTTGGTCATCCACTCTACCAAGTCTTCGGCATGATGTGGCTCAACATGTCCAGCTGCCGAAAAGAAGGACAAGCGTGTCCCATGGCCATGTGCTGATGACAATGCACCGCGTCCACGACCAGCACTGTTGCCCCCAGACACAGAGCCTGCTTGCCCTCTTTTATTGCCTCCTGACTGTCTGCCTCTCCTTGTTTGCCTTCCAGACATTCTAATAGATGGCCTGCAGGGAGATGGGAAAAAAGCAATAAGGGCTACCTTCAGGTGTCCTTCTCTGTCCCTTGAAACAAGGACTTTCACAGTGAAAGAAACTGACACTGTCCCTACCTAGAGTTTTCTGTCCCTAGAATAAATGTTTTTTTTAATCACAATATAGCACAAGGACAATTCACTCAATGTCTCTCCAGGTCCCTGGAAACAAGGACTTGCAGAGTGAAAGAAACTGACACTGTCCCTACCTAGAGTTTTCTGTCCCTAGAAAAAATGTTTTTTTTAAGCACAATATAGCACAAGGACAATTAACTCACTGTCCTTACAGGTCCCTGGAAACAAGGACTTGCAGAGTGAAAGAAAAAAAAACACTCTCCCTACCTACAGTTTTCTGTCCCTAGAAAAAATGTTTTTTTTAAGCACAATATAGCACAAGTAAAATTAACTCACTGTCCTTACAGGTCCCTGGAAACAAGGACTTGCAGAGTGAAAGAAAAAAAACACTCTCCCTACCTACAGTTTTCTGTCCCTAGAAAAAATGTTTTTTTTAATCACAATATAGCACAAGGAAAATTAACTCACTGTCCTTACAGGTCCCTGGAAACAAGGACTTGCAGAGTGAAAGAAACTGACACTGTCCCTACCTAGAGTTTTCTGTCCCTAGAATAAATGTTTTTTTTAATCACAATATAGCACAAGGAAAATTAACTCACTGTCCTTACAGGTCCCTGGAAACAAGGACTTGCAGAGTGAAAGAAACTGACACTGTCCCTACCTAGAGTTTTCTGTCCCTAGAATAAATGTTTTTTTTAAGCACAATATAGCACAAGGACAATTAACTCACTGTCCTTACAGGTCCCTGGAAACAAGGACTTGCAGAGTGAAAGAAAAAAAACACTCTCCCTACCTACAGTTTTCTGTCCCTAGAAAAAATGTTTTTTTTAATCACAATATAGCACAAGGAAAATTAACTCACTGTCCTTACAGGTCCCTGGAAACAAGGACTTGCAGAGTGAAAGAAACTGACACTGTCCCTACCTAGAGTTTTCTGTCCCTAGAATAAATGTTTTTTTTAATCACAATATAGCACAAGGAAAATTAACTCACTGTCCTTACAGGTCCCTGGAAACAAGGACTTGCAGAGTGAAAGAAACTGACACTGTCCCTACCTAGAGTTTTCTGTCCCTAGAATAAATGTTTTTTTTAAGCACAATATAGCACAAGGACAATTAACTCACTGTCCTTACAGGTCCCTGGAAACAAGGACTTGCAGAGTGAAAGAAAAAAAACACTCTCCCTACCTACAGTTTTCTGTCCCTAGAAAAAATGTTTTTTTTAATCACAATATAGCACAAGGAAAATTAACTCACTGTCCTTACAGGTCCCTGGAAACAAGGACTTGCAGAGTGAAAGAAAAAAAACACTCTCCCTACCTACAGTTTTCTGTCCCTAGAAAAAATGTTTTTTTTAATCACAATATAGCACAAGGAAAATTAACTCACTGTCCTTACAGGTCCCTGGAAACAAGGACTTGCAGAGTGAAAGAAAAAAAACACTCTCCCTACCTACAGTTTTCTGTCCCTAGAAAAAATGTTTTTTTTAATCACAATATAGCACAAGGAAAATTAACTCACTGTCCTTACAGGTCCCTGGAAACAAGGACTTGCAGAGTGAAAGAAACTGACACTGTCCCTACCTAGAGTTTTCTGTCCCTAGAATAAATGTTTTTTTTAAGCACAATATAGCACAAGGACAATTAACTCACTGTCCTTACAGGTCCCTGGAAACAAGGACTTGCAGAGTGAAAGAAAAAAAACACTCTCCCTACCTACAGTTTTCTGTCCCTAGAAAAAATGTTTTTTTTAATCACAATATAGCACAAGGAAAATTAACTCACTGTCCTTACAGGTCCCTGGAAACAAGGACTTGCAGAGTGAAAGAAACTGACACTGTCCCTACCTAGAGTTTTCTGTCCCTAGAATAAATGTTTTTTTTAATCACAATATAGCACAAGGAAAATTAACTCACTGTCCTTACAGGTCCCTGGAAACAAGGACTTGCAGAGTGAAAGAAACTGACACTGTCCCTACCTAGAGTTTTCTGTCCCTAGAATAAATGTTTTTTTTAAGCACAATATAGCACAAGGACAATTAACTCACTGTCCTTACAGGTCCCTGGAAACAAGGACTTGCAGAGTGAAAGAAAAAAAACACTCTCCCTACCTACAGTTTTCTGTCCCTAGAAAAAATGTTTTTTTTAATCACAATATAGCACAAGGAAAATTAACTCACTGTCCTTACAGGTCCCTGGAAACAAGGACTTGCAGAGTGAAAGAAAAAAAACACTCTCCCTACCTACAGTTTTCTGTCCCTAGAAAAAATGTTTTTTTTAATCACAATATAGCACAAGGAAAATTAACTCACTGTCCTTACAGGTCCCTGGAAACAAGGACTTGCAGAGTGAAAGAAAAAAAACACTCTCCCTACCTACAGTTTTCTGTCCCTAGAAAAAATGTTTTTTTTAATCACAATATAGCACAAGGAAAATTAACTCACTGTCCTTACAGGTCCCTGGAAACAAGGACTTGCAGAGTGAAAGAAACTGACACTGTCCCTACCTAGAGTTTTCTGTCCCTAGAATAAATGTTTTTTTTAAGCACAATATAGCACAAGGACAATTAACTCACTGTCCTTACAGGTCCCTGGAAACAAGGACTTGCAGAGTGAAAGAAAAAAAACACTCTCCCTACCTACAGTTTTCTGTCCCTAGAAAAAATGTTTTTTTTAATCACAATATAGCACAAGGAAAATTAACTCACTGTCCTTACAGGTCCCTGGAAACAAGGACTTGCAGAGTGAAAGAAACTGACACTGTCCCTACCTAGAGTTTTCTGTCCCTAGAATAAATGTTTTTTTTAAGCACAATATAGCACAAGGACAATTAACTCACTGTCCTTACAGGTCCCTGGAAACAAGGACTTGCAGAGTGAAAAAAAAAAAACACTCTCCCTACCTACAGTTTTCTGTCCCTAGAAAAAATGTTTTTTTTAAGCACAATATAGCACAAGGACAATTAACTCACTGTCCTTACAGGTCCCTGGAAACAAGGACTTGCAGAGTGAAAGAAAAAAAACACTCTCCCTACCTAGAGTTTTCTGTCCCTAGAATAAATGTTTTTTTTAATCACAATATAGCACAAGGAAAATTAACTCACTGTCCTTACAGGTCCCTGGAAACAAGGACTTGCAGAGTGAAAGAAACTGACACTGTCCCTACCTAGAGTTTTCTGTCCCTAGAATAAATGTTTTTTTTAAGCACAATATAGCACAAGGACAATTAACTCACTGTCCTTACAGGTCCCTGGAAACAAGGACTTGCAGAGTGAAAGAAAAAAAACACTCTCCCTACCTACAGTTTTCTGTCCCTAGAAAAAATGTTTTTTTTAATCACAATATAGCACAAGGAAAATTAACTCACTGTCCTTACAGGTCCCTGGAAACAAGGACTTGCAGAGTGAAAGAAACTGACACTGTCCCTACCTAGAGTTTTCTGTCCCTAGAATAAATGTTTTTTTTAAGCACAATATAGCACAAGGACAATTAACTCACTGTCCTTACAGGTCCCTGGAAACAAGGACTTGCAGAGTGAAAGAAAAAAAACACTCTCCCTACCTACAGTTTTCTGTCCCTAGAAAAAATGTTTTTTTTAAGCACAATATAGCACAAGTAAAATTAACTCACTGTCCTTACAGGTCCCTGGAAACAAGGACTTGCAGAGTGAAAGAAAAAAAACACTCTCCCTACCTACAGTTTTCTGTCCCTAGAAAAAATGTTTTTTTTAATCACAATATAGCACAAGGAAAATTAACTCACTGTCCTTACAGGTCCCTGGAAACAAGGACTTGCAGAGTGAAAGAAACTGACACTGTCCCTACCTAGAGTTTTCTGTCCCTAGAATAAATGTTTTTTTTAATCACAATATAGCACAAGGACAATTAACTCACTGTCCTTACAGGTCCCTGGAAACAAGGACTTGCAGAGTGAAAGAAACTGACACTGTCCCTACCTAGAGTTTTCTGTCCCTAGAATAAATGTTTTTTTTAAGCACAATATAGCACAAGGACAATTAACTCACTGTCCTTACAGGTCCCTGGAAACAAGGACTTGCAGAGTGAAAGAAAAAAAACACTCTCCCTACCTACAGTTTTCTGTCCCTAGAAAAAATGTTTTTTTTAATCACAATATAGCACAAGGAAAATTAACTCACTGTCCTTACAGGTCCCTGGAAACAAGGACTTGCAGAGTGAAAGAAACTGACACTGTCCCTACCTAGAGTTTTCTGTCCCTAGAATAAATGTTTTTTTTAATCACAATATAGCACAAGGACAATTAACTCACTGTCCTTACAGGTCCCTGGAAACAAGGACTTGCAGAGTGAAAGAAACTGACACTGTCCCTACCTAGAGTTTTCTGTCCCTAGAATAAATGTTTTTTTTAAGCACAATATAGCACAAGGACAATTAACTCACTGTCCTTACAGGTCCCTGGAAACAAGGACTTGCAGAGTGAAAGAAACTGACACTGTCCCTACCTAGAGTTTTCTGTCCCTAGAATAAATGTTTTTTTTAAGCACAATATAGCACAAGGACAATTAACTCACTGTCCTTACAGGTCCCTGGAAACAAGGACTTGCAGAGTGAAAGAAAAAAAACACTCTCCCTACCTACAGTTTTCTGTCCCTAGAAAAAATGTTTTTTTTAAGCACAATATAGCACAAGTAAAATTAACTCACTGTCCTTACAGGTCCCTGGAAACAAGGACTTGCAGAGTGAAAGAAAAAAAACACTCTCCCTACCTACAGTTTTCTGTCCCTAGAAAAAATGTTTTTTTTAATCACAATATAGCACAAGGAAAATTAACTCACTGTCCTTACAGGTCCCTGGAAACAAGGACTTGCAGAGTGAAAGAAACTGACACTGTCCCTACCTAGAGTTTTCTGTCCCTAGAATAAATGTTTTTTTTAATCACAATATAGCACAAGGACAATTAACTCACTGTCCTTACAGGTCCCTGGAAACAAGGACTTGCAGAGTGAAAGAAACTGACACTGTCCCTACCTAGAGTTTTCTGTCCCTAGAATAAATGTTTTTTTTAAGCACAATATAGCACAAGGACAATTAACTCACTGTCCTTACAGGTCCCTGGAAACAAGGACTTGCAGAGTGAAAGAAAAAAAACACTCTCCCTACCTACAGTTTTCTGTCCCTAGAAAAAATGTTTTTTTTAATCACAATATAGCACAAGGAAAATTAACTCACTGTCCTTACAGGTCCCTGGAAACAAGGACTTGCAGAGTGAAAGAAACTGACACTGTCCCTACCTAGAGTTTTCTGTCCCTAGAATAAATGTTTTTTTTAATCACAATATAGCACAAGGACAATTAACTCACTGTCCTTACAGGTCCCTGGAAACAAGGACTTGCAGAGTGAAAGAAACTGACACTGTCCCTACCTAGAGTTTTCTGTCCCTAGAATAAATGTTTTTTTTAAGCACAATATAGCACAAGGACAATTAACTCACTGTCCTTACAGGTCCCTGGAAACAAGGACTTGCAGAGTGAAAGAAAAAAAACACTCTCCCTACCTACAGTTTTCTGTCCCTAGAAAAAATGTTTTTTTTAATCACAATATAGCACAAGGAAAATTAACTCACTGTCCTTACAGGTCCCTGGAAACAAGGACTTGCAGAGTGAAAGAAACTGACACTGTCCCTACCTAGAGTTTTCTGTCCCTAGAATAAATGTTTTTTTTAATCACAATATAGCACAAGGACAATTAACTCACTGTCCTTACAGGTCCCTGGAAACAAGGACTTGCAGAGTGAAAGAAACTGACACTGTCCCTACCTAGAGTTTTCTGTCCCTAGAATAAATGTTTTTTTTAAGCACAATATAGCACAAGGACAATTAACTCACTGTCCTTACAGGTCCCTGGAAACAAGGACTTGCAGAGTGAAAGAAACTGACACTGTCCCTACCTAGAGTTTTCTGTCCCTAGAATAAATGTTTTTTTTAAGCACAATATAGCACAAGGACAATTAACTCACTGTCCTTACAGGTCCCTGGAAACAAGGACTTGCAGAGTGAAAGAAAAAAAACACTCTCCCTACCTACAGTTTTCTGTCCCTAGAAAAAATGTTTTTTTTAAGCACAATATAGCACAAGTAAAATTAACTCACTGTCCTTACAGGTCCCTGGAAACAAGGACTTGCAGAGTGAAAGAAAAAAAACACTCTCCCTACCTACAGTTTTCTGTCCCTAGAAAAAATGTTTTTTTTAATCACAATATAGCACAAGGAAAATTAACTCACTGTCCTTACAGGTCCCTGGAAACAAGGACTTGCAGAGTGAAAGAAACTGACACTGTCCCTACCTAGAGTTTTCTGTCCCTAGAATAAATGTTTTTTTTAATCACAATATAGCACAAGGACAATTAACTCACTGTCCTTACAGGTCCCTGGAAACAAGGACTTGCAGAGTGAAAGAAACTGACACTGTCCCTACCTAGAGTTTTCTGTCCCTAGAATAAATGTTTTTTTTAAGCACAATATAGCACAAGGACAATTAACTCACTGTCCTTACAGGTCCCTGGAAACAAGGACTTGCAGAGTGAAAGAAAAAAAACACTCTCCCTACCTACAGTTTTCTGTCCCTAGAAAAAATGTTTTTTTTAATCACAATATAGCACAAGGAAAATTAACTCACTGTCCTTACAGGTCCCTGGAAACAAGGACTTGCAGAGTGAAAGAAACTGACACTGTCCCTACCTAGAGTTTTCTGTCCCTAGAATAAATGTTTTTTTTAAGCACAATATAGCACAAGGACAATTAACTCACTGTCCTTACAGGTCCCTGGAAACAAGGACTTGCAGAGTGAAAGAAACTGACACTGTCCCTACCTAGAGTTTTCTGTCCCTAGAATAAATGTTTTTTTTAAGCACAATATAGCACAAGGACAATTAACTCACTGTCCTTACAGGTCCCTGGAAACAAGGACTTGCAGAGTGAAAGAAAAAAAACACTCTCCCTACCTACAGTTTTCTGTCCCTAGAAAAAATGTTTTTTTTAATCACAATATAGCACAAGGAAAATTAACTCACTGTCCTTACAGGTCCCTGGAAACAAGGACTTGCAGAGTGAAAGAAACTGACACTGTCCCTACCTAGAGTTTTCTGTCCCTAGAATAAATGTTTTTTTTAATCACAATATAGCACAAGGACAATTAACTCACTGTCCTTACAGGTCCCTGGAAACAAGGACTTGCAGAGTGAAAGAAACTGACACTGTCCCTACCTAGAGTTTTCTGTCCCTAGAATAAATGTTTTTTTTAAGCACAATATAGCACAAGGACAATTAACTCACTGTCCTTACAGGTCCCTGGAAACAAGGACTTGCAGAGTGAAAGAAACTGACACTGTCCCTACCTAGAGTTTTCTGTCCCTAGAATAAATGTTTTTTTTAAGCACAATATAGCACAAGGACAATTAACTCACTGTCCTTACAGGTCCCTGGAAACAAGGACTTGCAGAGTGAAAGAAACTGACACTGTCCCTACCTAGAGTTTTCTGTCCCTAGAATAAATGTTTTTTTTAAGCACACTATAGCAGAAGCACAAAACACACTGACACTCTCCCTACCTATCCTTCTCTTTCCCTAAACTAAAGGAATCCAGGTTAAGCAAGAAAGAAATAACAGTCACTGTCCCTGCCTATGCTACTCTATCCCTGCTCCGGAACACACTACACTAGGCCGCCGTGCTGGCGGCCTTTTATAGTGTGGGGCGTGTACTAAACACCCTCAGCAATAATTGGCCACAGGCATCCTGCCTGTGGCCAATCATTGCTCTCCTCGCTGCCGGCGCTGTGATTGGCCAAGCATGCGGGGTCACAGTGCATGCTTGGCCAATCACAGCGCCTGGATGACACTGCGATGGCGTAGTGCATTGTGGGCCGTTCGCGTCACTCGAATTTGGCGCGAACGGCCCAAATCGTTCGATCTTCGTCGAACGATCGAACAGCCAATGTTCGAGTCGAACGTATGTTCGACTCGAACACGAAGCTCATCCCTACGTACACATGGTCAGACTTTTCCACGGGCAAGCCTCCGTCGGAATTTCGACCGTATGTACGCGGCATTAGGAGCAAAATCGCTCCTCCGCCCCTGCTGCCCCAATGCTTCGGCATATTTGCTTCTTTTTTTTTTTAACTGTGGTGGTGAAATCACCTCCTACAGCACTGGAGTCGCAGGGATCAGGCCTGTCTCTGCGAACGCTGCAGTTATGTGTGTTTTTGTTTTGTAAGTGACAGTGATCGATCGATACTGCACTTGGGTGGCCTGGGCTGGACGGAGGGGCAAAACGCAGGTGCCAGCAGGTATCTGGGCTGATCCCGCTAACACTGCGTTTTTGGGAACCCTAAACTGCTGGGGACGCTAGTATAGATCTGATCAGATCAGATATTGATCTGTTCAGATACTATACCACTAAGGGGGGTGTATGCTTCACGCGTGGGTGTTAGCGTTACTGGCACTAACCTGACGCTGCCTGGGGTGTGACGCAGACCATCTCTGACGCTAAAACCTAATTGATATCACCCGCCGGGCGATCAGGGGGTTAAACCTTTATTGGGTTATATACACGGCGGGTGCCCTGACACTATAAAAAGCAAACTAACTAACCAGCGTCACCCGTAACACTTATATGGTGATCACTGGTGAAAGGGTTAACTAGGGGCAATCAGGGGGTTAAACCTTTATTAGATAATATATGGGGGTACCTGACGCTATAAAAACCTGCGGCGAACCTAAAAAAAATTACCAGCTACCGATCTGCATCACCGACACTAAGACAGCGTTTAGAAAAACGATCGCTTAGCGAAAGTGGTGATGGGGGTGAAAGGGTTACCTGGGGGGCGATCAAGGGGGTTAAACCTTTATTAGATAATATATTGGGGTACCTGACGCTATAAAAACATGCGGTGAACCTAAAAAAAATTACTGGCTACCGATCTGGATCACCGACACTAAGACAGCGTTTAGAAAAACGATCGCTTAGCGACAGTGGTGATAGGGGGTGAAAGGGTTACCTGGGGGGCGATCAAGGGGGTTAAACCTTTATTAGATAATATATTGGGGTACCTGACGCTATAAAAACCTGCGGCGAACCTAAAAATAATTACCGGCTACCGATCTGCATCACAGACACTAAGACAGCGTTTAGAAAAACGATCGCTTAGTGACAGTGGTGATAGGGGGTGAAAGGGTTACCTGGGGGGCGATCAAGGGGGTTAAACCTTTATTAGATAATATATTGGGGTACCTGACGCTATAAAAACATGCAGCGAACCTAAAAAAAATTACTGCCTGCCGATCGGCATCACTGACGCTAAGACAGCGATCAGAAAAATGATCGCTTAGCGACAGTGGTGATAGGCGGTGAAAGGGTTATCTGGGGGGTGATCAGGGGGTTAAACCTTTATTAGGGGGGGTTAGGGGGCTACACTGGACCTAAAACTAAACTTTGGTGACACTTTTACAGTCACAAATGTCACTGATTGCAGTGATCACTAAATAAATGGTCACTGCAATCAGTGACACTGTGACTGGGGGCTGGGGGGGTGATCTGGGGGGTGATCTGGGATGTCTGGGGGGGCGATTTATGTCCCTATGTGTCCTGGTGTCAGTGTAGTGTTGTGTGCACTGACCTGATGTCTTCTCTTGTACGGCGCTCGGTATATGTGAGCGCCGCACCAGAGATGACATCACTTCCTCCTGCTCCCTCTGTCTGACACAGACAGAGGGGGCATTTCCATTCGCCGGGAGCGATCGCGAGGGGGTGGCCAGAAACGAATGGCTGCCCCCTCATCCCGGAACGCTCCCGGACACTTAGCCACCGCTCACTGTATAGGAGGGGGGTCCGATTGGACCCCCCAACTATACAAAGGCAATCACATACACTCTACGTGATTGTGCCTGTCGGTGCCATTCTGCCGATGTATATATACAGTGAGCGGTCGTTAAGTGGTTAATTAGGCAGGGAAAGAAAAAGGGAAAAAAAGAAACAAAGAAAAGGCTGAGAAAAAAAGAAAAAAAAGGGAGCAATAAAAGGGATTAAAGATAGGAAAGTCAAATAGTGAGTGAATATTGAGGAGAAAAGAAAATACCTGTTGCAAAGTGAAGAGAGCAAGTTATGCAGTGTGAGTGCTGTTCCAAACTGAGAAGTGATGTGTGTGATCCTGAGTGTAGGGCTCAAAAGGGAGAGGCCTATATGGGAAGTGCCGCCATAACCACGCCCCCAACGTCACACTGACACATGCAAGTGGGGGAGAGAGGAGGGAAGGCGCCATCAACCAGGCCGTAAGACCAGGCGAGATGCGCCCAGCCAACCAATCATTCCCCCCTGCGCGCCAGCTATGGAACACACTAACGTCAGTGGTGCAGTGCCCGAAGGACACCGCACGCCCGGTGTGCTATGCGTGACGTCGACGTGCAGTGGCGGAACCCCCACTCACCCCAGGCCACAACAAGGCGAAGGGAGAGGGGGGGACCCCAGTGCACGTCGCAGCTCCCTGAAGCGAAGGCGACGGCAAAGTCCAATGAAGGACATGCAAAGGACAACCCACTTGCATACGCATTAGCATTATAAAAAATGAAAAAATGGAGCAGGGTAGGATGTTGGAAAAAAATGTTACCGTTTTTTGGGAGGAACTAGTTGTAAAGTAGAATATACGCGAGCTGGACATCGAGTTTAGCTAACGAAGGAGCCATGTGTAGGAAATTCAAAAAATATATTAGTGTGACCGTGTGCCTCCATCCCTAATTGATTGATAAAAAAGGGGAAAAAAATAAGGTTTTTTTTGGGACTTTAATTGAGGTTCAGGGGCCGTTCAGATCCCCTCCTCCATCCCGGGTTTAGTATTCAAAAAGGAAAGTAGAGGGCGGGACTTTGTATGAGGCACACGGACACAAAGAGATAACTTTGATGGAGGACAGCTTTTAATTGGTTCAAATCGCAATACAATTTCATATTTAAATTTTATGCATTTTGCTATATATCAATACTTTTTTATATTTCATCTGAATCAAATATTGCACAATAGTAAATAGTTAAAGTTATCCTTGATGGAATATTTATTAACTATTTACTATTGTGCAATATTTGGTTCGGATGAAATATAAAAAAGTATTGATATATAGCAAAATGCATAAAATTTAAATATGAAATTGTATTGCGATTTGAACCAATTAAAAGCTGTCCTCCATCAAAGTTATCTCTTTGTGTCCGTGTGCCTCATACAAAGTCCCGCCCTCTACTTTCCTTTTTGAACACAGAATGTTCGTGTGAACTTTAGAACCCTATTAAATACAATGGACTCGAACGTTCGAAATCTAAAGTGCTAATTATAAAGGCTGATATGCAATTTATTGTCCTAAAAAGTGTTTGGGGACCCGGGTCCTGCCCCAGGGGACATGTATCAATGCAAAAAAAGGTTTAAAAAATAGACGTTTTTACGGGAGCGGTGATTTTAATAATGCTTAAAATGAAAAAATAAAAGTGAAATATTCCTTTAAATTTCGTACCTGGGGGGTGTGTATGATATGCATGTAAAGTGGCGCATGTTTCCCGTGCTTAGAACTGTCCCTGCACAAAGTGTCATTTCTGAAGGAAAAAAAGTCATTTAAAACTAACTCGCGGCTATTAATGAATTGTCGGCTTTTATCAATACATAGAAAAGTCATTGATAAAAAAAAAAAAAAAAAAAGCGTGGGGGTTCCCCCAAATTCATTTACCAGGCCCTTTAGGTCTGGAATGGATATAAAGGGGAACCTCGCCGCAAATAAAAAAAAAATGGCGTGGGGTTCCCCCTAAATATCCATACCAGGCCCTTGAGATCTGGCATGGATTTTAAGGGGAACTCCACCCCAAATTTTAAAAAAAATGGCGTGGAGTCCCCCCAAAAATCCATACCAGACCCTTATCCGAGCACGCAACCTGGCCGGCCGCAGGGGAAGAGGGGGGACGAGAGAGCGGCCCCCCTCCCTCCTGAACCGTACCAGGCCACATGCCCTCAACATGGGGAGGATGTTTCATCGCTGGAATGTTTTTTTTTTAATTATTTTTTTATTTTTTAATAAAGGACTTTTCCAAGGTGTTTGTGTGTTTTTATTTACATTTTTTGACACTTTCTTCGTGAAATGGTAGGGGTACAATGTACCCCTTACCAATTCACATAGGGGGGGGTGGGATCTGGGGGTCCCCTTTGTTAAAGGGGTCTTCCAGATTCCGATAAGCCCCCCGCCCGCAGACCCCCACAACCACCGGGCAAGGGTTGTGGGGATGAGGCCCTTGTCCCCATCAACATGAGGACATCCTCCCCATGTTGAGGGCATGTGGCCTGGTACGGTTCAGGAGGGAGGGGGGGCCGCTCTCGTCCCCCCCTCTTCCCCTGCGGCCGGCCAGGTTGCATGCTCGGATAAGGGTCTGGTATGGATTTTTGGGGGGACTCCACGCCATTTTTTTTTAAATTTGGGGTGGCGTCCCCCTTAAAATCCATGCCAGATCTCAAGGGCCTGGTATGGATATTTAGGGGGAACCCCACGCCATTTTTTTTTTAATTTGCGGCGGGGTTCCCCTTAATATCCATTTCAGACCTAAAGGGCCTGGTAATTGAATTTGGGGGAACCCCCACGCTTTTTTTTTTTTATCAATGACTTTTCTATGTATTGATAAAAGCCGACAATTCATTAATAGCCGCGAGTGAGTTTTAAATGTCTTTTTTTCCTTCAGAAATGACACTTTGTGCAGGGACAGTTCTAAGCATGGGAAACATGCGCCACTTCACATGCATATCATACACACCCCCCAGGTACGAAATTTAAAGGAATATTTCACTTTTATTTTTTCATTTTAAGCATTATTAAAATCACTGCTCCTAAAAAAACGGCCGTTTTCAAAACTTTTTTTTGCATTGATACATGTCCCCTGGGGCAGGACCCAGGTCCCCAAACACTTTTTAGGACAATAACTTGCATATAAGCCTTTATAATTAGCACTTTAGATTTCTCCAATAGACTTTTCGAATTTGCCGCAAACACCCCAAATTGTTCGTTGTTCGGCGAACGGGCGAACAGGCAACTCGAAGCTCATCCCTAGTCTATAGTATGCCTGTAAAGCAGCACTTGTTTCCCGTGCTTAGAACTGTCCCTGCACAAAGTGTAATTTCTGAAGGAAAAAAAGGCATTTAAAAGCACTCGCGGCTATAATGAATTGTCGGCTCCCGGCAATACAGAGAAAAGTCATTGATAAAAAAAAAAAAAATGCGTGGGGGTCCCCCCAAATTCAATTGCCAGGCCCTTCAGGTCTGGTATGGATATTAAGCGGAACCCTGCATCAAATAATGGCATGGAGTTCCCCCCAAAAATCCATACCAGACCCTTTATCCGAGCACGCAACCTGGTAGGCCGCAGGAAAAGAGGGGGGACAAGAGAGCGCCCCCCCTCCTGAACCTTACCAGGCCACATGCCCTCAAAATGGGGAGGATGCTTTGGGGGTCTGTGACCCCTCAAAGCACCATGTCCCTATGTTGATGGAGACAAGGGCCTCATCCCCACAACCCTTGCCCGGTGGTTGTGGGGGTCTGCGGGCGGGGGGCTTATCTGAATCTGGAAGACCCCTTTAACAAAGGGGACCCCCAGATCCCGGCCTCTCTCTGATACAATGGAAACCTGCGTTACATCAGAGGGGGGCGGGGTCACCCACACGTCACTGGGGAAGCCCGGGTTTCCCTTTGCGTCAGAGGCGGACAGGGTCACGTGACGGGTGGCCCCGCCCTCAGCTACTTAAGAGCTGTCACTGGCTGAAGCCGAGTCATTCCCGGGGTGTCTCCGCTCCGGTGAAGAGTGCTGTTCCTCGCTGCGCTGGACATCATCGTTGGAGCCTGGACCCCGGAGAGGAGAGATCATCCATCGCTGGACCCCGGAGAGGAGATCACCCATTGCAGGATATCGAGAGTGGATTACCACCGCTGGAATCTTTTTTTATTTATTTTTATTTTTAATAAAGGACTTTTCCCAACGGTGTCTGTGTGTTTTTTTACATTTTTTTACACTTTCTTTGTGAAATGGTAGGGGTACAATGTACCCCTTACCAATTCACATAGGGGGGGCCAGGATCCAGGCATCCCCTTTGTTAAAGGGATCTACCAGATTCCGATAAGCCCCCCGCCCGCAGACCCCCACAACCACCGGGCAAGGGTTGTGGGGATGAGGCCCTTGTCCCCATCAACATGTGGACATGGTGCTTTGAGGGGTCACAGACCCCCAAAGCATCCTCCCCATGTTGAGGGCATGTGGCCTGGTATGGTTCAGGAGGGGGGCTCTCTCTCGTCCCCCCTTTTTTTCCTGCGGCCTGCCAGGTTGTGTGCTCGGATAAAGGGTCTGGTATGGATTTTTGGGGGGAACTCCAACGACATTTTTTTTAAATTTGACGCAGGGTTCCCCTTAATATCCATACCAGACCTGAAGGGCCTGGTAATTGAATTTGGGGGGACCCCCACGCATTTGTTTGTTTTTTTATCAATGACTTTTCTCTGTATTGCTGGGAGCCGACAATTCATTATAGCTGCAAGTGCTTTTAAATTACTTTTCTTTTTCGTACATCACGGGACACAGAGCGACATAGTCATTACTAATGGGTTATATAGATACCGTCAGGTGCTGGCACTGGCAACTTCCAAAACCGGAAGTACCCTCCCCTATATAAGCCCCTCCCATCCGGGAGCACCTCAGTTTTTTTGCCAGTGTCTAAGGTGTTGGCCAAGAAGAAACATGTGTTTTTCACTGAGCTTGCGTACAGGTTCTTTTGGGCCTCAGTAAGCTATTCCGGATCCGACCAAAAAAGCTTCATAGCTAAACGGTCGGTACCCGGGCCTTGCAAAGAGAAGAGCAAGGTTCTGCCTGTAATGCCTCTCTTAGGAGGGCTGGACCCTGGGATCCAGAGCTCTGGTCATACCCACGACCAAGATGTTTTCTGTGCAGGGTGCTATACAGGTCCAGGGGAGTGGAATCCTTGGGAACCCGGTCCCTGAAGGTTTGATTACAATGCCTGCCGTGATAGGTGAAGTTTGGGCTTTTGTGGACCAAACAAAGTCCTGCGGCGGGGAACAGGTAAGTGGGGGCCCCCAGGAACTTGGTTCTATTGGGGGACCCCCAAGCCTAATTTGTCTTTCTGTCTGTTACCTAATGGTATTCCCGCAAAATTCTGTGCATGCCTGTAACTACTAAAAAAAATGTAATAATTTTTAATGGTGGTCAAGAAAAAAAAAAAAAAAAAAATTTTTTTTATATATATATATGTAATATATTAGACTGCGGTACCTGTGTTTGTCCACTAGAGGCCGCTGTGGAATGTTTTCTTGTCATGTGGACTAGCTTCTTCTCAGCAGAGCAAAGTCCAGGCAGATGGTGAGTTCTCTTATAGGAAACTGCTTCCTCTGCCATGTTGCAGTGCTCGTCCATCCCCCGGCCTGCGGAAAAGAGGGGCCCTGGCTCCTGTCCCTTGTTACCATATTTGAAATTAGCGCCGAAGGCGCACGTGCCCGCGCGCGTGCGCGTGCACGCGCCTCTATATATAGAGGTGAGCCGGGAAAGGGGGCGGAGCCTGGGGGATGACGCTCTGTGCGCGCCGCAGCGCTTCTGCGCATGTGCGGGCGTCCCAGCAGTTTAAAAAAACCAAAATATTGTAGTGAGCTGGCTATGAAGTACAGAGACAGAGCTGGCAACATTTAAAGGCATACAGCAAGCGGTTGATACAGGCATCCCCTAGAAAGGCACATTAGTAGACACCAACTGTGATATAGCAGCAATTGTGCTAGACTATTCTCAGTAAAAGTGGTGTATTACGGCTGGAATACCTCAGCTTTAGGCTTAGGAATATGCCGTCCAGAAGCTCCGGAACTGAATCTTCCAGGAAGCGAAGGGGGTCTCATCGGGCTCGGAGGATCTTGGGCATACTCCTGCTGCACCAGTCTCCCCTGAAGTTCAGAGGTAAGTGACCGTAGAGACCCCGCAGGGGTACTTGGTACTGTGGCTGTCCTCAGTTCACCTGCTCCTGTGTATGTAACAGAGGAGGTTTTTTCCTCAGCTCTGGGAGGATTAGAGAGAGATTGTCAACATTTATCGCTGCCTCCCTGTCAGGGAAAGCACGCCCGATCTCCGTCTCCTCTTTCAGAGTGCCTGTTAGCAGAGCAACAGTCCCATACAGGGATCGACCTGCCTGAAGGGGATCAGGATGAGGTTGATTCTGTTATAGAGGAATCAACAGTGGGGGAACCTTTTCTCAGCATCTCAAGCTGAAAGATTATGGGTTCAGTCTCTGACTAACATGGTCCGATCAGCATTTAAAAATGCACCTTGCGGAACCATCAACCACTACTGTATCCTCGTTGGGGTCGCTAGAAGCCCCCAGACTGTTTGTTCTTTTCCACTTCACCCTTTACTGAAAGGGCTCATTTACCAGGATTGGGAACGTCCTGAGAAAATATTTATTCCCCCAAGAGATTTCCGGTGGTCTATCCCATGGAGGATAAGTTCATCAAAAAAAAAAAAAAAAAAAAAAAAATGGAAGGTCCCTACAGTGGACGCAGCCATCTCTTGTATGTATAAATCACTGACATGTCCAGTGGATAATGTCCAAATGTTCAAGAACCCAATAGATAAAAGATTGGAGTCCTTATGAAAATCTGCTTGGTGATACAACCAGCAGTAGCAGCTATTGGGGTCTGCTAAGCAGTGAAGGATCAGTTGAAACAGGTCTTGAGGGACTTGACAGATCAGCAGGCTTTGCCCTAGCTGATCTACCTAGAGCCTTAGGCTTTGCGGTTGACGCCATAGAGGATTCAGTCCATCAGGCCTCCCGCCTTACGCTGTCTATAGTACATATGCGTAGGCTCCTATGGCTCAAAAACTGGTCTGCTGAAGCTCCCTGTAAAGAATGGCTGGTTAGCGTCCCATTTCATGGTGAACGCTTATTCAGGGAAAACCTGGACAAATATATCCAGAAAATTTCCAGCGGTAAAAATACGCTCTTGCCGGTTAAAAGCAGAGTTAGAGGTCCCTCTTTAAGAGGCCTGCTTCTCCAGTCCCTGGGGCATCGGCTGTGTAACAGTTCCGACGGCCTCCTCGGTCAAATCCCGGGGGTAAAAAACAGGGACAGTAGCAGGGTAATGAGAAACCCTGGGTCAGGGGAGGTACAAAACCTCCCCCAAAGTTAAATTCATTGAAGCCCCCACTCAGTCGGGTGGGGGGAGGACTCCAGTTGTTCGCAAGAGACCTGGCGGGACACGATCAAGACAGATAGGTGCTCTCCGCAGTAGGTTTGGGATACAGTTTGGAGTTAAAAGACTCTCCTCCTTCCCATTTTTAAGGTCAAACGTGCCAAGGGATCCCCGGAAGAGAGAGTCCCTCCTGTTGGCACTAGAACAACTATTGCTCCAAGGAGTAATTATGGAGGTTCCCCTGGAAAATGAGGGTTCGGGTTTTACTCAAACCTCTTTACAGTCCCGAAGCAAACGCGGACGGGAGGCCCATATTAATTCTAAAAGGGCTATACAAATTCCTGTATATCAGGACTTTCCGATGGAGTCGATCCGATCGGTGGCCACTGCCCTACAAGGGGAGGATTGGTTAGCCACGATCGACATCAAAGATGCTTATTTGCACATTCCCATCTTTCCAGTCCACCAAAAATTTCTACGCTTTGCAGTAGAAGGGCGCCATTTTCAGTTCAGAGCCTTACCCTTCGGTTTGGCCACAGCACCACGAGTGTTTACAAAAATTCTGGCCCTTTATTGGCCAATCTAAGAACACAAGGTGTAATGATAATGGCATATCTGGATGACTTGTTGCTGATAGACAACTCAGTGAAAAAACTAGACGTGGTCAGGTATCTGGAATCTCACGGTTGGATTATCAACCGAGACAAGTCAGTCCTAAAAACCAGTCAAAAGTCTGGAATACTTGGGGCTAAGGTTGGATTCAGGCCAGAGAAAAATATTCTTGCCTCGAGGAAAGGTGTTGTCTTTGAAAGATTTGATCCACTTAGTGGGTACAAAAAAGACAGCCGTCCATACGCCTGTATATGAGGCTGCTGGGAAAAATGGTGGCATCATTCGAAGCAGTACCCTACGGTCAGTTCCATTCAAGGAATTTGCAAGGGGCCATACTGTCAGCCTGGAACAAAAAAGTTCAGGCCCTAGACTTACAATGTCCTTGTCCCCTTCCGTTCGCAAGAGCCTCCGTTGGTGGTTGGTTCCCCAGAATCTGGAAAAAAGGAAATCCTTCAGTCCGATTTCTTGGAAGGTGGTCACTACAGATGCCAGCCTTATAGGCTGGGGAGCAGTACTGGAGCAATAGTCTCTCCAGGGCAGATGGTCGGATGCAGAAAAGGCCCTGCCCATCAATCTCTTAGAGATACGAGCAGCCCGGTATGCCCTAGTAGCATGGACATCCAAACTCCAAGGGTCCCCTGTCAGAATTCAATCAGACAATGCCACAGCAGTGGCATATATCAATCATCAGGGGGGCACCAGGAGTCGTGCAGCCCAGAGGGAAGTGAATTACATCCTGAAATGGGCAGAAAAATATGTCCCAGCCATATCTGCGGTATTCATTCCAGGAGTGGAGAATTGGAAGGCGGACTTTCTAAGTCGCCAGCAATTAGGCCCAGAGGAAGGGTCCCTTCACCCCGAGGTTTTCTGGACAATATGTCAGCGGTGGGGAACATCGGATGTAGATCTTCTAGCATCCAGATTCAACGCAAAGGGGGACAGGTTTGTCTCTCGGACAAGGGATCCCCTAGCTTGCGGCTCGGATGCCCTAGTGTTCCCTTGGGATCAGTTCAAGCTGATATATGCATTCACACCGCCACAATGGTTACCTCGATTACTCCGCAGAATCAGGGTAGAAAAGAAACCAGTGATTCTGGTGGCTCCAGCGTGGCCCCGAAGAGCGTGGTACGCGGAGATTGTAAAATTTCAGTGGGGAGTCCTTGGACTCTCCCACGTCGTCCGGCTTTCGCAAGGACCGATATACCACCCTTCCTTACCAGCCCTAGGTTTGACGGCCTGGCTATTGAAGCCCACATTCTAAAAAAGAGAGGGCTCTCTAATGCTGTGGTATCTACCATGATCAATACCAGGAAGCCGGTATCCAGGCAGATCTACTATAGAATCTGGAAGGCGTACATCGCGTGGTGTGAGGCCAAGAAATGGCATCCACATAAGTACGTAATAGGTAGGATTCTGGACTTCCTACAGTGGGCTGTAGATAGGAAGCTTGCCTTGAGTACTATCAAGGGTCAGATTTCGGCCTTGTCAATATTTTTTCAAAGGCCCTTGGCTTCGCATTCACTAGTCAAAGCCTTTATACAAGGAGTGATGCGTATTAGTCCTCCGGTTAATATTCCCATATGTCCATGGGATCTAAACTTGGTTCTGTCGGTTCTACAGAAACAACCATTTGAACCATTACAGCATATTTCCTTGGTGCTTCTCACCAGGAAATTGATTTTTCTAGTAGCCATTTGTTCGGCTAAAAGAGTATCGGAATTAGCAGCTATGTCCTGTAAGGAGCCATATCTGGTTATCCATAAGGACAGAGTAGTGTTACGTCCTCATCCAGCCTTTCTTCCTAAGGTGGTATCGAGGTTTCATTTGAACCAAGATGTGGTTCTTCCTTCTTTTTTCCCCAAACCTACTTTGGTAGAGGAAAAGTTATTGCATTCTTTGGATGTAGTAAGAGCAGTTAAAGCTTATCTAAAAGCCACTGCTCAGATTCGCAGAACGGATACTTTGTTTATTCTGCTGGAAGGCCCCAGAAAGGGTCAGGCAGCGTCAAAATCTACTTTAGCCAAGTGGATTCGACAGGTCATTATGCAAGCTTATGGCTTGAGAAGGAGACCGCCTCCGTTCAAAGTTAGAGCGCACTCCACGAGAGCAGTTGGAACTTCATGGGCAGTGCATCACCAGGCCTCCCTGGCTCAAATCTGTAAGGCCGCAACATGGTCTTCGGTACACACGTTTACTAGGTCCTACCAGGTGGACGTTAGAAGTCAGGAGGATGTCGCCTTTGGGCGCAGTGTGTTGCAGGCCGCAAAAGATCCTCATGTCTGATAGCGCTCAGCTTATATATGGTGTACCCCCCCCTCATTTGGCATTGCTTTAGGACATCCCATTAGTAATGACTATGTCGCTCTGTGTCCCGTGATGTACGAAAAAGAAAATAGGATTTTTATAACAGCTTACCTGTAAAATCCTTTTCTTGGAGTACATCACGGGACACAGAGCTCCCGCCCCTCTTTAGGGACACTTATTGCTTTGCTACAAAACTGAGGTGCTCCCGGATGGGAGGGGCTTATATAGGGGAGGGTACTTCCGGTTTTGGAAGTTGCCAGTGCCAGCACCTGACGGTATCTATATAACCCATTAGTAATGACTATGTCGCTCTGTGTCCCGTGATGTACTCCAAGAAAAGGATTTTACAGGTAAGCTGTTATAAAAATCCTATTTTTTTCCTTCAGAAATGACACTTTGTGCAGAGACTGTTCTAAGCATGGGAAACAAGCGCTACTTTACAGGCATACTATAGTCACCCCCCAGGTATGAAATTTAAAGGAATATTTCACTTTTATTGTTTCACTTTAAGCATTATTAAAATCACTGCTCCCGAAAAAACGGCAGTTTTTAAAACTTTTTTTTGCATTGATACATGTCCCCTGGGGCAGGACCCGGGTCCCCAAACACTTTTTATGACAATAACTTGCATATAAGCCTTTAAAATTAGCACTTTAGATTTCTCCCATAGACTTTTACAGGGTGTTACGCGGCTTTTCGAATTTGCCGCGAACACCCCAAATTGTTTGCTGTTTGGCGAACGGGCAAACAGGCAATGTTCGAGTCGAACATGAGTTCAATTCGAACTCGAAGCTCATCCCTAGTGTAAAGCCTTTTCTTTCTGATGCCATGACCAGTGGCGTAGCGTGGGTTGTCAGTGCCCGGGGGAAGGCACGAAATTTGACCTACCTGACCACTACACTAACCTACCTGATTCCTATACTGGCCACTACACTGAGTCACTGACCTACCTGTCCACTACCCTGATCTAATTGATTCCTACACTGACCCTTACAGTGACCTACCTGATTCCTACACTGATCACAACACTAACCTACCCGATTCCTACACTGACCACAACACTTATCTACCTGATTCCTACACTAACCTACCTGATTCCTAAACTGACCACTACACTGACCTACCTACAGTATCCCTAAACTGATCACCCTACAATTTTCCTATACTGACCACTACACTACACTGACCTACCTACAATATTCCTATACTGACCACTACATGATGTGACCACCTGATTTTCTTCCATCTGCTCTGCGGCCTCTGTCACACTGCCAGACTGGCTGCCACAATGGGGAAATGGATCCGGTCCGGAGGAGAGGAGGATGAGGAGAAGACAGCGGCGGCTCACAATGAAGTGGAGACGGGACTCCAGGAGCAACCCTGCCGCCACACATGACCCCATTCGCCCAGTCGCCAGTGTGTGTCACTCTCGGGCCGGCTTTGTCCTCCTAATTTCTATTTCCTGTGTCCCTGTGCTCCAGGCCGCTATGTTCAGTCTCAGGCTGGGCGGCCAGAGCGCAGGGACACAGAAATAGAAAATAGGAGGACAGAGCCTAGAGTGACACACATTGGCGTAGAATTTCGCCCCCCAAATGTTGCGCCTGGGGCCACAGCCCCCTCACACTACTAGTGGAAACACTGCATTTATTCTCAGAATGCAGCTGTGCAGAGTAGAGGGGAGAAGAGAGCAGGGTGCCTGCAGGATGCTCACTCTGTTCCTGCTTGTCAGATCACTCCACCTGTCCTGCCTGCCGAAGTCGGTCATTTGCAGACTGCACTTTGAAACACTTGCACCACTGCCCGCCCCCTCCTCTATTGTTATGGGATAGGATTGGAAGGCTTCTGTGTGCGCTGCTGGGAGAGCAGTGCTGTCACTGGGCTTGGAGACACAGGACCAAGCGCCTGTGTAAACAAGTGTCAGCTGTGAGCTGCTAGCAAGCACAGGGCTGGCACCGGCGGATTGATATAGCCGAGCGTGACTGTCAAGATCACTGCCCGGCGGCGCCCAAAAGTGAACAAAGAGTCCGCTTGTCTTGGGACAGTTTTTTTTAATTGCTGGAGATCGCGACGCCCAGTCTTCTCTCTGCCCTTCGCTCACCTTTCCAGGCTCCATACCTAGAAAGTTGCCTCGTACAGAAGCCAAAGCAGCCTGGGCTGTCCCCCCTGATGGAGCCCCTCCCTCTGCCTCAGCTACAAGCGCCAGGGTGCGGTGCACCCTGTGCACCCCGCCCAGGATCGGCCCTGTCTATATTCTATCTGTGGTGCTGATCTACTGTATATTTTATCTGTGGTGCTGATCTACTGTATATACTATCTGTGGTGCTGGCTGCTATAGACTATCTGCGGTGCTGATCTATATATTATATGCGGTGCTAAACTGTATACTATTTGTGATGCTGATATATACTATCTGTGGTGCTGGCTGCTATATACTATCTGCGGTGCTGATCTATATACTATCTGCGGTGCTGATCTATATACTATCTGCGGTGCTGATCTGTATACTATCTGTGGTGCTGATCTATATACTATGTGTTGTGCTGATCTGTATACTATCTGTGATGCTGATATATACTATCTGTGGTGCTGGCTGCTATATACTATCTGTGGTGCTGATCTATATACTATCTGTGGTGCTGATCTGTATACTATCTGTGATGCTGATATATACTATCTGTGGTGCTGGCTACTATATACTATCTGTGGTGCTGATCTATATACTATCTGTGGTGCTGATCTATATACTATCTGTGGTGCTGATCTATATACTATCTGTTGTGCTGATCTACATACCGTACAGTATCTGTGATGCTGTGCTGTATACTCTGTCCTGTAATTCTGAGCTGTATACTCCTGACAATATGCGCGGAAGCAAGTTGAATACAGAGGGCGGGGTGGGTGGGTAATAAAAGGGGTGGGGCTTATGAGAAGTGGGATGGGTCAAAAAGGAAGGGCGGGGTCTGGCGCCCCCCTCCATCCTAAAACTTCACCAGCCGCCACTGATCCACATACAGAAATAGAAGGGAGAATGTAAATTAAACAATCTGTGTGTTTAGTATCACTTTAAAGTTACAAATTACAGCTCAGAAAGAGAACTGCGATACAATGTAATGAGATTGATTCTCAGCGGCTCCTGTAAAGAAGATCTCGTGTTTCAAATGAATTTTTTCCTCCTATCTTGTTTCAGGATCAGACTTTAATGTTACGCTTTCTGAACAATTTTCCTCCAACTCTTCAATATCCATAAATTTGTTTTTTATGTCCCTGTGAGATAGTAATGCTCAGCTACCCATCTTCTCCGTATTTATCATCTAAACATTCATGTCGGATTCTGTCTCATTTGTTCGTGATAGGAAATGGACACTTTTCATAATCTGAGTTTTGCAGCTCACTCAAAGCTCTGACTTATTTTTAAAGCGGTAATAAAACCCAAAAGCAAACATTTATTATATTGCAGCTTACCAATTCCTAATTGTGATGGCTGCATTCGTTTTCCTTTTAGGTTTCCTTTCCTTTAATTTCACCAGGTGATCTGGCCCTCAAGCACTGGTGGCTGGTGTTTTTTTTGGGTGGGGGTCGGCAAACAACCACCCCCCCCAAGCGGCACCCCTCGCTGTTTACCAGTGGGTCTGGCACTTACCCCATCGTGGCGAGTGGCAGGCACCGTGATGCAACGGTTTGGCTCCGAGTCCTCCCCTCCTAGGCGTCCAATAGGATTGCCTGTCCTTTCAGCCAATCGGGTGACCGGTGTCAAAGCCCACTTCCTAATTGGCTGGGAGGAGGATCAGTGTTACAACAGCGAATATTGATTCGCTGTTGTAACACACCTGGGTGGGCTTGGAGCGCACTTTCTGCGACCCGAGCCCACCCTATATTGAAACCTATTAGAGCTTCAGCCAACCAGGAAGGAGAGTCCCGGATGGCCGAGGCACTCGTGCACATCGCTGGAGAGAGATGGGGCTTAGGTAAGTATTAGGGGGGCTGAGGGGCTGCCACACATAGAAGGTTTTTTATCTTAATGCATAGAATGCATTAAGATAGAAAAACCTTCTGAGTTTACAATCAATTTAAGTTGGCTTGTGATTTCTCACTGTTGCCAGTAGATGTCACTGGTCATAGTATGAAATTTTACAAACAAAACAAAATATTTATATTTCCTTCAGCAAATCCATTAGGAGGTTTATGCCACTGGTGCACACTGGGGAAAGATATAAATATTTGGGCCAGTCCATGTACTTGCTCTCTTTCCCTGGGCTAAAGCCTGGGGAGGTACTGCTGGATGGAGATCTGCTGTTAGACCCAATAGCCTGATTTAAGTCCTAACGTGTGCTGAAGTGGTCCTAAAGATGTCCTGCCTGGACTGGAGGAAGCTGTGCCAAGGAGGAGACCCAGGGGTGGACTCTTGCTGGAGAGAGCCGGGAAGTAGGCTGGTCTGGAGGAAGGTCCTGGTGACTCACTTGGAGGACACAGTGAAATGTGGAAACATCCATACAGTAGAAAAAAGATTTACCTGTGCTCAGATCCCAATAGCTTGTGTAGCGGGGTCTTTAAATTTAGGTGGGGTACACCTGGGTGGTAAAGTTTGGGAGTAATTATACCATTTGTATTCGTGGAGGATTTGGCGGTGTAATAATCTCCTTGGCCAGTGGGTGGCAGGTGCCCGCAGACTCAAGTTAGATTTGCTGCTACAGTGCTGTCCTTTTTGTCCCTTCTCGGAGATGGTACGGCGAGGGCGGGGAACTTGCCGTGTTGTCATTGGAGGGGATAAAAGGGGGAGACGCCCTGGTCACGAGGTCTTGCTCTTTTGGAGGTCCTTCATCACGCGCCCAGGCACCTTAGGCCTGGGTGCGGGCGGTTCTGAATTCCGGCTCAGGTGCCCTAGGCCTGACCGGAATGGAGTTGGAGTCCATCCCAGGCACCTTCAGCCTGGGGTGAGGTACTAAACCAGGAGGCCTGGGGCCCAGTGACTTCGACTGGGTCCGGCGAGGGTGGAGAAGTCTGAGGGTCCCTGAAGTGGATGGGGACCATGTCTGAGGTGAGGAGGCCGGGGAGGTTACCTATTCGGAGAGTCTGGAGCAGCATCAACCCAGTGACGGATGGGCCTCTGGTAACTTCCTTGGAGGGACATCTTCCCCTGACAGGGGCCACAACGCAGCGAAGGTACTCCTTTCTACGTTCTCTTGAGTCGCTGGTAGAGACTCTCAAGTTCTAAGTCCTTTCTAGCCATGGCTATAGTAACCGCTGGTGAAATCACAGTGGTTTAGTTGACAATCAGGACAGTGCCTCGACCTGCTCATTCCCCATATCAAACTGTTAACAAGTCTCAACCAGTTGGCTACTGAAGCACTGTTTATTGTGAGTTATGCAATATAACAAGAGTTGGACTGTGATTGGTGTGTGGAACTCTGGTTGATGGGAGCGAAGGGAAGTGTTGGCACAGCAGGACTTAATCCTTTACAGAAACACACAGGCCCGAGGAAATATCTGGTACTGGCCTTCACCTCACCCACAGCTATGGGGAGGACATGGGTCATAGCGCATCTCACCCTATCATGTGTGATACCCCTAGACAAAAGAGATGGGGTGAGGCCGCTACACTTGTATATGCATATAATCTACCAGATGCTAAAAGGGCTGTGACCACATATTAACACTTAAAATTCTGGATGGACCCTCTGCCCACTGCTATACCCCCTTTCCAGCAAACTATGGAATTTTTAGTTCACACATATTGCAATACATGTTTAAGCTGGCCAACTGTGTCAAAGTAATCCCTCTATGGCCAGTCCTACTCTGCTCTGCCACTGCAAAATGCTACTCTGGATACCATTCCAACCTGGAGCAAACAGACACAAAACGGGGGAGAGCTATGAGGTTTAGATCTTGCCACTGACCTGCAATACAACAGAAATACAGAAGATATACCTGTGCTCAGATCCCAATAGCTTGTACATGTATATAATCTACCAGGTGCTAAAGGGGTGTGACCGCATGTTAACACTAAAAATATTGGATGAACCCTCTACACACTGCTATACACCCTTCCCAGCAAACTTTGCAATAAAAAAAAGGGATATTTGGTTCATACATATTGCAATTTAAACTGGTTCTTACTCAAGCGCTGGTTGTATCTGTATCTGTAAGACTAGATGTCCAAAGCACCCCACCCCCCAACCTTACATCAGATGGCAAGAGCCCCCCCACCATCAGAAGTCAAGCTCCCTTTACCACCCTCTCTTACATCAGAGTGCACCCCCCTTGCCTTGTGCTGCTGCCAGGAAAAAGCTGGGGCGGAGCTGGGAAGCAGAAAGTGCAGGGTCTGGAGGAGGCCCGGAGTCAGCTGCCGGAGTCTCCTGAAGCTGAGACCAGGAGGTGCTGTGGCTGCACAGAGAGGAACATGATCTGTTGGAGGAGTTCTGTCCCCGTCTCTGTTGTCAACCACCGAGACTGGGGGGGGGGGGGGGTAGGTGCAGAGACGAGCCTCTCCAAAGCTGCACGGAGAAAAGCAGGATCTAGTTGAGGAATTCTGTCCTCCTTTCTGCTGCAGACTGGTGGGACAAGGTGGGGGCAGAGACAAGGGGAGTGCCCCAGCTGCAGGAGAGGTGAGAGGGTCACATGAAATGGCCTGGAGGGCCATATTCAGTCTGCGTGCCTTGTGTTTGACACATGTGGTCTAGAGGATGTCTTTTTAAGATTTATTGCTTGTAGAACTTGTAACAGGAGAGGGGTTGGGGTGGTATGGGATACTCCAAAATGGCTAGCAACATCAACGAAAGGGCAGACTAAACCCTCACAGCTGGGGACCATGTGATATGTTTATGAACAGTTTTTAAGCCTCACAGCTGGGGACCATGAGGCAAGTCTCTTTGGCACCTGGTTACCTTGCAGAATTGCACAGCTGTAGGTGACCAGTGCATCTTCAGGGGCACTGCATGGTACAGGAAAGCATCCCCCACAAAGCACACAGTCCACCAGAATCCAGCTGTAGAAAAGGGGAATGGCCAGTATCTGAGACCCTATGAGCATGGGCGTCCGCTCCATAGGGCAAGGGGGGGGCGATTGCCCCCCCCTGGAATCGTAAGAGTGTGAAGTGTGAAGACACACCATTCAGCCACGGCAGCCTCCCGCACATCGGTGGGCCAGGGCCGCCGCCGATTGTCACTGTCTGTCAGTCTCACTCATCTCTCTGTCAGTGTGTTGCATTTAAGATCAGATCACGGCACGCTCCGCTCCCGCCTCCCGCCCCTGTTTGCCGGCGCCAGCCAATAGTCACATCAATGATCATCGCTGACTCTAACTCGTCTCTCTGTGTGTTGCATTTAAGATCAGATCACGGCACGCTCTGCTCCCGCCTCCCGCCCCTGTTTGCCGGCGCCAGCCAATAGTCACATCAATGATTATCGCCTGCCACGACTAAGTAAGTCCCCTAGCCTCGCCCGTCCTGGCGGCGTGACGTCACTCACGGCCAGAGGCGGGAGGGAATCATGGGAGGAGCGTAGAGAGCTGCCTGGTCCACCAGGAGGAGCCAGCGCCGCCGAGGAGGAACCAACATCTTGAATTTCAGACAGCACAGGCACAGCAGCACCACAGTCAGTAGTGTCAGACAATGACTGTCTGTCACTATCTATTCGCGAGTAAGAAAGCACTAACTAAATTAAGCTAATGGAATGAAGTCTGAAGATTATTAACTGTAATTGACTGACTGTCTGTGATTTTTATAATATGTAGCATGGCGGCGGGGGGGGGGGGGTAGGGCCCTCCCCCATGCTGCATATTAAAAAAAATCACAGACAGTCAGTGGTCATAGTAGTAACTCATGTATTAATTTCCTGCACTGCTGCACTGGTCATAGTAACTCATGTATTAATGTCCTGCACTGCTGCACTGGTCATAGTAACTCATGTATTAATGTCCTGCAATGTTCATAGTAGTAACTCGGACCGAGCATGGATGACCTTAAAATGATGCCCCCCCTGGAAAAAGTTCAGCGGACGCCCATGCCTATGAGAGCTGTCTCAGAGAGAGAGAGGTACCGCTGGCAACCTAAAATTAGAGCAGCACCCAGTCACTAGGATCTTGAGCTCAGGTCTATTCTCACAATGTTTCTCCAGGAAAAATGATCTCTCCAGTTTCCTCCAGACATCTCTATGCTTCAGGACAACTTCTCACTTTCTAGCTTCCACCAGACACTCTTCAGTGAGGTCACTGTGCCACAGAACAGCCACACACTTTCCAACCTCCACCCGGCACTTTCCAGTGAGTCCTTCAGACCAGATCCTTAGCTGAGGCTGCTTAGTTAGTTCAAAAGTTGATTAGGAATTGCCCCCCCAGCTCTGCCACAGCTGGGAACTTGGTGAACATCAGCAAACTCCAGCAGAAACTGCCTCAGAGGGGGCAGCAGCTCCTGAGGGTGTGGAACTTCTCCAACAGGACAAGAACCCAGATCTGCTCCAGACCCCAGGCTTTTTATGTTCTCCCCAGCCACCTACTGGGCAGCCAGGGATTGGCTCAAGTGCACTAAATATTCAAGCTGCCCATTTGCCTTTCTTATGCCGCGTACACACGATCGATTTTCTCGACGGTGAAAACACCATCGAGAAAATCGACGGGAATAACGAGGGAACGGCTTGGTTCCCTACACACGTCCGTTTTTCCCGACATTTTTTTTTTGGTCGAGAAAAACGACCGTGTGTGGGCTCCGTGGCAGAGTTTCCCTATGGGAAAACTGCCGCGGAAAAAAACGACGGGAATCACGACGAGAAAAATTAGAGCATGTTCTAATTTTTCTCGTTGTGATTAATGCCGTTTTCCCATCGGGAAAAACGGCAAAAAGCCCAAAGACGATCATTTTTCTCGTCCAAAGGGAAAATTTCATTTTTCCAGACGGGAAAAATGATCGTGTGTACGCGGCATTAGGCCTCTGTTCTGGAATCCTCCAGAATGCAGGAGAGACCAATCAAACCTGAAGCCTTGTGAAATGTAGAACAGCCAAAAGGAATCAATAGCTGCTCTAATCAATACAGAGGAGCCAAACAGAACAAAATGTACCTATCATTCCTAGCGACCTACCTAGGAGGGCGCTACATCTGCATGAGGCCTAGGAGTTTATTTGGAATAGGAGGCGGGGAGCTAATCTTTCGTACCTCTACTATCCTACTTTAATAATGCCGAGTGTACATAACTCGTCAAAAAAAAAAAGCAGCCCAATGCTGCTTAATATTCAACATGGCTGCCAGTAACCAGATTCCACGAAAGAGCACCAGGGAGTCAAAAATATGTGAAACATGCAGTTTTTGGAATGCTGTACATCCGGAATCTGATCGGGTGTTTATATCCCAATGGTAATAACTTGCGTTAATATTCAGCCTTAATTGCCTTGTTATTTACATCACCCTCCATTATTCGGAGTCATACTGCCCCTGGAGTTACTATGGAAACAGTCTGCCAAAATCAGCAAAGACTTCAAACTCAATGAGATTTAAAATGAACACATTGTGCTGGAACCCAAATAAACAAAACTCACAATTTATTCACTTGAAATGTGATTGTCCGCATTTTCTTCACACGTACTAAACAAGTTGGAAAAATTGGAAAAACAAACAAGAAACAATGTAGCCAACAAACTAGTCCGTGCCGACTGAAAGAAAGAAATAGAATAAAATACCTCATTTATTAATAATAATAACGGTGTGCATTAACGCATGACAAACCAATGAGATTTAATTTTTTCAGCCAATTATTGTAGTTAGGGAGGTGAGAGATAATTGTCAGTTTGCTTCTATTTGTTAATCCCTTCAATACCGGGCATTTCACCTCATTCCTGCCCAGGCCAATTTTCAGCTTTCAACGCTGTCGCACTTTGAATGACAATTACGCGGTCATGCAGCGATCTACTCAAATTAAATTTTTATCATTTTTTTTTCACACAAATAGAGCTTTGTTTGGTGGTATTTAATTACCACTGGGGTTTTTTATTCTGCCTCCTGCTAGAGCTAAATATTTCACATTGTGACTCCTCAGTCTAGAGCACCTGATGAAATTTTTTTGCACCCCAGTTCCTATGTTTTCCTGCATAGATGAGTCGCTTAGCCTTGTTTCCACGTTGAAGGCTTTTTGGCCGCAATTCTTCCATGAAGACCACTTCTG
The DNA here is from genome assembly GCA_029206835.1 of Rana muscosa. Classification (NCBI taxonomy): domain Eukaryota; kingdom Metazoa; phylum Chordata; class Amphibia; order Anura; family Ranidae; genus Rana; species Rana muscosa. The sequence goes on along the minus strand of CM055118.1, from coordinate 414,238,306 downwards.
GCCAGACTTCTCTGGACAGTAGATGGGGGTACCTGGGTCCCACTGGTTTCCACCAGACTTCTCCGGACAGTAGATGGGGGTACCTGGGTCCCACCAGACTTCTCCGGACAGTAGATGGGGGTACCTGGGTCCCACTGGTTTCCACCAGACTTCTTCGGACAGTAGATGGGGGTACCTGGGTCCCACTGGTTTCCACCAGACTTCTCCGGACAGTAGATGGGGGTACCTGGGTCCCACCAGACTTCTCCGGACAGTAGATGGGGGTACCTGGGTCCCACCAGACTTCTCCGGACAGTAGATGGGGGTACCTGGGTCCCACTGGTTTCCACCAGACTTCTTCAGACAGTAGATGGGGGTACCTGGGTCCCACTGGTTTCCACCAGACTTCTCCGGACAGTAGATGGGGGTACCTGGGTTCCACTGGTTTTCACCAGACTTCTCCGGACAGTAGATGGGGGTACCTGGGTCCCACTGGTTTCCACCAGACTTCTTCGGACAGTGGATGGGGGTACCTGGGTCCCACTGGTTTCCTCCAGTTCTGTGCAGATGGCACTGCTGGACACAGTGGCGGCTGGCGCTCAAATTTTTTTGGGGGGGGTGCAAACAAACTGAAAAAAAAAATCATCAATTGCCGCCACTGTGCCCATTAAACGCAGCCACTGTGCCCAAACGCCATCAGTTTGCCCCCTCAAATGCAGCCAGTTTCCCCCCAAATGCAGACAGTTTCCCCCCAAAATACAGCCAGTTTCACCCAAAATACAGCCAGTTTCCCCCCAAATGCAGCCAGTTTGTCCCCAAATGCAGCCAGTTTGTCCCCAAATGCAGCCAGTTTCCCCCCAAATACAGCCAGTTTGTCCCCAAATGCAGCCAGTTTCCCCCCAAATACAGCCAGTTTGACCCAAAATACAGCCAGCTTGTCCCCAAATGCAGCCAGTTTGTCCCCAAATGCAGCCAGTTTGTCCCCAAATACAGCCAGATTGTCCCCAAATGCAGCCAGTTTCCCCCCAAATACAGCCAGTTTGTCCCCAAATGCAACCAGTTTGTCCCCAAATACAGCCAGTTTGTCCCCAAATACAGTCAGTTTCCCCCCAGCCCTGCACTTACCTTCCTCGGGTCAGCGCCGTCCTTCTTCCGTCCTCGATGTCTTCTCCCGCCCTTGATGTCGCTTCAGCCAATCAGGTTACCGGTAACCAGACCCAGTGAACCTGATTGGCTGAAACACCTGTCAGTGTTAACCAAGGAATGCACCACCCCGTGCGTCCCCATGTTAACTATTTGGAAGCCGATTATAGCCCTTAGGCTGTAATCGGGAAGCCTATCAGTATGGCTCTGATAGGCACTTCCAAATACCAACCAGCCGCTGTTATTCAGATGGCCGGCGCTCAACAGGGGGCCGGCCATCTGAATAGTGGGCGTCAGCGACAATACATAGGTCGCCACCCCCCCACCCCCCCCACCACCACCACCAATGCTCCATCTTCTCCCTTCCTGCTTAAAAGCTCCACCATCTTCCACATATCTTGTCTTGCTGTATTAGGCTGAAACACCCAGCCGGCTCTAGTACCTCCCTGCACATTGGAGGTGGCTCTGCCTCTCTCACTTGCAGGAAGATCATCCAGTGGGAGGGGTCAGGGTCTGCACTGCACCCCAGGCACCTGCATCTCCTTTGTCCCCATCCTGAACTCAGTGGGAGTCAGGCAGGAGATCAGATCTGTGGGAGTCATTGGGAGACAAGCTGTCACTTGTAAACACAGAAGCTGGACTTCTGTGATTACAAGTGATAGTGGTGAGCAGAGGGCCTGAACTGAGTTCCACTAAGTTCCAGCTGAATAAAAGCCCTGATTTTATGTTATCACCATATCTAGCGCCGCTGTTGACCCATGTTTTTGCCATGGTGTATGACCTGTGACATGAAACTGTCTTCCACTACCTCACCTTAGCAGCAGAGTTTGGCTGTGCCTCACCCAGTATTAAGCCTCCTACACAGCTGTTTCTTTTTCAGTAATGACTGTATTTCGACCTACATATGAGATTGATGATCATTAGTACCTGCTTGGTATAATTGGTTAATCATGCACCTGACTCTAATCCTACAAAATCCTTGACTCTTTGCAAGTGTAAGAATTAATGCTGGTTTGAGGCCAAAGGGTAGTCACACCAAATATTGATTTGATTTGGATTTTTCTGATGTTCACTCATTGCATTTTGTAAATGGATAAAAGTAAACAATTAAAATATATATATATTTTAAAGCATTCCTACTTTACAGCTTTTCTTCACACCTACCTAAAACTTTTGCACAGTACTGTATAGCTTAAACTATAAATGCAGACGCTAATGAAATGAGTCTCCACAACTGGGACCAATATACAGGTGAATCTCAAAAAATTAGAATATCATCAACAAGTTTATTTATTTCAGTAATTTAATTCAAAAAGTGAAATTGATATATTATACTGTTAATAGATTTGTTACACACAGAGTGATATATTTCAAGAATTTCTTTTTTTTTCATTTTGATGATTATGGCTTACAGCGAGTGATAACCCAAAATTCAGTATCTCAGAAAATTTGATTATTACATAAGACCAATAAAAAAAAAGATTTTTAATACAGAAATGTTGGCTTAATGAAAAGTCTGTCCATGTACAGTATAGTATGCACTCAATAGTTGGTCGGGGCTCCTTTTGCATGAATTACGGCATCAATGCGGCGTGGCATGGAGGAGATCAGCCTGTGGCACTGCTGAGGTGTTGTGGAAGTCCAGGTTGCTTTGATAGCGGCCTTCAGCTCGTCTGCATTGTTGGGTCTGGTGTCTCTCATCTTCCTCTTGACCAGGGGTCTCCAAACTGTGGCCCGAGGGCCAGATGTGGCCCTTTGCTAGCCTTCACCCGGCCCTTGGGGCAGTATTGCTCCCAACAATATGAGGCACTATTCCTCCCAATGACACCAACAATGGGGCACTATTTCTTTCACTAATAGTAATGATGAAGCACTATTCCTCCTCCTACTGCTCACCAGCACTGGGGCCGTGTTTATTCTCACTGATGCTCGGCCATGGGGCATTTTCTACCCTCACTGGTCAGAATCCGGCCCCCCCCTGTGGTCTGAAAGACAGTAAACTGGCCCTTTGCTTGAAAAGTATGGAGACCCCTGCTCTTGACAATACCCCACAGATTCTCTATGGGGTTTAGGTAAGGCGAGTTTGCTGGCCAATAAAGCACAGTGATCCCATGATCATGTGACCGGGTATTGGTAGTTTTGACAGTGTGGGAGGTGCCAAGTCCCGATGGAAAATGAAATCAGCATCTCCATAAAGCTGGTCGGCAGAGGAAAGCATGAAGTGCTCTAGAATTTCCTGCTAGAAGGCTGCACTGACTTTGGACTTGATAAAACACAGTGGACCAAAACCAGCAGATGACACGGCTCCCCAAATTATCATGGACTGTGGAAACTTCACATTGGACCTCATGCAACTTGCATTCTGTGCCTCTCCACTCTTCCTCCAGACTCTGGGACCGCGATTTCCAAATAAAATACAAAATGTACTTTCATGCGAAAAGAGGACTTTGGACCACTGAGCAACAGTCCAGTCCCTTTTCTCCTTGGCCCAGGTAAGACGCTTCTGACGTTGTCTCTGGTTGAGGAGTGGGGTGACACAAGGAATGTGACAGTTGTAGCCCATGTCCTGGATAGGCCTGTGTGTGGTGGCTCTTGAAACACTGGACACCAGCCGTAGTCCCCTCCTTGTGAATCTCCCCTAAATTCTTGACTGGCTTTTGCTTCAAAATCCTCTCCAGGCTGCGGTTATCCCTGTTGCTTCTGCATCTTTTTCTACCACACTTTTTCCTTCCACTCCACTTTCCATTAATATGCTTGGATACAGCACTCTGTGAACATCCAACTTCTTTAGCAATGACCTTTTGTGACTTACCCTCCTTGTGGAGGGCGTCAATGACTGTCTTCCGGACAACTGTCAAGTCAGCAGTCTTCCCCCCATGATTGTGTAACCTACTAAACCAGACCGAGGGACCATTTAAAGGCTCAGGAAACCTTTACAGGTGTTTTGAGTTAATTAGCTGATTAGAGTGTGACACCACGACTCTACAATATTCAACTTTTTTTTACAATATTCTCCATTTTCTGAGATATTGAATTTTGGGGTGTCACTCGCTGTAAGCCATAATCATCAAAATTAAAAGAAAGAAATGCTTGCAATAAATCACTCTGTGTGTAATAACACATCTATATAATATATGAGTTTTACTTTTTGAAATAAATTAACTTTTTGATGATATTCTAATTTTTTGAGATGCACCTGTAAACCATAAACAGTAATAATATGTCCCTTATAAACAACGTCACAGAGACGACTGCAATGCAGGAACAGAGAGAGAGAGAAAACATGTTCTACAGAGAAACGCAACTCTCAGCAATTAACTAAATGCTGTAATTATCTTCCATTAACATCAAAAGGTAATTGTTTGCCAACTCTGAAGAGTTGTCCTCTTGTGGTGGCAAAATATATTCCCAAAATGTCAATCAGGGGAATACATTAGAGATAATGGGGGTCGGGAGTCGGGACGATTATTTTGTACTGTTCTGAATGGACGCAAAGTCACGTGGACATTCGGGAAATTCATCAATTATGATGGAAGGAGTAGAAGCAAAGCTTTGAATGATTACAGCACTCTTTTCTTTTATACAAACTCTCCAGTCCAGTCACATCTAAGCCCTTAAACTCATACATTTATATGGATTGTGCAGGGAAAACAATTGATTGTTAAATGTTAATGTTCCTTTTTTTCCCATCCAAGTGCGTTATATATATGGCCTAACCTAACCACTTGACCTCCATAGGCCGTATACATTCACCGGCCGCTTTATGAGGTACACCTGTTCAATTGCTGGGTAACACAAATTTCTAATCAGCCAATCACATGGCAGCAACTCAATGCATTTAGGCATCTAGACGTGGGGAAGAAGATTTGCTGAAGTTCAAACCGAGCTTCAGAACGGGGAAGAAAGGGGATTGAAGTGACTTTGAACATGGCATGGTTGTTGGTGCCAGACGGGCTGGTCTAAGTGAGTGGCGGCTGGTGTTCCATTTTTTTTGGGGGGGGGGGGCAGCAAACAAACCCCCCCCCCCACCAGGTCTTGTCGTGGAAATTAAGAGCTTCGCCTATAAGCAAATAATTCTGTTGCACTAATGAGCACAGTTATAGCTCTCTTGTATAATGCCGGAAAAGCGTGCTTGCATATCTCCAAGTAACACAGACGCTGGTATCACGTTGAACATAGAAATCCTGCTTGACTAGAGCAGGCCTTGTTTATTTATAGGGCTGAACAGGGATAACAAAGGAAGGTGGTGGCTTCACAATCAGCCAATCAGACACTTGTATACTGTCAAAAGAACCAATCAGACATGTACAGTATATATTCAAATAGATATCCGGTAGTGACGTATGCAATCGGTCGTGTGCAGAGCAATGTGTGCAGATTCCAGCTAAGATCCAGCGCAGGCATCTAAAACAATGTGCCCCACATTGTGTACACTGCAAACATTGTTCTGATCAGGACCATGTGCATATTCCCACCGTTATTATTTGAGCAAACCTTACTCCACAAGGCTCAGCGAGCCATAGTTTTGTACGGGTATCCTATGGTTCCTATGTACGCGGGTCTGTTTGCCGTAGATGCAGTCGCCACGAGGTGGCCAATCTCTTGGTGAGGCATAAGCGAACATCCCTTAAAGGGTGAACAGATCTCCTGCATCCACTGGAAGGTTTCCGCAACCAACGGCCCTCCACCGGTGTCTGTATGTGTGGACACGCTCGCATGAGCGTATTGCAGCAAAACTGACACTGGGGGGACATCTGACATTATACATTGATAAAAATTTCCACAGCAGCCTGCTCTTACCCCATCCAGGTCGTAGCCTTCCCCGGCTTCTCCTCCCAGGTAATCCGGTCTTAAGATCTGCCTCCTGTCCTGCTTGGAAGCCGGAAGACAAAAGCGAATATTGATTCGCTAATGTCACAAGTGGGTGGGTTGGGGGCGCAGTGCTCTGCGCCCCAAGCCCAACCTTTTTGAGGCCAGTTCGAGCCTCAGGCTCTAATCATGTGCTTCAAACAAAACCTCACAGAAACCTATGTGTCCTGCACCCCACAATGGAGATTAAGGGGGGGGCGGCGCCCCTATGCCCCTTATGGACCAGCCACCGCTGGTGTGAGTATTTATGGGATTTTCACACACAACCATCTCTCGGGTTTACAGAGAATGGTGGGGAAAAGAGAAAATATCCAGTGAGCGGCAGTTGTGTGGAGGAAAATGCGTTGTTGAGGTCAGAGGTCAGAGGAGAATGGGCAGACTGATTCTAGATGATAGAAAGGCAACAGTAACTCAAATAACCACTAGTTACACCCAAGGTATGCAGAATACCATCTCTGAATACACAACACATCCAACCTTGAAGCAGATGGGCTACAGCAGCTGAAGATCACACCAGGTGTCACTCCTGTCAGCTAAGAAAGGAAAGTGAGGCTACCATTCACAGAGGATCACCAAAATTGGACAATAGAAGAATGGAAAAATGTTTCCTGGTCTTAAGAATCTCCATTTCAGTTGCGACATTCAGATGGTAGGGTCAGAATTTGGCATAAACAACATGAAAGCATGGATCCATCATGTCACGTGATGTCAGAAGGGGGCGGTGCCACCGGGTGGCGTAACTGGGTGGCCCCTGCCCCTTGCCTATATAAGAACTGTCAAAGCAAAGAGAGCATACGGCGGGTAGCCTCTTAGGAGGTGAAGTGCTTTTTGCAATTTATTAAGAAATCAAAGAGTGAAAAATAGGACTTTGCAGGCAACACACAGAACATAGGGTACAAAAATGATTTTATTATCACAGAAATGTTAAACAAGAATTAAAAGACCATACAGTGTATATAAAGTGACAGTGGAGAGTCCCTTGAACGTCGACGCGTTTCGCCGTGAGGCTTCGTCAGGACGGACAAAATAGGGGGGGACGATTACAAACACACTTGGGAAAAAAGTGTTCAGCACGAGGCTGACTCCCGGGGGCTAGCACTGCGGCGTTCAATAGTCAGACTCTGTATAGTGGCAGAATCCCTATTATACTGGCTGATTTACCTGCACTCCTATTGTGAATGCTCATGTTTGGCTTTTGAGAACCTCATTACCACAACGTCTTATACCCCCGCTTTGGCAATTCTGCCTGGATACAGATGATCTGTCAAGCTAGTTGTAGCTGCAAGTATCTAGTCTGTCCAACTATTTTTCCGCGGATTTTTTTCCCTGCGATTTCTTACTGTGTGACCAACAGATCATATATACACACCTAATCCCAAATTATATATACTAATTGATAGTCTGGTGAACAACTTTTTTGCTATCTGGAGTGTCTTCCAAGATAGTGAGATTTTGTCCCAAGTGTGTTTGTAATCGTCCCCCCCTATTTTGTCCGTCCTGACGAAGCCTCACGGCGAAACGCGTCGACGTTCAAGGGACTCTCCACTGTCACTTTATATACACTGTATGGTCTTTTAATTCTTGTTTAACATTTCTGTGATAATAAAATCATTTTTGTACCCTATGTTCTGTGTGTTGCCTGCAAAGTCCTATTTTTCACTCTTTGAGTTCTTAATATATTCCCTAATTTTTGGATGTGGCAATGTGAGTGCTTCCCCCCCCCCCATTCCCTTTTTTCATATTGCTTTTTGCAATTTTTGGGGTCGGTGGGTGTCGTGATTGACGATAAATACATAGAGGGACACTATTTCTTTTTTTTCTTTTAATAAAGGACTTGTCAAAAAGAGTTTCCTGTGTGTCTTACTTTTTGACACCTTTTTGGTAAATGGTACGGGATTGATGTACTCGATATCCATTCACATGGGGGGGGGAGGCCTTGTTAAAGGGGGCTTCCAGATCCCGATAAGCCCCCACCCGCAGACCCCAAAAACCACAGCTCAGGGTTGTCGGGAAGAGGCTCTTGTCCCCATCAACATGGAGACAAGGTGCTTTAGGGTGGGGGACGCAAAGCCCCCCCTGCCCCAAAACACCCACCTCCCCATGTTGAGGGCATGTGACCTGGTATGGTGCTGGAGGGCAGGGGTGACATAAGGGGTCTATTAGACACCTATCACCTGCCCATACTATCACACAGGGAGCTTGTTAGCCTCCCTTGTGATAGCAGCTAAAGCTAAATACCAAAAAAAGTATTTAAAATATTTAAACTATAAGTGTTAGGCCCCATGCACACGAGACGCTGTTATTTGCTGTTAAACGCGCGTTCAGAGGCAGTTGGACGCTTTTTTCAACTGCTCCTTAACCCATTCAATGTTATCCTATGTGTCCATGCACACACTCTCGTTTTTTGGCGTTTACAAGCAGTTGCGTTTAACCTCGTTTTTTCAGAAGCAAAAACATGGGTTCAGACGCAAAAAATTTCCACGTTTCAGACGCTAAACGCTGCTAAACGTGGCTAAACGCGGCTAAACGCGGTACCGGCGTTTTTCCGCGTTTGCGTTTATAAGCGTTTTTAAAGGTGACCTATTTTTTAACATTAGAAATCTCTAAAATGATGGCAAATGATGAAAAACTATTAAAAAATATAAAAGAAAACTGTAATTGCTTGCATTGCATTGTGGACAATCCACAACTTGTGGCAGGTAACGTGGCAAGTGGACAATCAACAACTTGTGTCAGGTAATGTGGCCAGGTGACGTGGTCAGTGGACAATCCACAACTTGTGGCAGGTGACATGGCCAGGTGACGTGGCAGGTAACGTGGCCAGGTGACGTGGCACGTGATGTGGCCAGGTGACGTGGCAAGTGGACAATCCACAACTTGTGGCAGGTGATGTGGCTAGGTGACATGGCCAGGTGACGTGGCAAGTGGACAATCCACAACTTGTGGCAGGTGACGTGGCCAGGTGATGTGGCAGGTAACGTGGCCAGGTGACGTGGCAGGTAACATGGCCAGGTGACGTGGCCAGGTGACGTGGCAAGTGGACAATCCACAACTTGTGCCAGGTGACGTGGCCAGGTGACGTGGCAGGTGACGTGGCCAGGTGACGTGGCAGGTGACGTGGCAAGTGGACAATCCACAACTTGTGGCAGGTGACGTGGCCAGGTGATGTGGCAGGTAACGTGGCCAGGTGACGTGGCAGGTAACATGGCCAGGTGACGTGGCCAGGTGACGTGGCAAGTGGACAATCCACAACTTGTGCCAGGTGACGTGGCCAGGTGACGTGGCAGGTGACATGGCCAGGTGACGTGGCAGGTGACGTGGCAAGTGAACAATCCACAACTTGTGCCAGGTGACGTGGCCAGGTGACGTAGCAGGTGACATGGCCAGGTGACGTGGCAGGTGACGTGGCAAGTGAACAATCCACAACTTGTGGCAGGTGACGTGGCAGGTAACGTGGCCAGGTGACGTGGCAAGTGGACAATCCACAACTTGTGGCAGGTGACGTGGCAGGTAACGTGGCCAGGTGACGTGGCAAGTGATACGCTAAATACAAGTACACTGCGGCTCTCTCAGCTGCTGCTACTCACTCTGGTCTCACAAACTGGCTGAAATGGTTAAAATTTACTGTTTTTTGAGCTTAGGGAGGGTCTTATGATGAAACGCTTATAAACGCAAACGCGGTAAAACGCCGCTAAACGCCAATAAACGCGGCTGCAAACGCGCGTTTTTAAACGCCGGTTTCAGCGTTTAAAAACGTGTGTTCAGCAGAGTTTGCACCTGCGTCTCGTGTGCATGGGGCCTAAGTATACTTACACCTCACCACCACCGCTAATTCTGTATTGTTGTTTGCCCTGGTTGCAGATTATACATTACCAGTTTGTAAACTGTGCACAATACCGGGCAGCATATATTCTAAAAATACTAAGTATTTTTCTGGCAAAGGCCATAATTGTCAGGCTGGCAGTCTGGGCCTAAATGTAATGAAAAAATGTTGAAAGAAGTTGCAACGTGCATGGCTTCTGATTAACAAATGTAGCACCCTCGCAGTTTAGATTGACTCCTCTGTAGGCAGGGGAGCATGGGTTAATTTTGTTCAGGGAGGCTGTGCAGTGCTCCAAACGCTGTGGCTCTGTTACCTCCTCCCCCTGGTTTCTAGAGCTCTCTGGATAGTTCTGGAACTTGGGTGGAGAAAAAGAGGCCGCAGCCTGAATATTTATGGCGTTTCCACCAATCCCTGGGGAAGCGAGGCCCAGAAGGTGGGGAAACAACACATAAATACTCAGAAGCCTTGGGGTCAACCCATCTGAAGGGACCCCTGTGCTGGGGGGCTCTGCCCCTGGGGCACAAGGAAGACCAGGGAAGAGACAGAGAGGCGGGAAGCCTCACACCCTTTGCCAGTCCAGGCTCAGCTAGGCTTAGCCTAAATATTTATAGAGTTTCCACCAATCCCTGATAAGGCAAGGCCCAGAAGGTGGGGAAACAAATTCTCAGGAGCCTGGCAGCCTGGGAGCAGAGTCCAGGGTCCAGTTGTCTAGAGGGACACCTGGGCTGGGGGGCTCTGCTCCTGGTGCACAAGGAAGGCTAGGGAAGAGACAGAGAAGCGGGAAGCCTCACACCCTTTGCCAGTTAAAGCTTAGCTAAGCTTATGCAGAAAATATAGATGTTTGCCTGGATCTACGGTATTGAGTAGTTTACATAGAAAATAATAATGATATATCTTTCAATACTTCACTGTATATATTCCAAGAAAGAAGTCCAGAATATTTATGGAGTTTCCACCCCTGGGGAGGTGAAGCCCAGATGGTCGGGAAACAACCCATAAATACTCAGGAGCCTGGCAGCCTGAGAGCAGAGTCTGCTGTCCAGTTGTCTGGCGGGACCCTTGTGCTTGGGGGCTCTGCCCCTGGGGCACAAGGAAGAACAGGGAAGAGAGAAAGATGGAGAAGCAGGAAGCCTCACACTCGTTGCCAGTCCAAGCTCAGCTAGGCTCAGCCTGTACAGTAGAGGAACCAGTACAGCAGCCTTCTGGATTCAAGGAGCAACTTAAAGGGACTGAGTACCTTCCATTCAGCACACCCCAAAGCTACAGAGAGGACAGTAAGGTGCAATACTTTACATGTCTGGGACCAGAGGACAAACTAGAGCCAGCGCAAAGCAACCAGGAACACTACCTCCAGCTTGGGTAACGAGCAGCGCCAAGTGCTGCACCTGTAAGTTCAGTTTTTTTGGAACTTTTTGTCATTGATTTAGCTGCACCATCACTTCCAAGGTGGGGTGTGCAGTTGGAGTCAGTCCTTAGCAACTAGACAAGTTAGCAGGTCCTTGACTGTTTGAGGTTCTTCAGTTCTAGGCATCCCATGTCCCTATCCAAGCTCACCCCTTCAAAAATAAACAAAACTAAATCCCCATGACTGAATATTGAGCCTCTGGAAAGAGTGTGGAAAATTCCTGTTGCCTGGCTGTGCAGGGGGGGGGGGGCGAAATACAAATAACATACATTGTAGATTATCACTGAAACTTCCCTTGTATACTTAACATTCTGAATGATATCACCAGGGCTTTTTTCAGTGGTAACGCAGGGGGACGCAGTTCTGGCACCTTCAGCGCTGAATGTATGTAATGGCAAGGGGTGCTGGGTGTGCTGGAAGGTCTATTATTCCTGGAGGGCATCTATTTTTGCATGGCAGTTTATCGTTGATGGGGAGATCTACTTTTGCAGGTGGGGGATCTATTGCTGTTGGGGAGCTTATGTTGCTGGGGTGTCAATTGTTGCTGAAAGGGATCTACTGTTGAGGAGAGGTCTATTTTAGCTGGCTGCTGTGGGATCTATTGTTGCTGAAGGGCATCTATTTTTGCATGGCAGTCTATTGTTGCTGGGGAAGTCTACTGTTTCTGGTGGGGGATCTATTATTGCTGGTTGGGCTTATGTTACTGGGGGGGTCAATTGTTGCTGGGAGGCATCTACCGTTGAGTGTGTGTGTGTGTGTGTGGGGGGGGGGGGGGTTATTGTTGCTGGCTGCTGGAGAGTCTATTGATGCTGGGCTGGCTGCTGGGAAATCTATTGTTGTTGGGTGTTCACTGTTGCTGGGGGTCTATTGGGGATCTACTTTACTGATTTTCTTGGTATTAATAACAAATTTCATACAAATTACTTAGCACCACAAAATGATACTTCTGTATACGCTAATGATAGTTCTGTATCCTCTAAAATGGCCGGTACTGGAAGGTGGGTAGGTGGTGGATACAAGGGACGGTGCTCAGAGGTGGGTAGGTGGTGGATACATGGGACAGTGCTCAGAGGTGGGTAGGGGGTGGATACAAGGGACGGTTCTCAGAGGTGGGTAGGGGGGTGGATACAAGGGACGGTGATCAGAGGTGGGTAGAGGGGTGGATACAAGGGACAGTGCTCAGAGGTGGGTAGGGGGTGGATACAAGGGACAGTGCTCAGAGGTAGGTAGGGGGTGGATACATGGGACGGTTCTCAGAGGTGGGTAGAGGGGTGGATACAAGGGACGGTGCTCAGAGGTGGGTAGGGGGTGGATACAAGGGACGGTGATCAGAGGTGGGTAGGGGGTGGATACAAAGGGACGGTGCTCAGAGATGGGTAGAGGGAGGATACAAGGGACGGTGCTCAGGAGTGGGTAGGGGGGTGGATACATGGGACAGGGTTCAGAGGTGGATAGGAGGGTGGATACATGGGACGGTGCTCAGAGGTGGGTAGGGGGTGGATACAAGGGACAGTGCTCAGAGGTGGGTAGGGGGTGGATACATGGGACGGTTCTCAGAGGTGGGTAGGGTGTGGATACAAGGGACGGTGCTCAGAGGTGGGTAGGGGGTAGATACATGGGACGGTGCTCAGAGGAGGGTAGGGGGTGCTCAGAGGTGGGTAGGGGGTGGATACATGGGACGGTTCTCAGAGGTGGGTAGGGTGTGGATACAAGGGACGGTGCTCAGAGGTGGGTAGGGGGTAGATACATGGGACGGTGCTCAGAGGTGGGTAGGGCGGTGGATACAAGGGACGATGCTCAGAGGTGGGTAGGGGGTGGATACAAGGGACGGTGCTCAGAGGTGGGTAGGGGGTGGATACATGGGACGGTGCTCAGAGGAGGATAGGGGGGTGGATACAAGGGACGGTGCTCAGAGGTGGGTAGGGGGTAGATACATGGGACGGTGCTCAGAGGAGGGTAGGGGGTGCTCAGAGGTGGGTAGGGGGTGGATACAAGGGACGGTTCTCAGAGGTGGGTAGGGTGTGGATACAAGGGACGGTGCTCAGAGGTGGGTAGGGGGTAGATACATGGGACGGTGCTCAGAGGTGGGTAGGGGGGTGGATACAAGGGACGGTGCTCAGAGGTGGGTAGGGGGTGGATACAAGGGACGGTGCTCAGAGGTGGGTAGGGGGTGGATACATGGGACGGTTCTCAGAGGAGGATAGGGGGGTGGATACAAGAGACGGTGTTCAGAGGTGGGTAGGGGGTGGATACAAGGGACGGTGCTCAGAGGTGGGTAGGGGGGTGGATACAAGGGACGGTGCTCAGAGGTGGGTAGATACATGGGACAGTGCTCAGAGGTGGGTAGGGGGGTGGATACATGGGATGGTGCTCAGAGGTGGGTAGGGGGGTGGATACATAGGACGGTGCTCAGAGGTGGGTAGGGGGGTGGATTCAAGGGTTGGTGATCAGAGGTGGGTAGGGGGTGGATACAAAGGGACGGTGCTCAGAGGTGGGTAGAGGGAGGATACAAGGGACAGTGCTCAGGGGTGGGTAGGGGGGGTGGATACATTGGACAGGGTTCAGAGGTGGGTAGGGGGGTGGATACATGGGATGGTGCTCAGAGGTGGGTAGGGGGTGGATACAAGGGACAGTGCTCAGAGGTGGGTAGGGGGTGGATACATGGGACGGTTCTCAGAGGTGGGTAGGTTGTGGATACAAGGGACGGTGCTCAGAGGTGGGTAGGGGGTAGATACATGGGACGGTGCTCAGAGGAGGGTAGGGGGTGCTCAGAGGTGGGTAGGGGGTGGATACATGGGACGGTTCTCAGAGGTGGGTAGGGTGTGGATACAAGGGACGGTGCTCAGAGGTGGGTAGGGGGTAGATACATGGGACGGTGCTCAGAGGTGGGTAGGGGGGTGGATACAAGGGACGGTGCTCAGAGGTGGGTAGGGGGTGGATACAAGGGACGGTGCTCAGAGGTGGGTAGGGGGTGGATACATGGGACGGTGCTCAGAGGAGGAAAGGGGGGTGGATACAAGGGACGATGCTCAGAGGTGGGTAGGGGGTGGATACATGGGACGGTGCTCAGAGGAGGGTAGGGGGGTGGATACAAGGGACGGTGATCAGAGGTGGGTAGAGGGGTGGATGCAAGGGACGGTGCTCAGAGGTGGGTAGGGGGGTGGATACAAGGGACGGTGCTCAGAGGTGGGTAGGGAGGTGGATACATGGGATGGTGCTCAGAGGTGGGTAGGGGGGTGGATACATGGGACGGTGCTCAGAGGTGGGTAGGGGGTGGATACATGGGACGGTGCTCAGAGGTGGGTAGGGGGTGGATACATGGGATGGTGCTCAGAGGTGGGTAGGGGGGTGGATACATGGGACGGTGCTCAGAGGTGGGTAGGGGGTGGATACAAGGGACGGTGCTCAGAGGTGGGTAGGGGGTGGATACATGGGACGGTGCTCAGAGGAGGATAGGGGGGTGGATACAAGGGACGGTGCTCAGAGGTGGGTAGGGGGTGGATACATGGGACGGTGCTCAGAGGTGGGTAGGGGGTGGATACAAGGGACGGTGCTCAGAGGTGGGTAGGGGGTGGATACAAGGGACGGTGCTCAGAGGTGGGTAGGGGGTGGATACAAGGGACGGTGCTCAGAGGTGGGTAGGGGGTAGATACATGGGACGGTGCTCAGAGGAGGGTAGGGGGTGCTCAGAGGTGGGTAGGGGGTGGATACATGGGACGGTTCTCAGAGGTGGGTAGGGTGTGGATACAAGGGACGGTGCTCAGAGGTGGGTAGGGGGTAGATACATGGGACGGTGCTCAGAGGTGGGTAGGGGGGTGGATACAAGGGACGGTGCTCAGAGGTGGGTAGGGGGTGGATACAAGGGACGGTGCTCAGAGGTGGGTAGGGGGTGGATACATGGGACAGTGCTCAGAGGAGGATAGGGGGGTGGATACAAGGGACGGTGTTCAGAGGTGGGTAGGGGGTGGATACAAGGGACGGTGCTCAGAGGTGGGTGGATACAAGGGACGGTGCTCAGAGGTGGGTAGGGGGTGGATACATGGGACGGTGCTCAGAGGTGGGTAGGGGGGTGGATACATGGGATGGTGCTCAGAGGTGGGTAGGGGGGTGGATACATAGGACGGTGCTCAGAGGTGGGTAGGGGGGTGGATTCAAGGGTTGGTGATCAGAGGTGGGTAGGGGGTGGATACAAAGGGACGGTGCTCAGAGGTGGGTAGAGGGAGGATACAAGGGACGGTGCTCAGGGGTGGGTAGGGGGGTGGATACATGGAACAGGGTTCAGAGGTGGGTAGGGGGGTGGATACATGGGACAGTGCTCAGAGGTGGGTAGGGGGTGGGTACAAGGGACAGTGCTCAGAGGTGGGTAGGGGGTGGATACATGGGACGGTTCTCAGAGGTGGGTAGGGTGTGGATACAAGGGACGGTGCTCAGAGGTGGGTAGGGGGTAGATACATGGGACGGTGCTCAGAGGAGGGTAGGGGGTGCTCAGAGGTGGGTAGGGGGTGGATACATGGGACGGTTCTCAGAGGTGGGTAGGGTGTGGATACAAGGGACGGTGCTCAGAGGTGGGTAGGGGGTAGATACATGGGACGGTGCTCAGAGGTGGGTAGGGGGGTGGATACAACGGACGGTGCTCAGAGGTGGGTAGGGGGTGGATACAAGGGACGGTGCTCAGAGGTGGGTAGGGGGTGGATACATGGGACGGTGCTCAGAGGAGGATAGGGGGGTGGATACAAGGGACGGTGCTCAGAGGTGGGTAGGGGGTGGATACAAGGGACGGTGCTCAGAGGTGGGTAGGGGGTGGATACAAGGGACGGTGCTCAGAGGTGGGTAGGGGGTGGATACATGGGACGGTGCTCAGAGGTGGGTAGGGGGTGGATACAAGGGACGGTGCTCAGAGGTGGGTAGGGGGTGGATACAAGGGACGGTGCTCAGAGGTGGGTAGGGGGTGGATACATGGGACGGTGCTCAGAGGATGATAGGGGGGTGGATACAAGGGACGGTGCTCAGAGGTGGGTAGGGGGTGGATACAAGGGATGGTGCTCAGAGGTGGGTAGGGGGGTGGATACAAGGGACAGTGCTCAGAGGTGGGTAGGGGGGTGGATACATGGGATGGTGCTCAGAGGTGGGTAGGGGGTGGATACAAGGGACGGTGCTCAGAGGTGGGTGGATACAAGGGACGGTGCTCAGAGGTGGGTAGGGGGTGGATACATGGGACGGTGCTCAGAGGTGGGTAGGGGGGTGGATACATGGGATGGTGCTCAGAGGTGGGTAGGGGGGTGGATACATAGGACGGTGCTCAGAGGTGGGTAGGGGGGTGGATTCAAGGGTTGGTGATCAGAGGTGGGTAGGGGGTGGATACAAAGGGACGGTGCTCAGAGGTGGGTAGAGGGAGGATACAAGGGACGGTGCTCAGGGGTGGGTAGGGGGGTGGATACATGGAACAGGGTTCAGAGGTGGGTAGGGGGGTGGATACATGGGACAGTGCTCAGAGGTGGGTAGGGGGTGGATACAAGGGACAGTGCTCAGAGGTGGGTAGGGGGTGGATACAAGGGACAGTGCTCAGAGGTGGGTAGGGGGTGGATACATGGGACGGTTCTCAGAGGTGGGTAGGGTGTGGATACAAGGGACGGTGCTCAGAGGTGGGTAGGGGGTAGATACATGGGACGGTGCTCAGAGGAGGGTAGGGGGTGCTCAGAGGTGGGTAGGGGGTGGATACATGGGACGGTTCTCAGAGGTGGGTAGGGTGTGGATACAAGGGACGGTGCTCAGAGGTGGGTAGGGGGTAGATACATGGGACGGTGCTCAGAGGTGGGTAGGGGGGTGGATACAAGGGACGGTGCTCAGAGGTGGGTAGGGGGTGGATACAAGGGACGGTGCTCAGAGGTGGGTAGGGGGTGGATACATGGGACGGTGCTCAGAGGTGGGTAGGGGGTGGATACATGGGACGGTGCTCAGAGGAGGATAGGGGGGTGGATACAAGGGACGGTGCTCAGAGGTGGGTAGGGGGTGGATACAAGGGACGGTGCTCAGAGGTGGGTAGGGGGGTGGATACAAGGGACGGTGCTCAGAGGTGGGTAGGGGGTGGATACATGGGACGGTGCTCAGAGGTGGGTAGGGGGTGGATACAAGGGACGGTGCTCAGAGGTGGGTAGGGGGTGGATACAAGGGACGGTGCTCAGAGGTGGGTAGGGGGTGGATACATGGGACGGTGCTCAGAGGAGGATAGGGGGGTGGATACAAGGGACGGTGCTCAGAGGTGGGTAGGGGGTGGATACAAGGGACGGTGCTCAGAGGTGGGTAGGGGGTGGATACAAGGGACAGTGCTCAGAGGTGGGTAGGGGGGTGGATACAAGGGACGGTGCTCAGAGGTGGGTAGGGGGTGGATACATGGGACGGTGCTCAGAGGTGGGTAGGGGGGTGGATACATGGGATGGTGCTCAGAGGTGGGTAGGGGGGTGGATACATAGGACGGTGCTCAGAGGTGGGTAGGGGGTGGATTCAAGGGTTGGTGCTCAGAGGTGGGTAGGGGGTGGATACATGGGACGGTGCTCAGAGGTGGGTAGGGGGGTGGATACATGGGATGGTGCTCAGAGGTGGGTAGGGGGGTGGATACATAGGACGGTGCTCAGAGGTGGGTAGGGGGGTGGATTCAAGGGTTGGTGCTCAGAGGTGGGTAGGGGGTGGATACATGGGACGGTGCTCAGAGGTGGGTAGGGGGGTGGATACATGGGATGGTGCTCAGAGGTGGGTAGGGGGGTGGATACATAGGACGGTGCTCAGAGTTGGGTAGGGGGGTGGATTCAAGGATTGGTGCTCAGAGGTGGGTAGGGAAGTGACTCAGAAGGGGGTAGTTCATGCACCTATTCTCTGAGAAAAAAAGCCCTGATATCGCTGATGAAGAGGTATTGAAGCATTTTTCATACATACAGGTCATGGTGGGTAAAAGAATAAAGAAAACTCTCACTGAATGTACTTTATTTTAGAACACCACTAAAGCTTCCTGATAAACACTTCAGTACATCGTGTATAAAGGATATTATTATTTTGTATAGTCCTTCAGTTAAATATTATTACTCATATTGCTTCAGTATAAAACAAACACATCCCTGAAAAAGTTCCCCGATTGTGCAACACGCACGTTCTCTATTTGTTGTACAACCTTGAGAGTTCATGGGGTGACAGAATGTGATTAGACTGTAGGCGGGGGGGTGTAATTTGGAATGAAAGACAGAGGAAAAAGAACAAAAAAAGTTATTTCATAAGGCAACATTCTATACAGTACAGACAATTTTAAGCGCTTCTTCTTCAATAAGTACAGAGGCTCCATTCATACTGATTCCAATAAACAGTCTAGGGCGGGAGTCGGCAAGCCATTGATTGCGATCAACCGGTTGACCGCGGGGAGCCGACAGGTGAATCATGAACACGTCTCTTCCTTCCCCCAGCCTCCGCCGCTCTCATTTACTGCAGAGCGGAGAGCGGGAGGCAGCATAGTGCTGGATGGAGGGCGGGAGCTGCCTTGGTGGTTGGTTGCTAGGCGGTCCTTGCAAAAAAGCACCAGCTTGTTATGAAATGTTAGGCCCAACAGCTCCTGCTCCCACCTTCCACCCACCCTAATGGGGGAGGGGTGATTTGAAGGGGTAGAGGGGCACAGGACACTTTGTGGGGGGCAGAAGACAATGCTATGGGGGAGTAGAGGACACTACAGTGGGGAGGCGATGTGAAGGGGCAGAGGACACTGTTTTGGGGGCACAGGACAATTCAGTGGGGGGGGGGGGTGATGTGAAGGGGGGCAGAGGACACTGTTTGGGGGGTGATGTGAAGGGGGGCAGAGGACACTGTTTTGGAGGGCACAGGATGCTACAGTGTGGGGTGATGAGAAGGGGGGCAGAGGACACTGTTTTGGAGGGCACAGGATGCTACAGTGTGGGGTGATGAGAAGGGGGGCAGAGGACACTGTTTTGGGGGGCAAAGGACACTACAGTGGGGGGTGATGTGAAGGGGGGCAGAGGACATTGTTTTGGGGGCACAGGACGCTGCAGTGGGGGGTGATGTGAAGGGGGGCAGAGGACATTGTTTTTTTGGGGGGTACAGGACACTACAGTGGGTGGGGGGGTGATGTGAAGGGTTAGCAGAGGACACTGGTTTGAGGGGGAGGAGACACTACAGTTGGGGTGTGATATAAAGGGGGTAGAGGACACTGCATGGGGGTTACAGAACACTACATCTACATATTTTAATTGGAAGCTTAATCTTTTAATTTTTTTGTGCCGCCTTGTGCCCAACCTTCCCTTTCCCCCGGGATCTTTGCTTTCCTCCATGTTGTCCAGGTAGAGCTCAACCTTCTAAAGGTTGCCTACCCCTGGTCTAGAGGGATGTCTTTTTAAGGTTTGTTGCTTGAGGGAACTTTTAACAGGAAAGAGGGGGGGGGGGGCGTAGGGCATGGGATACTTCAAAATGTTCAGTAGTAACTAGTTGTTAAAGTACAATCTCTTCTTGTAGCAGTAGTAGCTAATGGTGAACAGTCCGAGACCCCACAGCTGAAGACCGTAGGGCAAAATTTGGGTACCCAGTGCAGCATCCAGCAAACCGTCTCAGGGATCAACTTAAGGTCACTACTCACAAGTACCCAGAAGCCTCCTTCCAGCTTAGTAGTGAGTGAGATGGGTCCTCTCCAGCCCAGGTCCCTTGTGATGAAGTTCTGCTATCAACTCTGAGCAAATTTCATTCAAGTCCTCTCTCCTGCCACCTCTGCGGCCTCTAGAGCAGTTGTAGAGTCCATGGGCTGCCTAAAGGGCAGAAGCTCCTGCACCTCTAAAACCCTCCTGAGGAGAAGGAACCCTACGCTTCAGTGTTTCAGACTATTTATCTACATTCCGACCCCAAGAAAAGGCAGGTGATCCATTGAGACCCATAAATGCCATACCCATGCCTCCATCCCTGGTACATTGAAAATGAAAAGAGAAAATGGGCTGTGGGACTTTAAATGAGGCATGGATGGGCGTAGGAAAAAGTCTAGGATATCAAGAATGAGTAGACATCACTGTCCCGTTGGGGAATAGTCTGTAGCCATATATACATGCTGCATAGTCAGTCTAAAGAATGGAGATCAAGGCATGGATATAAATATAAAAATGTATTGTATCATGGTAAAAGTACACATGGATCATGCAAACAAAGGCATAGTATAAATAGGGGTTATCACAAAAACATGATCAAAATTCACTGTTGAGACATGGCTGAAGCAAGTAATGACAGTTAAATGGACATACAGAAACAGTGAAAATGATTATCCGGTTAAAAAGTCAAGAATACACTTAATAGATTCATAGTTGGGCAAGCTTTACTTGACATGCCAGAGCATGGACTCATGGATGGGCATGGGGAAAAGGGTCTAAGATATCAAAAATTGGTAAACATCACTGTCCCGTTGGGGAGTGGTCTGTAGCCAGGTATACATGCTGCATAGTCAGTCTAAAGAATGGAGATCTGTATCATGGTAAAAGTACACATAGATCATGCAAACAAAGGCATAATGTAAATAGAAGTTATCACATAGACATAATCGCAATTCATTGTTGAGACATGGCTGGAGCAAGTAGTGACAGTTAAATGGACATACAGAAACAGTGAAATTAATTATCCAATTGAAATGTCAAGAATACACTTTGTAGATTCGTAGTTGGGCAGGCTTTACTTGGCATCCCTGAGCATGGACTCGACGCGTTTCTTGGCGTTTAAAGCCAGTCATCAGGAGTGGGGTGCATGTCATTTGACAATGGCAAAACCCGGAATGGGGTTGTCCCAAGCATTTGAAATATGGCGTAGAATGGTGGTCCTGGATACAGTGTCTCACCCGGGGCTGAGGCGGGGAAGGCCCCCCAATAAACACTTCAACGGCCACTCGATCAAGAGGAGAGTCAAAGAGAAGATGGCATGGGACATCCATCAAGGAGAAACCCGGACAGCCACGGCACAGCACCAAACTGACGGAGAGGCACAGACAGGGTGCAAGGGCAGAATGCTTGAAGTGTAGAGAAAGAGAGAAACTGGAACCTCTCATCAGATGGATGTCTGTCTGTCCGACCCCCTTCTGGAAACTTCCCCTTTAGGGATTGGCTGGAACCTAATAAATATTCAGGCTGGTCGATTTGAATCTCCCGCCCTATGCTCTGGAGAGGGAACTAATCAAACTCCCAGCCTGTGAGACCCTGAATAGGCCAGAACAAGCAATTACTCAGCGGTGGAATCTATCTATGGTCACTGCTGACACCCCCCTATGCAGGTGTCCGGCCCCTTTTCGGGTGTTTTTTGGATGCACCTGATTAGAGCCATAGGCTCTAATAGGTGCTCAAAAATGTGAGAAGCGGGTGCAATGCTGTGCGTTTGCTTCTCACTCAGTTGTATGTTAGGAAAGCAAAGGAATTCGCTTTCCTAACATTAAACCGTCTCTCAGCCAATCAGGTGCACCAGGTCTGTGTTATCTGTCACCTGATTGACTGAAGCGACAGGCGCTGTGATTGGACGCCTATCAGGCGTCCAATCACAGCACAGGACGAGAGGAGGAGCGGACGGGAGAAGACATTGTGGTCGGGGAAGATGGAGGACACCGGACATCACTCGCCATTCGCCGCCTGCCGCCATCACCCACTGCTGACCCGAGACAAGCCAAATAAAGGGGGGCACAGTGGCAGCACTTGGGGCACAGTGGCAACACTTGGGGCACAGTGGCAGCACATGGGGCACAGTGGCAACATTTGGGGCACAGTGGCAATATTTGGGGCACAGTGGCAGCACTTGGGGCACAGTGGCAACATTTGGGGCACAGTGGAAAAACTTGGGGCACAGTGGCTGCATTTGGGGCACAGTGGCAGCATTTGGGGCACAGTGGCAACATTTGGGACACAGTGGCAGCACTTGGGGCACAGTGGCAACATTTGGGGCACAGTGGCAAAACTTGGGGCACAGTGGCAACATTTGGGGCACAGTGGCAAAACGTGGGGAACAATGGCAAATCTTGGGGCACAGTGGCAGCATTTGGGGCACAGTGGCAGCATTTGGGGCACAGTGGCAACATTTGGGGCACAGTGGCAACATTTGGGGCACAGTGGCAACATTTGGGACACAGTGGCAAAACTTGGGGCACAGTGGCAACATTTGGGGCACAGTGGCAAAACTTGGGGCACAGTGGCAACACTTGGGGCACAGTGGCAGAATTTGGGGCACAGTGGCAGCACTTGGGGCACAGTGGCAACATTTGGGGCACAGTGGCAAAACTTGGGGCACAGTGGCAACATTTGGGGCACAGTGGCAACATTTGGGGCACAGTGGCAAAACTTGGGGCACAGTGGCAACATTTGGGGCACAGTGGCAGCACTTGGGGCACAGTGGGAGCGTTTAATGGGCAAAGTGGCTGCGTTTGATGGGCACAGTGGCTGCGTTTGATGGGCACAGTGGCTGCGTTTGATGGGCACAGTGGCTGCGTTTGATGGGCAAAGTGGCTGCGTTTGATGGGCACAGTGGCTGCAATTGATGAGTTTTTTTCCAGAATTTTTCCGTTTGTTTGCGCCCCTCCAAAAATTTTGAGCACCAGCCGCCACTGCAATTACTGCTCCCTTGCTTACAGAAGGATCCAAAGCTAAATTTGCCTAGCAACCTATGCCAGGAGGGCGCTACATCCATTAAAGGGGTTATGAAGCCTGAAGGTTTTTTACCTTCATGCATTCTATGCTTGAAGGTAAAAAACCTTCAGTATGCAGTCCCCCCCCCCCCCTTCCCCCTAGTATTTACCAAAGTGAAAAACTCAATCCAGTGATGTGCACGAGAGCGGCAGCTGTCTTGGTTCTCTGCCTCGCCATTGGCTCCCGCTGCTGTCAATCACAGCCAGTGAGAAAGGATCGGGGATGGGGCTGAGTGACTAATCCCATGGTTGCTATGGGATACAGAAAACGGTCTCTCTCATTGTCCAACCCTTGTTCTTACTCTCTTTTCCTGGGGTCCTTCATACATCTCTCTCTCCCGTGACTCCAGACTGGCTCCCAGACACTCTGTGCCGCCGGTCCAGTCCCAAAGAGTGGATATACTGACTGCAGGCTCCTGGGAGACCAGATATAGTGACTGCAGAGTCCCGGGGAGAGCAGATATAGTGAATGCAGAGTCCTGGGGAGAGCAGATATAGTGAATGCAGAGTCCTGAGGAGAGCAGATATAGTGAGTGCAGAGTCCTGGGGAGAACAGATATAGTGAGTGCAGAGTCCTGGGGAGAGCAGATATAGTGAATGCAGAGTCCTGAGGAGAGCAGATATAGTGAGTGCAGAGTCCTGGGGAGAGCAGATATAGTGAATGCAGAGTCCTGAGGAAAGCAGATATAGTGAATGCAGAGTCCTGGGGAGAGCAGATATAGTGAATGCAGAGTCCTGGGGAGAGCAGATATAGTGAATGCAGAGTCCTGGGGAGAGCAGATATAGTGAATGCAGAGTCCTGAGGAGAGCAGATATAGTGAGTGCAGAGTCCTGGAGAGAGCAGATATAGTGAATGCAGAGTCCTGGGGAGAGCAGATATAGTGAATGCAGAGTCCTGGGGAGAGCAGATATAGTGAATGCAGAGTCCTGAGGAGAGCAGATATAGTGAGTGCAGAGTCCTGGGGAGAGCAGATATAGTGAGTGCAGAGTCCTGGGGAGAGCAGATATAGTGAGTGCAGAGTCCTGGGGAGAGCAGATATAGTGAGTGCAGAGTCCTGGGGAGAGCAGATATAGTGAGTGCAGAGTCCTGGGGAGAGCAAATATGGTGACAGCAGGGTCCTGGGGAGAGAAGATATAGTGAATGCAGAGTCCTGGGGAGAGCAGATATAGTGAATGCAGAGTCCTGGAGAGAGCAGATATAGTGAATGCAGGGTCCTGGGGAGAGCAGATATAGTGAATGCAGGGTCCTGGGGAGAGCAGATATAGTGAATGCAGGGTCCTGGGGAGAGCAGATATAGTGAATGCAGAGTCCTGGGGAGAGCAGATATAGTGAGTGCAGAGTCCTGGGGAGAGCAGATATAGTGAATGCAGAGTCCTGGGGAGAGCAGATATAGTGAATGCAGAGTCCTGGGGAGAGCAGATATAGTGAATGCAGAGTCCTGAGGAGAGCAGATATAGTGAGTGCAGAGTCCTGGAGAGAGCAGATATAGTGAATGCAGAGTCCTGGGGAGAGCAGATATAGTGAATGCAGAGTCCTGAGGAGAGCAGATATAGTGAGTGCAGAGTCCTGGAGAGAGCAGATATAGTGAGTGCAGAGTCCTGGGGAGAGCAGATATAGTGAATGCAGAGTCCTGAGGAAAGCAGATATAGTGAATGCAGAGTCCTGGGGAGAGCAGATATAGTGAATGCAGAGTCCTGGGGAGAGCAGATATAGTGAATGCAGAGTCCTGGGGAGAGCAGATATAGTGAATGCAGAGTCCTGGGGAGAGCAGATATAGTGAATGCAGAGTCCTGGGGAGAGCAGATATAGTGAATGCAGAGTCCTGGAGAGAGCAGATATAGTGAATGCAGAGTCCTGGGGAGAGCAGATATAGTGAATGCAGAGTCCTGGGGAGAGCAGATATAGTGAATGCAGAGTCCTGGAGAGAGCAGATATAGTGAATGCAGGGTCCTGGGGAGAGCAGATATAGTGAATGCAGGGTCCTGGGGAGAGCAGATATAGTGAATGCAGGGTCCTGGGGAGAGCAGATATAGTGAATGCAGAGTCCTGGGGAGAGCAGATATAGTGAGTGCAGAGTCCTGGGGAGAGCAGATATAGTGAGTGCAGAGTCCTGGGGAGAGCAGATATAGTGAGTGCAGAGTCCTGGGGAGAGCAAATATGGTGACAGCAGGGTCCTGGGGAGAGAAGATATAGTGACTGCAGGCTCCTGGGGAGACCCAATATAATGACTGTCTGCAGGCTCCTGGGGAGAGCAGATATAGTGAATGTAGGATCCTGGGTTTAGTAACACTTTAAGTGATTAGACTAGGGCAGCTGTTAGAAATCACAGGGCCCCATACAGCCTACCTGACAGGGCCCCCTTCCCCCAGGCCGAACGTGACTGAAGACATAGATTTATCAGTCCCTTTCTCTACAGCCTCAGCTGCACCGATGAATAAATAGGAAGCGCTCTGAGGCTTCCTGCTCATTCACAAAACTGAAGCATAGTAAACACTGTTTACTATGCCTCGGCGATTAATGGACACACGAGTGATTGGTACCGATTGCTCACTGTGTTCATTCAGGAAAGGAAGGGGCCAGTAAATGACATATATGAATAATGACTTTATTTACCAGCCTCTTCCTCCGCTCTCTGTCCTAAAACATCCCCTGTTTGCCCGCAGCAGCTGCCGGTGGAAAAGGAGATAAGCTGGCAGCGCCGCGGGGGAAAGGGGCACACAGGGGGGGGGGGGCCCAGACAGCAGATGGAAGGAGTGCATGCGCTAGAACCACTCCCCCTGCAGTGCAGCCAGAGGGAGAAAGAGGAGGAGAAGCTGACAGTGCTGCAGGGGGAGGCAGAAGAGGTCTCCAGGAAGACAGTACAGCCAGCCCTTCTGCTCAGCCCCCCCCCCCCCCCGCCTTTTGAATTGATGGGGCCCGGGCCCAATACAGGAGGGCTGGCTGTACTGCCTTATCAGTGGCCCTGGGCTAGACTATAGTTATGTGCGAGTATTGGATATTTTCACTTGTTCAACCTCAATAGAAGTCTGCTGCCTAAATCAAAGTCATTCAAATGTATGCAGTTTTTCTTTATTTACACCTTGTAGAATTTGCACATTTTCTTTTCATTTAGAAAATAATTTCTTTCCTTTTGCTGTACTTTATAACAAGCATGTCCTTGCAATGAAAACTTTTCCTGATTGTGAGGAACGCTCGCTCTCTATTTGTTGCACAACCTACTGCAGCACTTGAATGTAAACAGGGGGACAGAAAGTGATTGTCTGAAGAGGGAGATTAAATGTGCTCATTTATATTACTAAGGCCGGTTTCACACTGGGGCGGTGGAGGCGGTGGCGGTATAGCGCCGCTATTATACCGTCGGGATTGCAGAGGTATTCGGCCGCTAGCGGTGCGGTTTTAACCCCCGCTAGCGGCCGAAAAAGGGTTAATACCACCCGCAAACCGCGGCTACAGCATTGGAGACACAGGAGCCGCTGTTTAGGCTCGGTTTGCAGGCGCTATTTTTAGCAAAGTAGCGCCTGCAAACCGCCCCCAGTGTGAAAGGGGCCTAATGGAAATTGTACTGAAACATGGCTGGGGAAAAGTGCAAAACCCTTCTGCCGCGTACACACGACCGTTTTTTAAATGACGAGAAAAATGAATTTTTTTAAAATGGTCATTAAAAACGATTGTGTGTGGGCTTCAGAGCATTTTTCACGACGTGAAAAACGGCCATGAAAAAATTGGAACATGCTCTAATTTTTCACGTCGTTTTTTACATCGTCGTTTTTCTCGTCGCAAAAAACGGCCGTGTGTGGGCTTTAACGACGTGAAAAAAAAAATGCGCATGCTCAGAAGCAAGTGATGAGACGGGAGCGCTGGTTCTGGTAAAACTAGCGTTCCTAATGGAGATAGCACATTCGTCGCGCTGTAACGGACTGAAAAGCACGAGGCTGAAAAGCGCGAATCGTCGCTCAACAAACTTTACTAACATGAAGGGTGGCGCCATCCAAATGGAACTTCCCCTTTATAGTGCCGTCGTACGTGTTGGACGTCACCGCGCTTTGCTCGAGCGTTTTTTTCCACGATAGTGTGTAGGCAAGGCAGGCTTGAGAGGAAACATGAAAAATCACGTCGAGAAAAATGCAGTTTTTTTCAATGACATTAAAAACGGTCGTGTGTACGCGGCATTACTCTAGCCAGGGGAGGGCTGGGCCAGGGGGCAGGGTGGCAATTGCCTCCCAGGCCGCCCTAACTTATGTTCAAAATGTCCGGCAGCTGCTGCCCGCTACCATTTTCTTTTTTATTCTGGTCTAGGAAGTCGGGCCGGGGGCATGGCCATGGCGGCCGACCACTAGCTGTTGCATTCCGGGAGTTGTAGTCCGCGCTCAAGGTTCCGGTGGGTGGAAAACACAGCAGCGCAGAGGAAACTACAAGTCCCTGGGACCGGATTCTTGGAAGCAGGCAGAGGCAGGGCGTTGCCAGGGAGTCGGGACGCAGGGCTGCAGGGCTGGGCACTGGCTGCAACTTGACCCCAGGATCAGGAGCGTTACCCCCCCAGGAAACCGTGGCATGCAAGGACCTGCTGAGCTGAGATTGCTGAGGTGAGAGACCCTGACACCCCTAGCTGACCCCCCATACACCCCATGTAACCTGCCCCAGTAATCAGGCTGCACTGATGGGCACTGAAGTTGGCTGTACTAATGGGAACTGGTGAGGCTGCATTGAAAAACCAGGTGGGCCATGGATGGTGAGCTGATTCGGTGGTTCAATGGGCCACTTAACTGGACTTGCCCCCCAGGCCTAAGGCTGCCAGCCCTCCCCTGACTCTAGCTGGCACAACATTCTTCTAGGTAGACTTGCACACAGTTGTTGGAGGAACTCGGCAGGTAGGTTGTTCTAGGTACATCTTGGAGAACTAAGCACAGATCTTCTGTGGATTTTGGCTGCCTCCAATCCTTCTGCCTCTTCATGTCATCCCAGACAGACTCCAATATGGTGAGATCAGGGCTCTGTGGGGGCAAAACCATCACTTCTAGGACTCCTTGTTCTTCTCTAAACTGAAGTTAGTTCTTAATGACATTGGCTGGATGTTTGGGAGTGGTTGTCCTGCTGCAGAATAACTAGGCTTGTGCAATTTGTTTCGTAACGAATCGAAATTCGTACGAATTTAGCAACTTTCGGACGTACGGGAGCATTCGAATTTCCGAACAAAGCAATTACGAATGTAGCGCCCCCCCCCCAATATTTGGGGGCGTGTGACAGCAGGAAGGTAAAGTCACCTGGTTGCATCCAGGGGGGTAGATATATTTCGCCCAGATTCAGGCTTTACGCCGACTTATACAACTAGGTGGAGAGTTGTATAAGCCCAGCAGAGGATAGTGGGCTCATGGATGACTCATACCTCTAGGGAGAGTGTGGGGCGTCGTGCAGACAGGGAGTTGATGAGACCAGCTGAAGCTTGTCAGCTCATTTAGGCCTCTATAAGAACTCCCAGCTTCATTAGATGTTAGCTCATGCCTGGAACCAGACCTGTGTGGACTGTCTAGGGAGAGTGAACCCCTGTGCGGTGAGACAAAGCCTGTGTGGCTATTTGCTTGGACATTTAAAACCAGGGACTTAGGGACTAGGACAGCACTAGGCTGATCCCAGTTGTTAGTTAGGAAACCTGTATGTTTAGTGTGAGGGGGTTAGCTCGGCAGCGGGTGTGTGTGACCCCCGGGATGGGCTCCCCAGACAAAAACAGGCCCAGCAAACGGAGGTTGTGGTTTTCAAAATCAAAAAGGTGCGGTTTATTTTCTATTTACAGTGACAAAACACAGCAAAGCAAAAGAAACATAAATAAAATAAATCCTGGTCAACTTGACCTCTGACTAAACATACAGGTTTCCTAACTAACAACTGGGATCAGCCTAGTGCTGTCCTAGTCCCTAAGTCCCTGGTTTTAAATGTCCAAGCAAATAGCCACACAGGCTTTGTCTCACCGCACAGGGGTTCACTCTCCCTAGACAGTCCACACAGGTCTGGTTCCAGGCATGAGCTAACATCTAATGAAGCTGGGAGTTCTTATAGAGGCCTAAATGAGCTGACAAGGTTCAGCTGGTCTCCTCATCTCTGTCTGCACGACGCCCCACACTCTCCCTAGAGGTATGAGTCATCCATGAGCCCACTAGCCTTATACAACTCTCCACCTAGTTGTATAAGTCGGCGTAAAGCCTGAATCTGGGCGAAATATATCTACCCCCCTGGATGCAACCAGGTGACTTTACCTTCCTGCTGTCACATACCCCCCCCTCTTGTTTTAACCTCGGGGTTGGAACACCAGCAATCAGGCATTCATGTACTCGAGACAAAGCATCCACATTCCCCATTTGAACGCCAGGGCGATGCTTTACTGTGAAGTTGAATTCCTGGAGGGCCAGGAACCACCTATTCACTCTTCTATTTGTTTCCTTGTTTTGAGCCATCCACTTTAACGGAGCGTGATCCGTAACCATGTCAAAGTGCCTACCTAGCAGGTAGTACCGAAGGGAATCTAGAGCCCACTTCACCGCTAAACACTCCTTTTCAACGGTGGCGTAATTTACCTCATGGGACTTCAACTTCCTGCTGAGGTAAATGACTGGGTGCTCTTCCCCGTTCCAGACCTGGGACAATACTGCTCCTAACCCCACATCTGACGCATCACTTTGTACGACAAAGTCTTTAGAGAAGTCGGGTGAGTACAACACTGGCTGGCTACATAAGGCTTGTTTCAAGAATTGGAATGCTGCCTCAGCCTCGGGGGTCCATTTAATCATGACCGACCCTTTCCCCTTCGTCAGGTTGGTTAGGGGCACAGCCTTAGAAGCAAAGTGGGGAATGAATCGCCGATAATACCCAGCGATTCCCAGAAAGGCTCGTACCTGCTTCTTGCTGTTGGGACGTGGCCAACTCTGGATGGCCTCGACTTTGTTGAGTTGGGGTTTTATTACTCCCCTCCCAATGGTGTACCCAAGATATTTGGCCTCCTCCTGCCCAATGGTACACTTCTTGGGGTTAGCCGTAAACCCCGCTTCCCGAACAGAGTCCAGGACTGCTTGCACTTTTGGCAGATGTGAGGCCCAATCTATGCTATGGACAATTACGTCATCCAGTTAAGCCGCAGCATACTCCCGATGGGGCCTCAGCATCTGGTCCATTTTCCGCTGGAATGTGGCCGGCGCATTCTGTAACCCGAACGGCATTCTTTTATATTGGAACGCCCCGTCTGGGGTTACAAATGCGGTTTTCTCTTTGGCCGACTTGGCCAGGGGGATTTGCCAATACCCTTTTGTGAGGTCAAGAGTCGTCATGTATCGGGCTGTTCCCAGCCGGTCGATCAACTCATCTATACGTGGCATGGGGTAGGTGTCAAATTTTGTAACTTTGTTCAACTGACGAAAATCGTTACAAAATCGCCAGCTCCCATCCGGTTTAGGCACCAACACAATGGGACTAGACCAATCACTTTGGGACTCCTCTATCACCCCTAAGTTCAGCATTTTCTGTACTTCCTCCCGTATTGCCTCCCGTCGGGCCTCTGGGATCCGATAGGGTTTTAACTTCACCCTTTCACCGGGCGGGGTAATGATGTCATGCTCTACCCCAGATGTTTGTCCCGGCAGCTCAGAGAATACCTCCTTGTTGCGAAGCACAAACTCCTTAACCTCCTGTTGTTGGGGTTGTGACAAGGTGGCTGCTATTCCAACCTCAGGAATCACGCAACCAGTTTGAGCTGGTGACCAAGTGTCTGCGACTAGGGACTCTCTATCCCTCCAGGCTTTCAACAGATTAACGTGATAGATCTGTTCGGGCTTTCGCCTTCCTGGTTGTCTGACCTTGTAATTCACTTCGCTCACTTTTTCCATTATCTCATAGGGGCCTTGCCATTTGGCAAGGAATTTACTTTCAACCGTAGGGACAAGTACCAGTATCCTATCCCCCGGGGAAAAGGTACGGGTCTTGGCTCCACGGTTGTACACTCTCTGCTGTGCTAACTGCGCTTGGGCCAAATGTTCCTTCACGATGGGCATTACCTGTGCAATTCGGTCTTGCATCAGGGCGACATGCTCAATCACACTCCTGTGGGGAGAACTCTCACTTTCCCAAGTTTCCTTGGCAATATCCAACAGCCCTCTTGGGTGTCTCCCATACAGTAACTCAAAGGGGGAGAATCCCGTAGAGGATTGGGGCACCTCCCTAATAGCAAACATCAGATAAGGAAGTAGACAGTCCCAATCCTTTCCATCTCTATCCACCAGTTTCTTCAACATTTGTTTTAGGGTTTTGTTGAATCTTTCAACCAGCCCATCGGTTTGGGGGTGATACACAGATGTACGTAATTGCGTCACTTTGAACAATTTACACAGCTCCTTCATAACCCGGGACATAAAGGGTGTACCTTGGTCCGTAAGCAGTTCTTTACAAATACCCACCCGGCTAAACACAAGAGATAGCTCTTTGGCTATGGTCTTGGCCGAGGTATTTCGGAGAGGGATCGCTTCTGGATAACGGGTGGCATAGTCCATTATAACTAATATGTACTGGTGCCCCCTAGCGGACTTGATTATAGGCCCTACCAAATCCATGGCGATCCTCTCAAACGGGACCTCAATGATGGGTAGAGGGACCAGCGGGCTACGGAAATGTGGCATCGGGGCCGACCTCTGACACACAGGGCAGGAGGAACAATAATTTTCTATGTCCTTCATCACCCCCGGCCAATAGAATCTCTGTAATACCCTCTCTCGGGTTTTCTCTGTCCCCAGATGACCTCCAAGAATGTGCCCATGGGCCAACTCCAACACCAACTTCCTGTAAGGTTTGGGCACCACAAGCTGCTCAACGGTTTCTTCTGCCCTTTTTGCCACCCGATACAGTAGGTCCTTCTCTACGCTGAAGTATGGGTAAGTGCAGGTATTATCTGGGTTCACTAACTCGCCATCTATTTTCACTACGTTTTCCCGTGCCTTTATTAGGGCGGGGTCTTTCAACTGTTCTGTGGCAAAGTTTTCCCTGTGAACCTCAAGATCAGAAAACTCCACAGACGGTAGGTTTTCGTCTGAGGAGGTGGGCTCCTCTCCAGTTTCTTGAGTCTCCCCTGCCAATACTGATAAGGGAAATTCCGGAGAGTCCTCACCACTCTCAGGGGAGTTCTGGCTATCACATTCCTGGTACATAGGGGCACCAGTGGGGGGCTCAGGATCATCCCACAGTTCCCAGAACTTCGGAAAATCCCTTCCCACAATGGCGTCATGCGGTAACTGAGATACTAAGCCCACTGGATGAGAGAGGGTACCTTTGGGGGTCTCGAAACACACTGTAGTCACTGGATACTCTCGGGTGTCCCCATGCACACAAATAACAGCTACCTTGCTATTCCCAAAGACCTCTGTTTTAACTAACTCAGCCTTTATCAGGGTCACAAGGCTACCTGAATCCAGCAATACCACAACATTTCTACCATTAACACACATTTTGCATAAATGTTTCTCAGTTCCTCGAATGGCAGTGCATGCGACTGTCGCACACATCGACTGACGTCTGCCCGTCAGAAAGTCACACTGCATGGGTTCCTCCACAACCGGGCAATTGGCTGCAATATGTCCCGCTTGCCGGCAGCGGTAGCAAACGATCCTTCTTGCCGCCTCTTGAGCCGCTGATTTCCCAGGCTGTTCTCGCCAAACTTGGGGTAGAGCTCCCACCCTCTCACTCTCTCCACCCTCACCCCTTGGAATCCTCTTATCCGCCCCTGGGGATGGTCTGGTCTTAGGGTGGAAAGTCTGAGTGTCTCTGGAAGAGGCCGTCAGGTTCTCTGCAGCCAAGTATCTCTCTACCCGATCCACAAGTTTACCGGCCGTTTCTGGGTCTCCATGGCTTACCCACTTTTGGATGGCAGTAGGAAGAGCTCTCAAAAACCGATCCATTACAACACGTTCCACAATCTTTGGTGCGGACAAAGTCTCTGGCTGTAGCCACTTTCTGCTCAGGTGAATGAGATCATACATTTGAGACCTGGGGGGTTTTCCAAGCTGGAAAGTCCAGTTATGCACACGCTGAGCCCGGACAGCCTGGGTGACACCCAGCCTTGCCAAAATTTCAGCTTTTAGCATCACATAGTCTTTTGCTTGGTTAGGCTCTAGGTCATAGTAAGCTTTCTGCGATTCACCAGTTAACAGAGGAGCCACCAGTCCAGCCCACTGCTCCTCAGGCCACTTTTCTCTTTCAGCGGTCCTTTCAAATGTGGTCAAAAATACCTCTGGATCATCCTCTCCAGTCATTTTTGTCAATAAACGACTCACCCCAAAGGACGCGGTATTAGTGGGACGGCTTTCCTCACTGGTCTGCGGACGTTGCTGCATTACTGCTTCCATTTGTTGTAGTCTCTGCTCTTGCTTCTGTAACAGGTCTATGAAGCGGGCCTCAGATTGCTGCTGGGCTTGTTGCTGAGCTTCCAGACTCTGTTGGTGAGCTTGCTGCTGGGCTGCAAGGCTCTGTTGATGAGCTTGCTGCTGGGCTGCAAGGCTCCTTTGCAAACCTGCATTTGTCTGCTGTTGATTGGCATTTGCTAGAGCCAGCTGTTTCAGTATCTCCTCCATGCTGGCTTAAAAAAAAACTGCCCGCATTCTCCACCAACTGTGAGGGGGTTAGCTCGGCAGCGGGTGTGTGTGACCCCCGGGATGGGCTCCCCAGACAAAAACAGGCCCAGCAAACGGAGGTTGTGGTTTTCAAAATCAAAAAGGTGCGGTTTATTTTCTATTTACAGTGACAAAACACAGCAAAGCAAAAGAAACATAAATAAAATAAATCCTGGTCAACTTGACCTCTGACTAAACATACAGGTTTCCTAACTAACAACTGGGATCAGCCTAGTGCTGTCCTAGTCCCTAAGTCCCTGGTTTTAAATGTCCAAGCAAATAGCCACACAGGCTTTGTCTCACCGCACAGGGGTTCACTCTCCCTAGACAGTCCACACAGGTCTGGTTCCAGGCATGAGCTAACATCTAATGAAGCTGGGAGTTCTTATAGAGGCCTAAATGAGCTGACAAGGTTCAGCTGGTCTCCTCATCTCTGTCTGCACGACGCCCCACACTCTCCCTAGAGGTATGAGTCATCCATGAGCCCACTAGCCTTATACAACTCTCCACCTAGTTGTATAAGTCGGCGTAAAGCCTGAATCTGGGCGAAATATATCTACCCCCCTGGATGCAACCAGGTGACTTTACCTTCCTGCTGTCACATTAGTCAGAGGTCAAGTTGACCAGGATTTATTTTGTTTATGTTTCTTTTGCTTTGCTGTGTTTTGTCACTGTAAATAGAAAATAAACCGCACCTTTTTGATTTTGAAAACCACAACCTCCGTTTGCTGGGCCTGTTTTTGTGTGGGGAGCCCATCCCGGGGGTCACACACACCCGCTGCCGAGCTAACCCCCTCACAGTTGGTGGAGAACCAGTGGCAGTTTTTTTTAAGCCAGCATGGAGGAGATACTGAAGCAGCTGGCTCTAGCAAATGCCAATCAACAGCAGACAAATGCAGGTTTGCAAAAGAGCCTTGCAGCTCATCAACAGAGCCTTGCAGCTCAACAACAGAACTTCGCAGCCCAGCAGCAAGCTCATCAACAGAGCCTTGCAGCCCAGCAGCAGACAAACGCAACTTTGCAACAGAGTCTGGAGGCTCAGCAACAAGCCCAGCAGCAATCTGAGGCCCGCTTCATAGACCTGTTGCAGAAGCAAGAGCAGAGACTACAACAACAGATGGAAGCAGTAATGCAGCAACGTCCGCAGACCAGTGAGGAAAGCCGTCCCACTAATACCGCGTCCTTTGGGGTGAGTCGTTTATTGACAAAAATGACTGGAGAGGATGATCCAGAGGTATTTTTGACCACATTTGAAAGGACCGCTGAAAGAGAAAAGTGGCCTGAGGAGCAGTGGGCTGGACTGGTGGCTCCTCTGTTAACTGGTGAATCGCAGAAGGCTTACTATGACCTAGAGCCTGACCAAGCAAAAGACTATGTGATGCTAAAAGCTGAAATATTGGCAAGGCTGGGTGTCACCCAGGCTGTCCGGGCTCAGCGTGTGCATAACTGGACTTTCCAGCTTGGAAAACCCCCCAGGTCTCAAATGTATGATCTCATTCACCTGAGCAGAAAGTGGCTACAGCCAGAGACTTTGTCCGCACCAAAGATTGTGGAACGTGTTGTAATGGATCGGTTTTTGAGAGCTCTTCCTACTGCCATCCAAAAGTGGGTAAGCCATGGAGACCCAGAGACGGCCGATGGTCTTGTGGATCGTGTGGAGAAATACTTGGCTACAGAGAACCTGACGGCCTCTTCCAGAGACACTCGGACTTTCCACTCTAAGACCAGACCATCCCCAGGGGCGGATAAGAGGATTCCAAGGGGTGAGGGTGGAGAGAGTGAGAGGGTGGGAGCTCTACCCCAAGTTTGGCGAGAACAGCCTGGGAAATCAGCGGCTCAAGAGGCCGCAAGAAGGATCGTTTGCTACCGCTGCCGGCAAGCGGGACATATTGCAGCCAATTGCCCGGTTGTGGAGGAACCCATGCAGTGTGACTTTCTGACGGGCAGACGTCAGTCGCTGTGTGCGACAGTCGCATGCACTGCCATTCGAGGAACTGAGAAACATTTATGCAAAATGTGTGTTAATGGTAGAAATGTTGTGGTATTGCTGGATTCAGGTAGCCTTGTGACCCTGATAAAGGCTGAGTTAGTTAAAACAGAGGTCTCTGGGAATAGCAAGGTAGCTGTTATTTGTGTGCATGGGGACACCCGAGAGTATCCAGTGACTACAGTGTGTTTCGAGACCCCCAAAGGTACCCTCTCTCATCCAGTGGGCTTAGTATCTCAGTTACCGCATGACGCCATTGTGGGAAGGGATTTTCCGAAGTTCTGGGAACTGTGGGATGATCCTGAGCCCCCCACTGGTGCCCCTATGTACCAGGAATGTGATAGCCAGAACTCCCCTGAGAGTGGTGAGGACTCTCCGGAATTTCCCTTATCAGTATTGGCAGGGGAGACTCAAGAAACTGGAGAGGAGCCCACCTCCTCAGACGAAAACCTACCGTCTGTGGAGTTTTCTGATCTTGAGGTTCACAGGGAAAACTTTGCCACAGAACAGTTGAAAGACCCCGCCCTAATAAAGGCACGGGAAAACGTAGTGAAAATAGATGGCGAGTTAGTGAACCCAGATAATACATGCACTTACCCATACTTCAGCGTAGAGAAGGACCTACTGTATCGGGTGGCAAAAAGGGCAGAAGAAACCGTTGAGCAGCTTGTGGTGCCCAAACCTTACAGGAAGTTGGTGTTGGAGTTGGCCCATGGGCACATTCTTGGAGGTCATCTGGGGACAGAGAAAACCCGAGAGAGGGTATTACAGAGATTCTATTGGCCGGGGGTGATGAAGGACATAGAAAATTATTGTTCCTCCTGCCCTGTGTGTCAGAGGTCGGCCCGATGCCACATTTCCGTAGCCCGCTGGTCCCTCTACCCATCATTGAGGTCCCGTTTGAGAGGATCGCCATGGATTTGGTAGGTCCTATAATCAAGTCCGCTAGGGGGCACCAGTACATATTAGTTATAATGGACTATGCCACCCGTTATCCAGAAGCGATCCCTCTCCGAAATACCTCGGCCAAAACCATAGCCAAAGAGCTATCTCTTGTGTTTAGCCGGGTGGGTATTTGTAAAGAACTGCTTACGGACCAAGGTACACCCTTTATGTCCCGGGTTATGAAGGAGCTGTGTAAATTGTTCAAAGTGACGCAATTACGTACATCTGTGTATCACCCCCAAACCGATGGGCTGGTTGAAAGATTCAACAAAACCCTAAAACAAATGTTGAAGAAAGTGGTGGATAGAGATGGAAAGGATTGGGACTGTCTACTTCCTTATCTGATGTTTGCTATTAGGGAGGTGCCCCAATCCTCTACGGGATTCTCCCCCTTTGAGTTACTGTATGGGAGACACCCAAGAGGGCTGTTGGATATTGCCAAGGAAACTTGGGAAAGTGAGAGTTCTCCCCACAGGAGTGTGATTGAGCATGTCGCCCTGATGCAAGACCGAATTGCACAGGTAATGCCCATCGTGAAGGAACATTTGGCCCAAGCGCAGTTAGCACAGCAGAGAGTGTACAACCGTGGAGCCAAGACCCGTACCTTTTCCCCGGGGGATAGGATACTGGTACTTGTCCCTACGGTTGAAAGTAAATTCCTTGCCAAATGGCAAGGCCCCTACGAGATAATGGAAAAAGTGAGCGAAGTGAATTACAAGGTCAGACAACCAGGAAGGCGAAAGCCCGAACAGATCTATCACGTTAATCTGTTGAAAGCCTGGAGGGATAGAGAGTCCCTAGTCGCAGACACTTGGTCACCAGCTCAAACTGGTTGCGTGATTCCTGAGGTTGGAATAGCAGCCACCTTGTCACAACCCCAACAACAGGAGGTTAAGGAGTTTGTGCTTCGCAACAAGGAGGTAGTCTCTGAGCTGCCGGGACAAACATCTGGGGTAGAGCATGACATCATTACCCCGCCCGGTGAAAGGGTGAAGTTAAAACCCTATCGGATCCCAGAGGCCCGACGGGAGGCAATACGGGAGGAAGTACAGAAAATGCTGAACTTAGGGATGATAGAGGAGTCCCAAAGTGATTGGTCTAGTCCCATTGTGTTGGTGCCTAAACCGGATGGGAGCTGGCGATTTTGTAACGATTTTCGTCAGTTGAACAAAGTTACAAAATTTGACACCTACCCCATGCCACGTATAGATGAGTTGATCGACCGGCTGGGAACAGCCCGATACATGACGACTCTTGACCTCACAAAAGGGTATTGGCAAATCCCCCTGGCCAAGTCGGCCAAAGAGAAAACCGCATTTGTAACCCCAGACGGGGCGTTCCAATATAAAAGAATGCCGTTCGGGTTACAGAATGCGCCGGCCACATTCCAGCGGAAAATGGACCAGATGCTGAGGCCCCATCGGAAGTATGCTGCGGCTTACCTGGATGACGTAATTGTCCATAGCACAGATTGGGCCTCGCATCTGCCAAAAGTGCAAGCAGTCCTGGACTCTGTTCGGGAAGCGGGGTTTACGGCTAACCCCAAGAAGTGTACCATTGGGCAGGAGGAGGCCAAATATCTTGGGTACACCATTGGGAGGGGAGTAATAAAACCCCAACTCAACAAAGTCGAGGCCATCCAGAGTTGGCCACGTCCCAACAGCAAGAAGCAGGTACGAGCCTTTCTGGGAATCGCTGGGTATTATCGGCGATTCATTCCCCACTTTGCTTCTAAGGCTGTGCCCCTAACCAACCTGACGAAGGGGAAAGGGTCGGTCATGATTAAATGGACCCCCGAGGCTGAGGCAGCATTCCAATTCTTGAAACAAGCCTTATGTAGCCAGCCAGTGTTGTACTCACCCGACTTCTCTAAAGACTTTGTCGTACAAAGTGATGCGTCAGATGTGGGGTTAGGAGCAGTATTGTCCCAGGTCTGGAACGGGGAAGAGCACCCAGTCATTTACCTCAGCAGGAAGTTGAAGTCCCATGAGGTAAATTACGCCACCGTTGAAAAGGAGTGTTTAGCGGTGAAGTGGGCTCTAGATTCCCTTCGGTACTACCTGCTAGGTAGGCACTTTGACATGGTTACGGATCACGCTCCGTTAAAGTGGATGGCTCAAAACAAGGAAACAAATAGAAGAGTGAATAGGTGGTTCCTGGCCCTCCAGGAATTCAACTTCACAGTAAAGCATCGCCCTGGCGTTCAAATGGGGAATGTGGATGCTTTGTCTCGAGTACATGAATGCCTGATTGCTGGTGTTCCAACCCCGAGGTTAAAACAAGAGGGGGGGTATGTGACAGCAGGAAGGTAAAGTCACCTGGTTGCATCCAGGGGGGTAGATATATTTCGCCCAGATTCAGGCTTTACGCCGACTTATACAACTAGGTGGAGAGTTGTATAAGCCCAACTGAGGATAGTGGGCTCATGGATGACTCATACCTCTAGGGAGAGTGTGGGGCGTCGTGCAGACAGGGAGTTGATGAGACCAGCTGAAGCTTGTCAGCTCATTTAGGCCTCTATAAGAACTCCCAGCTTCATTAGATGTTAGCTCATGCCTGGAACCAGACCTGTGTGGACTGTCTAGGGAGAGTGAACCCCTGTGCGGTGAGACAAAGCCTGTGTGGCTATTTGCTTGGACATTTAAAACCAGGGACTTAGGGACTAGGACAGCACTAGGCTGATCCCAGTTGTTAGTTAGGAAACCTGTATGTTTAGTCAGAGGTCAAGTTGACCAGGATTTATTTTGTTTATGTTTCTTTTGCTTTGCTGTGTTTTGTCACTGTAAATAGAAAATAAACCGCACCTTTTTGATTTTGAAAACCACAACCTCCGTTTGCTGGGCCTGTTTTTGTGTGGGGAGCCCATCCCGGGGGTCACACACACCCGCTGCCGAGCTAACCCCCTCACAGGGCGCTATATGGAAATTTAGGGGCAGTCTGAGCCAGTAGTTGGGCTCAGACCAATTCTAGTTCAAATTGTTTGCTCTGCTCTGGGTGTAATGCTGCCCGGCAGTGTTATTCTCCTTTGCCTGCAGGTGGCACTGTCACCGCTGGCACAGGCTGGATCACGGGGGGGTATCACAGCACCTTGGGTGTCCTCTCTCGGCAGCCATGCAGTGGTCTACTCGCTGTGCATGCTGGGAGAGGATATAAAAGGGGCAGACGCCATTTGGCGTGAGGTGATTCCAGGGGGACCCCAAGGCGTTAAGGGGGACCTCTGGTCCAGTGAGCGTGCCTCGTGGCCCACATGGCACGAGGTGCGCGGGTGTGTTTAGGCCTCGGGCACCTTTAGCCCGAGGCTCTGCTGCTGCATCATAGGCCCAGCTCTCCTAACAAGGGCCTACGCTTCGGAGAAGGACCCCAGGCTGCCCATTTGTAAGGGGGCCCATCTTTAGGAAAGGAGTTCCAGGGGAAGATTAGTCCCGGCGGAGATAGCGATGGTACTGCTGTCTCGGGGAGAGCCCTGGAGGCCTGCCTAAAGGGGGATCCATCATCTCTGACATCCGTGCTCCATCCCGGCTGCTAGGACTGCTCTTATAGGGACTATCCTGGTGAGCAATACCCACTCAGGCTTGAGTGGCGATGAATATATCTATTTTGGATCTAAGTGTTGCGTGCCTGAACCTTCCCCTACATCTTCAACTTTCCTGCCTTCGCTTTCTTCAAGTTGACTCAAAAGTAACAAAAAGAATAAAGCCTTGCTGATTAGGTTTTACTTGTGTGTGGACATTGGCCTTATTCCTGAATACACTGGTGTACCACCTAGACAATGGAGCTAAAGGATCCACTCATGGGAGGTAACTCGCTGCCGACCCAAAGGTAATTAAACATTGGATTTTCATACTTAACAAAGTGTGGATCCGGCGTAGCCACAGGGGAAGTGTGAAGAAGGAAACGCAAAACCCACCCTGGGAGCTACACGAATAAAACCGAATACGAAATAAATTATACCGCAAATAGCGAATGCCCGAATGCCTTCGGTATAATTAGTTTTGAAAAATGTTACGAATGTACGAATCCATACGAAGCACAATAACACTCACTCTGCTCTCTGCTCCTCCCTCACCGTGCTGAACTCCCTCTCAAAATGGTGTACAGGGGGGCGGAGGCTATAGCTGCATGTCAAATACGAAAGTAAAATACGAGATTTCGAATCGTTACAAATAACCGCTATGTATTTAGAAAAGTACAAATCCATTCGAAGCACATTAGACATAATAGGCAGCGCCATTGTGAGAGAGACACGGAAAATTAAGAATCAACAAACCCAAAAAAAAAGTTAGGAAAGTAGGAGTTGTGTCCAGAATCAAACGAAAAACAACGTACCCTACCGAAAGTACGAATTATAAATCAACTAACAATAAGGCTTACATTAATACCAATCATTTCGATTCAACAAAAAATGTCGCTTGCGAAAATACGAATTAGTCCGAACACAAAAAATCCCGTCTAGCAAAATTAAGAATGATTACGAATCAACAGGACCGAAAACAAACTAAACTAAACAAATTTTTCCGTTGTGCACAAGTCTAAAGCCTCGTACACACGACCGTTTTTCTCGTCAAGAAACGACAAGAAAACTGCCGGCAGAGCTTTCTTGCTGAGGAAACCGGCCGTGTGTACGAGGCTTTCAGGTTTCTCTTAAAAAAAACTGGCCAGAATCTCGACGAGAAAAATGGAGAACCTGCTCTCTATTTTCTCATTGAGATTCTCGTCGGCCTGTTTCCCGACGAGAAACCCGAGAGTGTGTACGCTTACCTGTCGCCGTGGAAACCCGCGCATGCTTGAAATGACTTTGACGCATGCGCGGTAGCTTCCTAGGCATAGGTAGGGTGTAGCAAGATGGCGGCGGCGGCATCGAATGTGACGAGCGCACGCTCGTCGTAGTCGATGACGTCACCGCGTTCGTTCCATTCAAAAGAACGGCGGTTCTTTTGAATCGAGCGTGTGTACACTCGGCCGGGACAAGATTCTTGTCAAGAATCTCGTCAGGAAAAACAACGTGTTTTTTCCTGATGAGATTCTCGGCCGTGTGTACGAGGCTTAAGAATAACTTTGGGACCAATCACTCCCCCCCCTGATGAAATGGCATGATGGAGAAGTATCTACCTGTATTTCTCAGCATTGAGGTACTATACCGTCAATCAGCCATACTAGGCAATGTGGAGAATTCAATTCTGGTTGACCTGAATTTCCAGAGTTTGAATCCCATCCAATTTTTCCAATTCACATTTGAATTATCCAGTTTAACCACTTGCCGACCGTCGCACGAACATTTACGTCGGCAGAATGGCACGGCTGCGCAAAGGGACGTACCTGTACATCCCTTTGAATTTGCCGCCGTGCGGGCGCGCACGCGCCCCCTGCCGCGAGCTCCGCGACCGCGCCTGCGGGACCCGCGGACTCGATGTCCGCCGGGCGCCCGCGATCGTGTCACGGAGCTGCAGAACAGGGAGATGCCGATGTAAACAAGGCATTTCCCTGTTCTGCCTAGTGACAGGACACTGATCTATTGCTCCCTGTGATCGGGAGCAGTGATCAATGTCGTATCACTGGTAGCCCAGCCACCAAACAGAATAGCTCCCTAGGACACACTTAACCCATTTCTCGCCCCCTAGTGGTTAACCCCTTCCCTGCCAGTGTCATTTACACAGTAATCAGTGCATTTTTATAGCACTGATCGCCAGTGGCGTAGAGTGGGGGGGTGCGAGGGGGGCCACCGCCCCGGGCGCAAAATT
This sequence comes from Rana muscosa, assembly GCA_029206835.1. NCBI lineage: Eukaryota > Metazoa > Chordata > Amphibia > Anura > Ranidae > Rana > Rana muscosa. The sequence goes on along the minus strand of CM055118.1, from coordinate 414,196,096 downwards.
TAGAGGGGCGCTGTCACGAGTGTGGAGAGGAGGGAGCGCCAACAACAGATGGCACATAGGAACATATGCATGATGTCACCACTCCAGGCATCACCAGTCATTATCAAGCGCGTTCTCCTTATCCCTACAGCAACCGCTGTCTCACACAGTGGATCATGTGACCAGACTGGAGCTAGCTGAAAATAGGTAAGTTCATGGGTCAGGGGGGCGCAAATTACTTGCCTCGCCCCAGGCGTTGACAACCCCCGCTACGCCACTGGTGATCGCTGTATAAATGACAATGGTCCCAAAATAGCGTCAAAAGTGTCCGATGTGTCCGCCACAATGTCGCAGTCACAATAAAAATCGCAGATCACCGCCATTACTAGTAAAAAAAAATATTAATAAAAATGCCATAACTCTATCACCTATTTTGTAAACGCTATAACTTTTGCGCAAACCAATCAATATACGCTTATTGCGATCTGTTTTACCAAAAATATGTAGAAGAATACGTATCGGCCTAAACTGGGGAAAAAAACATTTTTTTATATATTTTTTGAGGGATATTTATTATAGCAAAAAGTACAAAATATTGCTTTTTTTAAAATGTCGCTCTTTTTTTGTTTATAGCGCAAAAAATAAAAACCGCAGAGGTGATTAAATACCACCGAAAAGAAAGCTCTATTTGTGGGGGAAAAAAGGACGTCAATTTTGTTTGGGAGCCACGTCGCACGACCGCGCAATTGTCAGTTAAAGCGACGCAGTGCCGAATCGCAAAAAATGGCCTGGGCATTGGGCAGCCAAATCCTCCGGGGCTGAAGTGGTTAAATAGTCCTCTTGGTGACATGTGTTTGCGCAGGTACAGTAGCACCACCCTCTAGCGTAAGGTTAGGAGCATAGGTGCTCGTACATCTTCCATAGGGGTGTGTCCTCCCTGACAATATCTAAAAAGAAACAAGAGGTTTTAGCTGGAATTACACATTCCGTAAAACTGGTTGAGCCAAATTCTGTCTAAACCTATTTATATTTCCTAGATCCAAATATCAGGACTGTCTCATTACAAATGGGACAGTGACAAATATTTGCATAAAAGGTCCCCTAGCTGAGACCCAAGCCCCAAGTTCTCAGGAGGATGTAAGCCAAGGCCCCAAGTCCCCAAGAGGATAAGCGTCAAGGTCCCAAGTCCCCAAGCGGATGAGAACCAAGGCCCAAGTACCCAAGAGGATGATAACCAAGTCCCAAAAAGGATGAGAACCAAGGCCCCAAGTCCCAAAAAGGATGAGAACCCAGGCCCCAAGTCCCCAAAAAGGTTATATAATAGTTGTGATACCCTAGGCCACATTTCACCGGGAGGATGGGAGCCAAGGCCCCTAATCCCCATGAACAAGAGAGCGATTGCCCCAAGTCCCCAAGATGATGAGAGTAAAGGCCTTTAGTCTCCAAAAACATGAGAATCAAGGCCCTAAGTCCCCAAGAGGATGAGAGCCATGGGCTCAAGTTCCCAAGAGGATGAGAGCCAAAGCCCCTAGTTTCCAAGAGAATGAGCCCCAAAGCCCCAAATTCCCATGTGGATGAAAGCCAAGACCCCAAGTCTCCCAGAGTGTAAGAACCAAGGCCCCAAGTCCCCAAGAGAATGAGGCTCAAGGCCCCGAGAGGATGAAAATCAAGTCCCCAATGGGATGAGATCCGAGTCCCGAAGAACATGAGAGCCAAGGCCCTTAGTCCAAAAGAACATTCGAGCCAAGGCCCCAAGTCCCAAAGAGGATGAGAGTCAAGTCGCAAGAAGGATGAGAACCAAGTCTCCAAAAGGATAAGTGTCTAGGCCCCAAGTGCCAAGAGGATGAGAACCAAGTCCTCAAGACCCCAAGAGTATGGAAACCAAGTCACCAAGAACATGAGAATCAAGGCCCCAAGTCCCCAAGAGGATGAGAGCCCAGGCTCAGAGTCCCCAAGAGGATGAGAACCAAGTACCCAATAGGATAAGAGCCATGGGCTCAAGTTCCCAATAGGATGAGAGCCAAGGCCCCTAATTTCCAAGAGAATGAGACCCAAAGCCCAAACTTCCCATGTATATGGAAGCCAAGACCCCAAGTCTCCTAGAGTGTAAGAACCAAGGCCCCAAGTCCCCAAGAAAATGAGGCCCAAGACCCCGAGAGGATGAAAATCAAGTCCCCAATGGGATGAGATCCGAGTCCCCAAGAACACGAGAGCCAAGGCCCCAAGTCCCAAAGAGGATGAGAGTCAAGTCGCAAGGAGGATGAGAACCAAGTCTCCAAAAGGATGAGTGTCAAGGCCCCAAGTGCCCAAGAGGATGAGAACCAAGTCCTCAAGACCCCAAGAGTATGGAAACCAAGTCCCCAAGAGGATGAAAGCCAAGACCCTTTGTCACCAAGAACATGAGAATCAAGGCCCCAAGTCCCCAAGAGGATGATAGCCAGGACCCTTTGTCCCCAAAAACATGAGAATTAAAGCCCCAAGTCCCGAAAAGGATGAGAGCCATGGGCTCAAGTCCCCAGGAGGACGGGAACCAAGTTTCCAAAGGGATTAGAGGGGTGAGAGCCAGGGCAAATCCCTCCAATCCATCCCTGAAAAGCTTTTGCAGGCATTTACCAGCTGAGCCTTCAATATAAAACCATTAGTAGGTGCCACCCTCATCCTTTATTTCCCGATAGGTGAGATTTTAGAAGAACCGATGGACAGCCTTCTGTAATAAGATGAATGTTTCAGGTAGTGCGCTCTTCCTTCTCTGCACTGAAGATGATGGATGCAGCTCCGGGTTCAATTTGTAATGTGCTACAACGTCTCAGCAGGAAACACATTTCACAGTCAGTGAGTGTGGCACGACGCTCGGTGAAGAATGGGCCAATCAGCGTAACAAGAGACTGATGGTAAATCTTACAATTTCCTTGGGACCCGTTTTATGGGAAATTTTTATAGTTTCTTTAGACAGAACTGATTATTCTTATAAATGAACAGTTTGATCATTTTATCATTTTATTTTTATCACCTGTCCAATGTAACATCCATAGATGAGGCACAGGCACCTTTTACCCGACAAATTATGGAATGTTTCATGAATTTTTTAGGGGTGTTCGGTGATTAAATAGAAGTATGTGCACCTGGCAGATTTTTTAATATCTATTAGGAAAAGTGCAGTAATATTTTTATTGTTATTATATTAGAATTATTATAATAATATTATTATTATTATATTAAACAAATATTTATAAATTATATTATATTATATTATTATTATTATTATTATTATTATTACTATTATTATTATTTTGTAATAATATTTTATAAAGATTATAATATTACTATTAATATTATTATTATTACTATTACTATTATTATTATTTTGTAATAATATTTTATAAATAATATTATATTATTATGATGATTATTATTATAATTATAATAGTGTTATATTATTAATAATAATAACAATTATTATTATTATTATTATTATTACTATTATTATTATTATTTTGTAATAATATTTTATAAATTTTATTTTATTACTGTTAATATTATTATTATTATTATTATTATTACTATTACTATTATTATTATTTTGTAATAATATTTTATAAATAATATTATATTATTATGATTATTATTATTATAATTATAATAGTGTTATATTATTATTAATAATAATATTAATTATTATTATTATTACTATTATTATTATTTTGTAATAATATTTTATAAATATTATATTATTACTATTAATATTATTATTATTATTATTACTATTACTATTATTATTATTTTGTAATAATATTTTATAAATAATATTATATTATTATGATGATTATTATTATAATTATAATAGTGTTATATTATTAATAATAATAGAAATGATTATTATTATTACTATTATTATTATTATTATTACTATTATTATTATTATTATTATTTTGTAATAATATTTTATAAATATTATATTATTATTATTATTATTATTATTACTATTATTATTATTATTTTGTAATAATATTTTATAAATAATATTATATTATTTTGATGATTATTATTATAATTATAATAGTGTTATATTATTAATAATAATAATATTATTATTAATCGTTTATTGTCCTTTTTCCATATCAATATTTTGTTTCTATATACTGTAGCACAATAAAAAAAAAAAAAAAAAAAAGTGTAAGAGATACCTTAAGGGGACACCCAAGTTATTAGGCCAAATACAGTTAAAATTGTGCGAATGCATGTGACATTCGACCAGTGATTTTTTTTTTATTAATAGACGCCCTTTATTTTTTTCTTGGAAAAATATATATATATATATAATAAAAATAGTAAATACATTAAAAACGCCATACTGCTTTAATTAAAAAATGCCTAAATATGTTTTTATCCCGAAAAACCTCAATCAGGAAAATAACGTATGGAGCCGATGAACACGGTAAATCAACGTGTTAAAGCAAATTTATCATAACACTGGTGGTATTTGTTCCCAACAATAAAAGTAAATACATTAATAATGCCATAATCAATAATGCCGGGAAATCAACGTATTACAAAAAAAAAAAATGTGTTCGGTGGATATTTTATAAATAGACCTCATATTTTTTTTTGTCTTCTTTAGAAAAATATTCTACACAACACTGATGGTTTTTAATGGCCAACATTAATCGTAAATAAATCAATATTGCCATAATGTTTTTTTTTTTTCTCTGAAATACCTCAATAAGGAAGATATTGCATTATGGCCACTAGATGGAGCAAACGATGACAGGAAATTGACATATTAAACCAAATTTGTTCAGTGAATTTTTACAAATAGTTCCTTATTTTATTTTTTTTAGAAGAAAAGCACACAGTACTGGAGGTATTTGTTGCCCAATAATAATAACAAATAACTTAATAATGCCAGGAATTCAACATATTAAGCCCCATTTCGTCTAGCAGTTTTTTTTTTTTTTTTTTATTATTATTAAAAAAAAATCAGTTTGTTTTTTTTTTGTCTTTTTAGGAATAGTTAATAATATTAATACACTGGTGATATTTGTTGCCCCCAAAAAATAGTAAATAAATCAATAATGCCGGGAAATCAATGTATAAAACCAAAATCCAACCAGTGAATTTCTTTATAAATAGTCCTCTTTTTTTTGTCTTCTTTAGAAAAATATTATTGATATTATTATTTGATGATTAACATTAATATTAAAAAATAATAATAATGCCATAATGTGTTTGTTTTTTTTCTAAAATACCTCAATCAGGAAAATATTGGAATATGGCTACTAGATGGAGCAGACGTTCATAGGAAATCGACATATTAAACTAAATTTGTTTGGTGAATTTTATAAATAGACCCCTTATTTTATTTATTTTTTGAAGAAAAGAACACAGTACTGGAGGTATTTGTTGCCAAATAATAATAACAAATAAATTTATAATGCCAGGAATTCAACATTTTAGGCCCCATTTTGTCTAGCAGTTTTTTTTTTATAAATAGGCCCCTTATTTTTTATTTTGTTTGGTCATTTTAGAAAATAAAATAATACTTAACAATAGTAAAAATAATAATAATAATACATTGGTGATATTTGTTGCCCAAAAATAATAGTAAAATAATCTATAATGCCAGAAAATAAAAATATTAGGCCAAAAATATGTCTAATGAATTTTTTATAACTATACCCCTTCATTTATTTTTTAGAAAAAAATAAATATATACACAATGCTGTTTGTATTTGTTGCCCAACAGTAATAGTAAATAAACAAATATTATGCTATAATGTATTTATTTTTCCTAAAGTACCTCACTCAGGAAAATACAGCATTGTGGCCACTAGATGGAGCGGACGATCACAGGAAATTGGCTTATTAAGCCGAATGCAGTCAGAATTTATGACGGCTGCACGAATGCATTGTGACAATTTTTTTAAACAGATCTCTTATCTTTTTTGTCTTTTTTTTAAAAAAAACTAGTATACACAACACTGGTGTTTTTTTTTTTTGGCCAGCAATAATAAATAAATTATTAATAACATAATGCATTTTTTCCTGAAATACCTCAATTAGGAAAATACTGCAATATGGTCACTGGATGGAGCCGACAATCATATGAAATCAACACATTAAACCAAATTTGTTCAGTAAATTTTTATAAATAGACCCCTTATTATTATTTTATTTTTTGGGAGGGGGGGGGGGGGTTAAAGAATAAAAATACACAATACTGGTGGTATTTGTTGCCCAATGATAATAGCAACTAAATTAATAATGCCAGGAATTCAACATATTAAGCCACATTTTGTCTATCAGTTTTTTTTTTCTATAAACAGATTCCTTATTTTTTTTGGTGCCTTTTTAGAAAAAATATAAAAAAATAATAATACTTTAATAATAATAATAATAATAATAATAATTAACTAGTGGTATTTTTTGCCCAAAAATAATAGTTAAAAAAATAAATAATGCCATAATCAACAATTCCAGAAAATCAAAGTATTAAGCCAAACATTCGTCCAGTGAATTTTTTTAACTAGACACCTTCGTTTTTTTTTTTTTAACTACATTATACTGGCAGTATTTGTTGCCCAATAATAATATCAAATTAATTAATAATGCCAGGAAGTTAATGTATTAAGCCACAATTTGTTCAGCGTTTTTTTTTATAAATTGGCCCCCCTTTTTTTGTATTTTTAGAAAAAATATAAAAAAATAATAATACTATAATAATAATAATAATAATGATAATTAACTAGTGGTATTTGTTGCCCAAAAATAATAGTTAAAAAATAAATAATGCCATAATCAATAATTTCAGAAAATCATAGTATTAAGCCAAACATTCGTCCAGTGAATTTTTTTAACTAGACCCCTTCATTTTTTTTTTTTTTAACTACATTATACTGGCAGTATTTGCTGCCCAATAATAATAGCAAATTAATTAATAATGCCAGGAAGTTAATGTATTAAGCCACAATTTGTTCAGCGTTTTTTTTTTTTATAAATTGGCCCCCCTTTTTTTGTCTTTTTAGAAAAAATAGGAAAAAATTATAATACTATAATAATAATAATAATAATAATAATAATAATAATAATAATAATAATTATGATAATTAACTAGTGGTATTTGTTGCCCAAAAATAATAGTTAAAAAAATAAATAATCAAAGTATTAAGCCAAACATTCGTCCAGTGAATTTTTTTAACTAGACCCCTTCTTTTTTTTTTAAACTACATTATACTGGCAGTATTTGCTGCCCAATAATAATAGCAAATTAATTAATAATGCCAGGAAGTTAATGTATTAAGCCACAATTTGTTCAGCGTTTTTTTTTTTTTTTTTTTTATAAATTGGCCCCCCTTTTTTTGTCTATTTAGAAAAAATAATAAGTAATAATAATAAGATAATTATAATAATAATACACTGGTTGTATTTGTTGCCCAAATACCTCAATCAGGAAAATACAGCATTTTGCCTGCTAGGTGGAGCTGACGATCATAGGAAATCGGCGTATTAAGCCAAATACAGTTTTACAAATACAATTTAATTTTTTTATATAAAAAAACATTATACTGTACACAACACTGCTGGTATTTGTTTCCCAGCAATTATAGAAAATAACCCAATTAGATGTCTGAGAAACATCAGGAATACATTTATTTGTTTCTGTAGTCTAATAACTTTTGCCTGACAATAGCAGCAGTAGTTAGTGCTCACCAGAGATTACATTGTGTCTGTTTGAGCATACAGTAATTACGGATAGTATTTTTGTCACTGCAGCCTAATTATTTTTTTCTTTGTGCTGAAAAAGTTCTAAATATTAAATAAAAAAATAACACAGACAGTATGTGTTGCCTAGCTACAACAGTGAAGTAATTATATATATTTTTTCTTATATTTTTCTTTTCTAAGGTATGGATCACTGATTGCATTGTCTTTCTGACTAATAGAGACACCACAAGATTTTATCATTCATTGTTTATTAATATTTATTATTGATTATTTATTAATATTTAATATTTTATTATTTATCTTTTTTTTTTTGTTAAGATTTATTATTTTATTATTTATCTATTTATTTATTTATTGAGAGTAGATTTTTTTTCTGTTTGTTAGTTTAAGAAAGCCTTACATTAAAAAATAATATAAGGCACAATACGAGCATCCTAAAATATAGACACAACTTTTTTTATTTATTAAGATTTATTATTATTTATTTATTTATTAAGATTTATTATTTTATTTATTTTTTTATTTATTAAGATTTATTATTTTATTATTTATTTTTTATTTATTAAGATTTATTATTTTATTTAGAGTAGATTTTTTATTTATTTTTTTTAGTTTAAGAAAGCCTTACATTAAAAAATAATATAAGGCACAATACGAGCATCTAAAAATATAGACACAACTTTTTCTTTTTTTTTTTCTAGCAGAAAGTTGTGCATTGAATTATTTGACTGAGAAATGAAAAGAGAAAATCAGTCATATAAACTGCTTCTCTTGTCTGCAGACTATAAGGCACAGCACTAAGTAAGGAAAAAAAACCCCACAACTTTCGGATTTTTTTTTTTTTTTTTTTTTAAAGGACCCCCAGCCAGTTACAAAATAAGCTCTAGTTCCTACATCCATACATCCCTTGCCATCCCTATGAAAAAAGATCCACATTGGATTGCTTTTTAGAAACATCTGAAGAAATAATGAAGTTTCAATGACAAGAATATTATAATTCATTTTTATTAAGATTTATTATTATTTATTTATTTATTAAGATTTATTATTTTATTATTTATTTTTTTTATTTATTAAGATTTATTATTTTATTATTTATGTATGTATTTATTTTTTATTTATTAAGATTTATTATTTTATTTAGAGTAGATTTTTTTTTCTGTTTGTTAGTTTAAGAAAGCCTTACATTAAAAAATAATCTGAAGAAATAATGAAGTTTTAATGACAAAAATATTATCATTCATTTTTATTAGGATTTATTATTATGTATTTATTTATTAAGATTTATTATTTTATTATTTATTTTTTATTCATTAGAATTTATTATTTTATTATTTATTTTTTATTTATTAAGATTTATTATTTTATTTAGAGTAGATTTTTTTTTTTGTTTGTTAGTTTAAGAAAGCCTTACATTAAAAAAAATAATATAAGGCACAATACAAGCATCCTAAAATATAGAAAAATATTTTTTATTTATTTTTGCTAGCAGAAAGTTGTGCATTGAATTATCTAAATGAGAAATTAAAAGAGAAAATCTGTCATATAAACTGCTTCTCTTGTCTGCAGACTATAAGGCACATGACTAAGTAAGGAAAAATAAAAACACAACTTTAGGATTTTTTTTTTTTTTTTTTAAAGGACCCCCAGCCAGTTTACAAAATAAGCTCTAGTTCCTACATCCATACACCCCTTGCCATCCCTATAAAAAGTTAAAGGTGCCAAAACACAACGCAGATAATTAAAATATATTAACATTTTATTCTACACATTTAAAAAAAAAAAAAATCAACATAATGTCATCACATATATCCATATGGTAGATGGAAAGAATGCAGTAGATTCCAGTTCTCTACATGTTTCGCCATACGATGGCTTCATCAGGAGACTTATTATCTAGGACTGCATATATGATCGCTAAGAATTACAAATAGTATATTTTAGACAACAATATCAATAGTAAACATCACAAAATATAATTAAAATAATTCAACAAAAGAACACAACATACACATTTTCACATATACATGATGCCCCAAAAATGCCCAACTGTATACCTTCCTCCGATTCTATATACTCCTGTGATTCTGGAGCCAAATTTCTATTGGATTTTAAGATATTCACCAGTATTCCGGTAATTGAGCCCCTGGGATAGTATACAGGCTGAGATATATGAAAATGTGTTTTTTTGTGTTCTTTTGTTGTATTATTTTATTTATATTTTGTGATGTTTACTATTGATATTGTTGTCTAAAATATACTATTTGTAATTCTTAGCGATCATATATGCAGTCCTAGATAATAAGTCTCCTGATGAAGCCATCGTATGGCGAAACGTGTAGAGAACTGGAATCCACTGCATCCTTTCCATTTACCGTACGGATATATGTGATGATTTTTTTAAATGTTTATAATAACATTTTATTTTTTATTTTTTTATCTGCGTTGTGTTTTGGCGCCCTCTAAAAAAATCCCATATTTCTTTTTCTTGATACATGTGTCATTGAAACTTCATTATTTCTTCAGATGCTTCTAAAAAGGAAATCCAATCCTGATGAAGCCATCGTATGGTGAAACGTGTAGAGAACTGGAATCCACTGCATTCTTTCCATTTACCGCACGGATATATGTGATGATTTTTTTTAAATGTTTATAATAACATTTTGATATAATTTATTATCTGCGTTGTGTTTTTTGGCACCTTTTAAAATCCCATATTTCTTTTTCTTGATACGAATTTACAAATCAAGGGATGCGGTGCTGTTGATTCTCTGACACTCGGCAATCCTTTTTTTTTTTTTCCAATTTCAGTGACAAAGTTCACACCAGTGCTGGCAGTTCCAGAAAAAAAAAAAAAAAGTAGAACATGTTGCATTTTTTCCTGCACTGGACTGAACTGGAACGCTGTAAAACGCATCAATAATGCACTGGAACGCACCAAAAAATGCACCGGAACGCACACATGTCCTTATTCACGCCACGAAAACGCACTCCAGATCCATTTTGGATACTTCTCTGGATGCGCGTTTTTAACACATTTTTTGCGCGTTCCAGTGCGTTTTTGGTGCGTTTCCAGATGCTTTTTTCCCTGTTTTTTCCCTCACTGTACCGGGGTCTGGTGCGTTTTTGATGCGTTTTTGATGCGTTCCAGTGCATTCGGGTGCGTTTTTGATGCGTTTTACTGCTTTCCAGTACAGTCCAGTGCAGGAAAAATGCGTCATGTTCTACTTTTTTTTTTTTTTCTGGAACTGACCGCCGCACTGGTGTGAACTATGACATTGGAAACCATATAACCTGCTATCCATGCGTTTTTGATGCAGAAAAAAAAAAACACACACACTGGACTGCATGTGGTGTGAACCGACCCTAATAGTTTTTTGGCAACCATCGATGCCCCCCCCCCCCCCGCTGAGACCACCGCCTGTGGAAGGGAATTCCACATCCTTGCCGCTCTTACAGTAAAGAACCCTCTACATAGTTTAAGGTTAAACCTCTTTTCTTCTAGTTTTAATGAGTGGCCGCGTGTCTTGTTAAACTCCCTTCCACGGAAAACTTTTCTCCCTATTGTGGGGTCACCAGTCCGGTATTTGGAAATCATCTCCCCTCTCAAGCGTCTCTTCTCCAGAGAGAATAAGTTCAGAGCTCCCAACCTCTCCTCATAACTAGTATCCTCCAGACCCTTTATTAGCTTTGTTGCCCTTCTTTGTACTCTCTCCATTTCCAGTACATCCTCCCTGAGGGCTGGCGCCCAGAACTGGACGGTATACTCCAGGTGCGGCCGGACCAGAGTCTTGTAGAGCGGGAGAATTATCATTTTATCTCTGGAGTTAATCCCCTTTTTATTGCCAATCTCCTTATGGGAAACTTTTTTTTTTTGGGGGGGGGGGGGGGGGGGGGTAAGGGGAACTTCAGTGGCAGAAATACCAGGGTCACAAAGGTCGCAATTGCAACCGGGCCCTGGTTTTCCGCCAGCGTGGGGGACTTGCTTGCAACGTGCTTGCGATTTCCTTGCGACTTTTGTGACTTCGTCTATAGCACTCAAATCACACCAAAGTCGCAGAGAAGTAGTGCACATACCTCCTATATGCAACTTTAGTCACATTGACTAAGATGACATCTAATATTATTATTATTATTATACAGGATTTATATGGCGCCAACAGTTTGCATGGCATTTTACAACATGAGGACAGCAGTGGCGGCTGGTGGTTGCCCCTCCCGCGGCACCTCAAACCCCCCCACCCCTCCTTGCTGTCTGCTGGTCGACTGGCACTTACCCCCATCAACATTGGGCAGCGGCAGAGATCGGGCATTGTCGGGTACATCGAGCAGCGACGGGGATCGGCAGGCACATCGGGCAGCGGCAGGGATCGTAAATCAGCGGGCACATCGGGCAGTGACAGGGATCGGGCATCGGCGGGTACATCGGGCAGTGGTGGGGATCGTGAATCTGTGGGCACATCGGGCAGTGGCGGGGATGGAGCATCAGCAAGTACATCGGGCAGTGGCGGGGATCGGGCATCGGCAGGCACATCGGGCAGCGGCGGGGATCGGGAATCGGCGGGCACATCGGATAGTGGCGGGGATCGGGGATCAGCAAGTACATTGGGCAGTGGCGGGGATCAGGCATCGGTGGACACATTGGGCAGTGGTGGGGATTGGGCATCAGCAAGTACATCGGGCAGTGGTGGGGATCGGGCATCGGTGGGCACATCGGGCACTGGCGGGGATCGGGCATCAGCAAGTACATCAGGCAGTGGCGGGGATCGGGCATCGGCAGGCACATCGGGCAGCGGCGGGGATCGGGAATCGGCGGGCACATCAGGCAGTGGTGGGGATTGGGCATCAGCAAGTACATTGGGCAGTGGTGGGGATCGGGCAACGGTGGACCCATTGGGCAGTGGCAGGGATTGGGCGTCAGCAAGTACATCGGGCAGTGGCAGAGATTGGGCATTGGCGGGCACATCGGGCAGTGGTGGAGATCGGGCATCAGCGGACACATTGGGCAGCGGCAGGGATCGGGGCATCAGCAGGCATCAGGCTGTGGCGGGCATTGGGCAGCGGCTTCTGTGTCTTCTCCTCCTCGCGTCTGCTGTGCGTCTCCTCCCGTCCAATAGAATCGCCTGTCCTTTCAGCCAACGGGTGACGGGCATCAGACCCACTTCCCGATTGGCCGGGAGGAGGATCAGTGTTGCAACAGCAAATATTAATTCACTGTTGTAACACCTGGGTGGGCTCATGGCGCAATGCTCTGCACCACCAGCCCACCCTATTTTGAAGCCTATTAGCGCCTCTGGCTTTAATCAGGTGCTTCAAACCCCCCCCCCCCGCTGTAATTCACGCGCCCAGCGTCCTGAAAGGGGCCAGACACATGGATAAGGGGTAGTGGCCGAGGATCATTAATTAGGATGTGGCAGCCGTGGATAGAGGGGGGCGGCGCCCGAGCACTCCTAATGGATGGGCTACCACTGCTAGAGATACAAAAGGTAATAACTGTGGGGGGGGGGGGGGTGAGATAATGAAGAAAATAAATGTACAGTTGTTAGGTGGAGGCAGAATAGGCTTCTCTGAAGAGGGTTTTCAAGGATCGCCTAAAAGTGGATAGTGTTGGAGATAGTCGAACAGATTGGGGTAGGGAATTCCAAAGGATGGTAAAGGCTCGGGAGAAGTCCTGGAGGTGAGCATGGGAGGAGGGGATGAGGGAACTAGAGAGCAGGAGTTCTTGTGAGGAACGAAGAGAACCATTTGGTTGGCATTTTGAGACTAGGTCAGTGATGTAGCCGGGGGCCGAGTTGTGGACGGCTTTGTAAGCTGTTGTTAGTATTTTGAATTTAGCTTGTTGGGTGAGATATACAGATTTATTACAGCGCTAGTGGAATAAGTGTGCTAATTATAGTGGACACAATTTAAACACAATATAATTGACTGATATTAACCACTTCCATACTGGGCACTTATACAGCTTCCTGCCCAGACCAATTTTCAGCTTTCGGCGCTGTTGCACTTTGAATGACAATTGCGCGGTCATGCTACACTGTACCCAAACTACATTTTTATCATTTTGTTCCCACACATAGAGCTTTCTTTTGGTGGTATTTGATCACCTCTGCGATTTTTATTTTCTGCTAAAATAATTTAAAAATGACCGAAAATTTTGAAAAAAAAACATATTTTTTTTGGTTTCAGTTGCAAAACGTTGTAAATAAGTAAGTTTTCTCCTTCACCGATGGGCACTGATGGGGCTGCACTAACGGGCACTGATAAGGAGGCACTGATGGGCACCGATGAGGCAGCGTGGATGGGCACCGATAGGCGGCGCGGATGGGCACCGATAGGCAGCGAGTGTGGGCACCGATGGGCAGCGCGGATGGGCACCGATAGGCGGCACGGATGGGCACCGATAGGTGGCACAGATGGGCACAGATAGGCGGCATGGATGGGCACAGATGGGCACAGATAAGCGGCACGGATGGGCACAGATAGGCAGCACGGATGGGCACTGATAGGCGACACGGATGGGCACTGATAGATGACATGGATGGGCACTGATAGGTGGCATGGATGGGCATGGATGGGCACTGATAGGTGGCATGGATGGGCACTGATAGGTGGCACTGTAATGTGTTAATGGATGCCAATCAGTGCCAAACAATAATGCCTGCCAATCAGTGATGCCCATTGTGGGCACTGATTGGCATCCATTAGGGGCACTGATTGGCATCCATTAGGGGCACTGATTGGCATCCCTGGTGGTCTAGGGAGGCATACCTGGTAATGGACATCCCTGGTGGTCCAGTGGCATCCCTGGTGGTCCAGTGGGCATCCTCGGGGGGGCTGTGCTGATAATTGATCAGCACAAACCCCCCCTGTCAGAGGAGCAGCCGATCTGCTCTCCTCTACTCGTGTCTGACAGACGCGAGTGAGGAAAAGCCGATTACCGGCTTTTCCTGTTTACATGTGATCAGCCGTGATTGGACACGGCTGATCACGTGGTAAAGAGTCTCCGTCGGAGACTCTTTACCTAGATCGGTGTTGCGGGGTGTCAGACTGACACCCTGCAACAACGATCGCCGCGATGCGCGCCCCCGGGGGCGCGGAGTGGCTTAAAATCCTGAGGACGTCATATGACGTCCAGTCAGGATTTTAAAACCACTTTGCCGCCGTCAATACACTATAGGGCGGGCGGCAAGTGGTTAAATAATGATGTGGCAAAATAAAGTGCCAAGTGCTTCCAACGGCAATTCAAGCTTCCAGGATGAAAGGAATACCAGAGAACATTCTCCCCTCTTGTGACCTCACTCACCAGAACTGGTAGACCCTCAGCTTTGCAGTCCAGGGGTCAAAAATAGCTTATAGAATGGAGATCTGATGTATATATCCAGGTTCAGAGAGGCTTCCATGAACAGTTATTCAGGCGGGCCGAGGTAGATAGTACATGTAGCGGGTATTTAAATTTGGGGGAAGCATCTGGGTGGTAGTGTAACCCAGATGCACTGATTATTGTTCATGGAGAACTCTGGTGGTTTGAGGTTCCCTGGGGTCCGACGGTGGCGCTGTTGCCCCGGGCCGGGGGTTGAACCGTCACTGCAAGACTGTACTCTTTTTGTCCCTTTCCGGCGGTTGTACAGCGGGGCGGGGAACCTGCTGTGACGCTGGTGAGAGGCGATAAAAGGGGGCGGACACCCTGAGTTCGAGGTTCAGAGTCGGAGGACACCGCCGCGCCCAGGCACCTTCAGCCTGGGTGCGGGGCGTTCCGGAGTTCCGGGCACAGGGGCCCTTGACCTGGCCGGAGCGGGAGATGGAGTCCATCCCAGGCACCTGTAGCCCTGGGGTGAGGTACTATTGAGGAGGCCTGGGACCCAGTACCTTCGGCTGGGTTCCGCAAGGGTGGAGGAGTCCGAGGGGCCCTAAGGTGTTGGGCACCCGAATCTGAGACGAGGAGGCCGGGGAGTGTAACCCTTCCGAACAGCCCGGTGCAGCATTTGCCGGTGACGGTGGAGCCTCCGGTAACTCTCTCGGAAGGATGTCTTTTCTCTGACTGGGGCCACAGCTTAAAGAAGGTAACTCCTGTTTCATGTTCGTCAGAGTTGCTGGTAGAGACTCAGGAAAGGAAAGAAGTACATTCACAGCCACTGTGCGCCATAACCGTTGGTGATATCTCAATGGTTTAGTTTGATTAAGGATTGTGCCTTGACCTACTCCCCACCTATACTGAACTGTTCGTTGGTCACAACCTGTCTGTGCTGAATGACGATTTATTGCTGTTGGAGAATAAATAAGAGTTGGACCTTTTCAGTGGTGTGGAACTCTGGTTACTGGGAGCAAAGGGGGGTCAGTTAGAGGAAAGACTTGACCCCGGGTTATACACACGACCCGATGGTAGAAATACATTGGGCCTTCACCTCTATCCAGAAGAGGACATGGGCCGTGGTGGATCTCATCCCTCCCCCCAGATTCCCCCTAGACAAGACAGCAAGCCGAGAAGAAGAAGAGGTGAGAGGGGTGAGCCCGCTACATACATTAAAAAAGGAGGAGAGAATAAAAAGGTACATAGTGAAGTACTGCCGGTAATGGTTAAAAGCGCGAAGAGTGTGTGAGAAACTTGTATAGCGCTACAAATGCGAACTACAGTGGGTATGGAAAGTATTCAGACCCCCTTAAATTTTTCACTCTTTGTTATATTGCAGCCATTTGCTAAAATCATTTAAGTTCATTTTTTTTCCTCATTAACCACTTCAATACTGGGCACTTACACACCTTCCTGCCCAGGCCAATTTTCAGCTTTCAGCACTGTCGCATGTTGAATGATAATTGCGCGGTCGTGTGACGCTGTACCCAAAAAATTTTTTATTATTTTGTTCCCACAAATAGAGCTCTCTTTTGGTGGTATTTGATCACCTCTGCGATTTTTATTTTTTGCGCAACAAATAAAAAAAGACCGAAAATTTTGAAAAAAATACAGTTTTTCTTTGTTTCTGTTAATTTTTTTTGTAAACAAGTACGTTTTCTTCTTCAATGACGGGCACTGATATGGCGGCACTGATGGGCACTGATAAGGTGGCACCGATGGGCATTGATGAGGTGGCACCAATGAGGTGGCACTGATGGGTACCGATTATGGTCACTGATAGGCGGCACTGATGGGCACTGGTATGCGGCACTGATGGGCACTCATAGGCGGCACTGATGGGTACTCATGGGCGGCACTCATGGGTACTTATGGGTGGCACTGATGGGTACTTATGGGTGGCACTGATAGGTGGCACAGGTGGGCACTGATAGGTGGGCACTGATGGGCATGGATGGGCATTGAGAGGTGGCACTGATGGACAATGATGAACACTGATGGGTGGCACTGATGATACTGATGGGTGGCATTGCTGGGCATCACATATTTTTTTTGTCCATAATGTTGCCAGTCAGTGCCCATTTGTGGGCACTGATTGGCATGTATTGTGCTTATTTTTTAATATGTGGATGGCCATGGGGTACATACCTGGCCATCCACATGTTGCCCCCTTCCCTGGTGGTCCCAGCAGCTTCCCTGGTGGTCCAGTGTGGGCATCTGCGGGGGGGCTGTGCTGATAAATACTCAGCGCAAACCCCCCCCCAGTCAGGAGAGCCGCCGATCGGTTGATCATGTGGCAAAGAGCCTCCGCCGGACTGACACACCGCACCACCGATCGTCGCGATGCGCGCCTTCCCCCCGGGCGCGCGGCGGCTGTTATTCTGCTGGACGTCATATGATGCCCAGTCAGGATAACGCAACCACTTCCCGGACGTCAATCTGCTATTGACCGGGCGGGAAGTGGTTAATGTACACACAGCACCCCATATTGACAGAAAAACACAGAATTGTTGACATTTTTGCAGATTTATTAAAAAAGAAAAACTGAAATATCACATGCTCCTAAGTATTCAGACCCTTTGCTGTGACACTCATGTATGTAACTCAGGTGCTGTCCGTTTCTTCTGATCATCCTTGAGATGGTTCTACACCTTCATTTGAGTCCATCTGTGTTTGATTATACTGATTGGACTTGATTAGGGAAGCCACACACCTGTCTATATAAGACCTTACAGCTCACAGTGCATGTCAGAGCAAATGAGAATCATGAGGTCCAAAGGAACTGCCTGAAGAGCTCAGAGACAGAATTGTGGCAAGGCACAGATCTGGCCAAGGTTACAAAAACATTTCTGCTGAAATTTCTAGAACCATCTCAAGGATGATCAGAAGAAACGAACAGCACCTGAGTTACATACATGAGTGTCACAGCAAAGGGTCTGAATACTTAGGAGCATGTGATATTTCAGTTTTTCTTTTTTAATAAATCTGCAAAAATGTCAACAATTCTGTGTTTTTCTGTCAATATGGGGAGCTGTGTGTACATTATGGGGAGCTGTGTGTACAATATGGGGTGCTGTGTGTATATTATGGGGTGCTGTGTGTACATTATGGGGTGCTGTGTGTACATTAATGAGGAAAAAAATGAACTTAAATGATTTTAGCAAATGGCTGCAATATAACAAAGAGTGAAAAATACAAGGGGGTCTGAAAACTTTCCGTACCGACTGTAAATCGCCTCAAGGCGCTTTTTCCATTCAGTGTCGTCCTAAACCTTCAGAAGAGGTGGGTCTTAAGTTTTTTCCTGAAGGCCCGATGGTTTTCTTCCATGCGGATGTCCGTGGGTAGAGCGTTCCATAGCCGTGGTCCTTGGACTGCAAATCTTCGTTCTCCCTTCGATTTGTAGCGGGACTTGGGGATGTGGAGGAGGTTTTGGTTAGTTGATCAGAGAATGCGATTGGGGGTGTAGTGTTTTATTTTCTCACATAAATATTGAGGGGCGTTTCCTTGTGTGCATTTGTGGGTGAGGTAGAGGGTCTTGAAAGTGACCCGATCCTTTACGGTTAGCCAATGAAGGGTCCTCAGTGAAGGGGTGATGGATTCCCAGGTTTTTTTTCCCGTTACCAGCCTGGCTGCCGTGTTCTGGACGACTTGTAGGCGCGCCATCTGGTATTTGGGTAGTCCGAGGTAGAGGAAGTTTGCTTCGTCCAGCCGGGAATTGAGGAATTGATGATTGTTCCAACTAGAAGAAAGAGGTCAATTTAATTAGGGAGGCTGAGAAATGGATATATGTAGTTAAAGATAAACAGGATAAATTTAACCACTTGACAACTGGGCACTTAAACCCCCTTCCTAACCAGACCAATTTTCAGCTTTCGGTGCTCTCACATTTTGAATGACAATTACTCAGTCATACAACACTGTACCCATATGAAATTTTTGTCCTTTTTTTTCACACAAATAGAGCTTTCTTTTGGTGGTATTTAATCACTGTTGGTTTTTTTTAGTTTTTGCGCTATAAGAGAAAAAATACTGAAAATTTTGTAAAAAAATGAATTTTTCTTTGTTTCCGTTATAAAATTTAGCAAATTAGTATTTTTTCTTCATAAATTTTGGCCAAAATTTATACTGCTACATATCTTTGGTAAAAATAAGTACAAATTGGTGCATATTATTTGGTCTTTGTGAAAGTTATAGAGTCCACAAGCTATGGTGCCAATATCTGAAAATATACTGACGGCCTATCTCATTTCTTGAGACCCTAACATGCCAGAAAAGTACAAATACCCCCCAAATTACCCCTTTTTGGAAAGAAGACATTCCAAGTAGTGATGAGCCGAACACCCCCGGGTTCGGTTCGCACCAGAACCCGCGAACGGACCGAAAGTTCGTACGAACATTAGAACCCTATTAAATACAATGGATGCGAACGTTCGAATTCTAAAGTGCTAATTATAACAACTATTATGCATGTTATTGTCCTAAAAAGGGTTTGGGAACCCGGGTTCTGCACCAGGGGACATGTATCAATGCAAAAAGAAGTTTTAAAAACGGTCGTTTTTCGGGAGCAGTCATTTTAATGATGCATAAAGTGAAAAAAAAAAAGTCAAATATTCCTTTAAATATCGTACCTGGGGGGTGTCTAAAGTATGCCTGTGAAGTGCCACGTGTTTCCCATGTTTAGAACTGTCCCTGCACAAAATGACACTTCTAAAGGAAAAAAAAGCCATTTAAAACTGCTTGCGGCTTTAATGTAATGTCTGGTCCCGGTAATATGGATGAAAATCTTTAAGAAAAATGGCATAGCTACCCCATGACCCCCCCCCCCCTACCACAGCCCATTACCAGCCCCTTTGGGTCTTGTATGGATATTAAGGGGAACCCCGCACATAAAATAAAAAAGGCCCTATATACTCTGAACAGCCGTATACAGGCGGTGCATACAAGACAGGGACTGTAGGTTTGTTCTTATGTAGAATCTGTTTGTAATTTTGAACAGGTACATTGTTGAAGTGTAGCTCCAGCCCAAAAATCTATTTTTAAACTTTTTGGAAAACATAGGTAAGGGTTATCACCCCTGTAACATTTGTTTTGCTGTCTGTGCCCCTGTTCAGAACATTTCACCTCACTTTCCGTCCCAATGACAACTGTTTTTGAAATGTGGTGTTTTTCTTGAAACAAGGATTGCTGATAAAGCATCAGTACAGAGGAGACACCTTTCTCCCATATTTATTCTTACAGGAGAGAATTTTCCTTCCTAGGGGTAGATTTCCTCTCACTTCCTGTTGTCTTCTTGCGTTTGCAAGTAGGAGTCGTTTGTAAGTTGGATGTTTGAAAGTAGGGACCTGCCGTATATACTCTGCAGAAATAGGCCCCTTAGTTGTTGGTGTTGGCACAACACTGTAAGCACTCACAGTTACTCTTGGTTGGTGCTGGAACGCCCTGCTGTCAACTATTATATCAGGAATTTTAATTACATATAATTGTTGAACAGTGGTAGTAAAAATTGGGCCTTTGATGGTGGTGCTGGTGCCACAACACTGTAAGCCCTGACAGTTACTCTTGGTGGGTGCAGCAATGGGCCCTGCTGTGAATTATTAGATCAAGAATTGTAATTGCATGCCCCTGTTGAACAGGGGCTGAAAAATTGGGCCTTTCGTGGTGGTGGTGGTGGTGGTGGTGTTGCCACAACACTGTAAGCCCTCAGAGTTACTCTTGGTGGGTGCAGGAATGGGCCCTGCTGTGAATTATTAGATCAAGAATTGTAATTACATGCCCCTTTTGAACAGGGGCTGAAAAATTGGGCCTTTCGTGGTGGTGGTGGTGGTGGTGGCGTTGCCACAACACTGTAAGCCCTCAGAGTTACTCTTGGTGGGTGCAGCAATGGGCCCTGCTGTGAATTATTAGATCAAGAATTGTAATTGCATGCCCCTGTTGAACAGGGGCTGAAAAATTGGGCCTTAGGCACTGGTGGCACAACACTACAACCCCTCACAGATACGTTACTTGGAGCACAGCAATGAGCCCTGTTGCAAAGTATTGCTTCAAAAATTGTAATGACACGCCCCTGTTAAACAGGGGCTGAAAAATTGGGCCTTAGGCACTGGTGCCACAACACTCCAACCCCTCACAGATACTGTACTTGGAGCACAGCAATGAGCCCTATGGCAAATTATTGCTAAAAAAATTGTAATTACACGCCCCTGTAAAACAGGGGCTGAAAAATTGGGCCTTAGCCACTGGTGGCGGCACCCATAAACAAAAATGATCTTCCAAGCTATCATCATCAATCGTATCATTGAGGACTCGGAGGAGGAGGATAGCCAGTCAACATAACAGCACAGGCACTCAGCATCAGCATCAGTCTTGAAGGGATGTGACATGTTAAAATCAATTAGTCTGTTATATCAGCATCAGGTGTGTGGTAGCTGGTGGTGATCCAAGACTGGTTCATCTTGATGAAAGTCAGTCGATCAACCGAGTCGGTGGACAGGCGCACCCTGTGATCCGTGACAAATCCTCCAGCAGCACTGAATGTGCGTTCCGAAAGAACGCTGGATGCAGGACAGGCCAGTAGCTCAATTGCATACTGTGCAAGCTCTGGCCAGTGATCCATCCTCAAGACCCAGTAAGCCAGAGGATTTTCGGTGGGGAAGGTGTCCAAGTCTGACCTTGCCCCTAGATATTCCTGCACCATGTTTATCAGACGCTGGCGATGGTTGCTGGAACCGATCATACTTTGGGGCTGCGGACTAAAGAATTGTCTGAACGCATCGGTCAGACGGCCACCTTCCCCACCGCTCCTTCTTTGACTGGCCGAAGCCTCAGCAACTCGTTGTCCAGGACCAGGAGTTTGTAACCTCCCAGTCTCTGGGAACGCGTTGCACAGACCTTTCTGCAAGGCCTCCCGGAGTTGTCTCATCCTCTGCTCCCTCTGCGAAGGTAACATAAGGTCCGCAACCTTACCCTTGTACCGTGGATCAAGGAGAGTGGCCAGCCAGTAATGGTCCCTCTCCTTGATCCGAAGAATACGAGGATCCTTCCGCAGACTTTTGCAGGATCAGGGAGGCCATGCAGCGTAGGTTTGCTGAGGCATTCGCTCCGGAGTCCTCTGGGTCACTAAGGACGACATGATCCGCAGCCACCTCCTCCCAGCCACGTACAAGTCCACTGGTTTCTTGGGACTGTAAATCATCCCTAAAAGACTGCTGCTGATGATGCTGAGTGCCAGCCTCCACCTCCATGCTGACACAATCCTCCTCCTCCTCCTCCTCCTCCTCTTCCTGTGCGATGGGTGGGACAGAAGGAACACTGTCTGGGTAAAGGGGGCCTTGAGAGGCAAGGAAGTCCTCCTCTTCCTGCCTCTGTTCTGCCTCAAGTGCCCTGTCCATTATTCCACGCAGCGTGTGCTCCAACAGGTGGACAAGAGGTACAGTGTCACTGATGCATGCACTGTCACTGCTCACCATCCTCGTTGGCCTCCTCAAATGGTGCCAGGACAGTGCATGCATCCCTGATCATGCCCCACTGGCGTGGAGAAAAAAAACCAAGCTCCCCTGACCATGTCCTGGTGCCGTAGTCGCACAGGTACTCATTGATGGCCCTCTGCTGCGTGTGCAGCCGCTGCAGCATGGCCAACGTTGAGTTCCACCTGGTGGGCATGTCACATATAAGGCGGTTCTTGGGCAGGTTCAACTCCTTTTGCAGCTCAGCCAGGCGAGCACTGGCATTATAAGATCTGCGGAAATGCACACAGACTTTCCTGGCCTGCCTCAGGACATCCTGTAAGCCCGGGTACCTGCCCAAGAACCGCTGCACCACCAGGTTAAGGACGTGAGCCACACAGGGCACATGGGTCAGTTGTCCCTGTCGGAGGGCGGAGAGGAGGTTGGTGCCATTGTCGCAAACCACCATTCCTGGCTTAAGCTGGCGTGGCGTCAACCACCTCTCGGCCTGGCCCTGCAGAGCAGACAGGACCTCTGCCCCAGTGTGGCTTCTGTCCCCCAAACACACCAGCGCAAGCACGGCATGGCATCTTTTTGCCTGCGTACTTGCGTAGCCCCGTGAACGGCTACGGAGCACCGCTGGTTCATAGGACAAACCACAGGAAGAGGCCATGGAGGAAGAAGAAGAGGAGGGGGTGGAGGAGAGAGGTGTGTCACAACCAGTAGTAGCATTTTGGAGGCGTGGCGGTGGAACAACCTCCAACACTACTGCACCTTGTCCTGCATCCTTCCCAGCTGCCAAAAGAGTGACCCAATGGGCCGTGAAAGAAAGGTAACGTCCCTGTCCATGCCTGCTGGACCATGAGTCAGCGGTAATATGCACCTTACCGCTGACCGCCCTGTCCAGCGAGGCCAAGACATTGCCTTCCACATGCCGGTAGAGAGCCGGAATAGCCTTCCGTGAGAAAAAGTGGCGTTTGGGAACCTGCCACTGAGGAACCGCACATTGCACAAACTCACGGAAGGGGGCCGAGTCTACCAACTGAAAAGGCAGCAGTTGAAGCGCTAGCAATTTAGCCAAGCTAGCATTCAACCGCTGGGCATGTGGATGGCTGGGAGTGAACTTCTTTCGACGGTCCAGCAGCTGGGGCAGGGAAATTTGCCTGCTAGAATCGGACGTCGGTGTTTCAGAGAGGACTGAAGTTATAGTGGGGTTGGAGATCCCAGCTGATGCGGTGCAAGGAGAGGTCCGCTTTGTTCTTTGGTGTGGGTCTTTGAGGTAGGCTTGCCAACGAGCTGCATGGCAGGTCAACATATGTCTGGTCAGGCATGTGGTACCCAAGCGGCTGATGTTTTGGCCACGCGATATACGCTTGAGACATATGTTGCAAACAGCAGCTGTGCGATCTGATGCACTAGCCTCAAAAAAGGCCCACACCAAGGAACTTTTTGAATGACGGGCAGAGGCAGCGCCCTGCACAGGCGGAGCTCTGCGGTGTGATTCCGTCGGTGTACTGCCCTTACGCTGGCCACCAAAGGGCATCCTGCCTCGTTGGAGATGTGCCTCCTCCTCATCCTCCTCCTCCTCCTCTCTCCTATTAGGCACCCACGTGGAGTCAGTGACCTCATCATCCCCTCCCTCCTCATCACTGGAGCCAATCTGGCAGTATGCTGCAGCTGCTGGAACATGACTGCCAGATTGGTGTCCTTCTTGAGCATCCCCTCTGTCTGCTCTCACGCTACTGCCTTCCTGTAGCTGGGTTTCATCATCAGACCCTTCGAAACGCTGGGCATCCTCCTGGAGCATGTACCCAACACTGTGCTCAAACAGTTCGGGGGACTCCTCAGGAGGAGGACATGGTGGGTCTAGGGAAGGAGTGACTGATGATGAGTCTGACATTGATACCAGGGAAGAGGACGCTTTGGCAGCTGCTTTGCCAGTACCCTGAGCCTGGGTGAGAGAGGATGAGGAGGAGGAGGAGGGCTTGGTCATCCACTCTACCAAGTCTTCGGCATGATGTGGCTCAACATGTCCAGCTGCCGAAAAGAAGGACAAGCGTGTCCCATGGCCATGTGCTGATGACAATGCACCGCGTCCACGACCAGCACTGTTGCCCCCAGACACAGAGCCTGCTTGCCCTCTTTTATTGCCTCCTGACTGTCTGCCTCTCCTTGTTTGCCTTCCAGACATTCTAATAGATGGCCTGCAGGGAGATGGGAAAAAAGCAATAAGGGCTACCTTCAGGTGTCCTTCTCTGTCCCTTTACTTAAGGATTTCTAAATATGGTTGAGGATTATTGCTTTTGCACAGAATAGCACAACGACAATTTCCCTGACTGTCCAAAAAACAAGGATTTCAAAGATGGTTGATGAGGAATGCTTTGGCACACTATAGCACAAGGGGAATTCCCCTCACTTTCCTTCTTTGTCCCTAGAAACAAGGACTGGCACAGTGAAAGAAACTGACACTCTCCCTACCTACAGTTTTCTGTCCCTAGAAAAAATGTTTTTTTAAAGCACACTATAGCACAAGGAGAATTCCCCTCACTTTCCTTCTTTGTCCCTAGAAACAAGGACTGGCACAGTGAAAGAAACTGACACTCTCCCTACCTACAGTTTTCTGTCCCTAGAAAAAATGTTTTTTTAAAGCACACTATAGCACAAGGAGAATTCCCCTCACTTTCCTTCTTTGTCCCTAGAAACAAGGACTGGCACAGTGAAATAAACTGACACTCTCCCTACCTACAGTTTTCTGTCCCTAGAAAAAATGTTTTTTTAAAGCACACTATAGCACAAGGAGAAATCCCCTCACTTTCCTTCTTTGTCCCTAGAAACAAGGACTGGCACAGTGAAAGAAACTGACACTCTCCCTACCTACAGTTTTCTGTCCCTAGAAAAAATGTTTTTTTAAAGCACACTATAGCACAAGGAGAATTCCCCTCACTTTCCTTCTTTGTCCCTAGAAACAAGGACTGGCACAGTGAAAGAAACTGACACTCTCCCTACCTACAGTTTTCTGTCCCTAGAAAAAATGTTTTTTTAAAGCACACTATAGCACAAGGAGAAATCCCCTCACTTTCCTTCTTTGTCCCTAGAAACAAGGACTGGCACAGTGAAAGAAACTGACACTCTCCCTACCTACAGTTTTCTGTCCCTAGAAAAAAATTTTTTTAAAGCACACTATAGCACAAGGAGAATTCCCCTCACTTTCCTTCTTTGTCCCTAGAAACAAGGACTGGCACAGTGAAAGAAACTGACACTCTCCCTACCTACAGTTTTCTGTCCCTAGAAAAAATGTTTTTTTAAAGCACACTATAGCACAAGGAGAATTCCCCTCACTTTCCTTCTTTGTCCCTAGAAACAAGGACTGGCACAGTGAAAGAAACTGACACTCTCCCTACTGTGAGGGGGCTAGCTCGGCAGCGGGTATGTGTGACCCCCGGGATGGGCTCCCCACCCAAAAACAGGCCCAGCAGACGGAGGTTGTGGTTTTCAAAATCAAAAAAAAGGTGCGGTTTATTTTCTATTTACAGTGACAAAAACACAGCAAGGCAAAAAAAACAAACACAAAATAAATCCTGGTCAACTTGACCTCTGACTAAACTTACAGGTTTCCTAACTAACGACTGGGATCAGCCTAGTGCTGTCCTAGTCCCTGGTTTTAAATGTCCAAGCAAAATATAGCCACACAGGCTTTCTCTCACCGCACAGGGGTTCACTCTCCCTAGACAGTCCACACAGGTCTGGTTCCAGGCATGAGCTAACACCTAATGAATCTGGGCTTTCTTATAGAGGCCTAAATGAGCTGACAAGGTTCAGCTGGACTCATCAACTCCCTGTCTGCATGACGCCCAGCCCTCTCCCTAGAGGTATGAGTCATCAATGAGCCCACTAGTCTCAGCTGGGCTTATACAACTCTCCACCTAGCTGTATAAATCGGCGTAAAGCCTGAATCTGGGCGAAATATATCTACCCCCCTGGATGCAACCAGGTGACTTTACCTTCCTGCTGTCACATACCCCCCCCTCTTGTTTTAACCTCGGGGTTGGAACACCAGCAATCAGGCATTCATGTACTCGAGACAAAGCATCCACATTCCCCATTTGAACGCCAGGGCGATGCTTTACTGTGAAGTTGAATTCCTGGAGGGCCAGGAACCACCTATTCACTCTTCTATTTGTTTCCTTGTTTTGAGCCATCCACTTTAACGGAGCGTGATCCGTAACCATGTCAAAGTGCCTACCTAGCAGGTAGTACCGAAGGGAATCTAGAGCCCACTTCACCGCTAAACACTCCTTTTCAACGGTGGCGTAATTTACCTCATGGGACTTCAACTTCCTGCTGAGGTAAATGACTGGGTGCTCTTCCCCGTTCCAGACCTGGGACAATACTGCTCCTAACCCCACATCTGACGCATCACTTTGTACGACAAAGTCTTTAGAGAAGTCGGGTGAGTACAACACTGGCTGGCTACATAAGGCTTGTTTCAAGAATTGGAATGCTGCCTCAGCCTCGGGGGTCCATTTAATCATGACCGACCCTTTCCCCTTCGTCAGGTTGGTTAGGGGCACAGCCTTAGAAGCAAAGTGGGGAATGAATCGCCGATAATACCCAGCGATTCCCAGAAAGGCTCGTACCTGCTTCTTGCTGTTGGGACGTGGCCAACTCTGGATGGCCTCGACTTTGTTGAGTTGGGGTTTTATTACTCCCCTCCCAATGGTGTACCCAAGATATTTGGCCTCCTCCTGCCCAATGGTACACTTCTTGGGGTTAGCCGTAAACCCTGCTTCCCGAACAGAGTCCAGGACTGCTTGCACTTTTGGCAGATGTGAGGCCCAATCTGTGCTATGGACAATTACGTCATCCAGGTAAGCCGCAGCATACTTCCGATGGGGCCTCAGCATCTGGTCCATTTTCCGCTGGAATGTGGCCGGCGCATTCTGTAACCCGAACGGCATTCTTTTATATTGGAACGCCCCGTCTGGGGTTACAAATGCGGTTTTCTCTTTGGCTGACTTGGCCAGGGGGATTTGCCAATACCCTTTTGTGAGGTCAAGAGTCGTCATGTATCGGGCTGTTCCCAGCCGGTCGATCAACTCATCTATACGTGGCATGGGGTAGGTGTCAAATTTTGTAACTTTGTTCAACTGACGAAAATCGTTACAAAATCGCCAGCTCCCATCCGGTTTAGGCACCAACACAATGGGACTAGACCAATCACTTTGGGACTCCTCTATCACCCCTAAGTTCAGCATTTTCTGTACTTCCTCCCGTATTGCCTCCCGTCGGGCCTCTGGGATCCGATAGGGTTTTAACTTCACCCTTTCACCGGGCGGGGTAATAATGTCATGCTCTACCCCAGATGTTTGTCCCGGCAGCTCAGAGAATACCTCCTTGTTGCGAAGCACAAACTCCTTAACCTCCTGTTGTTGGGGTTGTGACAAGGTGGCTGCGATTCCAACCTCAGGAATCACGCAACCAGTTTGAGCTGGTGACCAAGTGTCTGCGACTAGGGACTCTCTATCCCTCCAGGCTTTCAACAGATTAACGTGATAGATCTGTTCGGGCTTTCGCCTTCCTGGTTGTCTGACCTTGTAATTCACTTCGCTCACTTTTTCCATTATCTCGTAGGGGCCTTGCCATTTGGCAAGGAATTTACTTTCAACCGTAGGGACAAGTACCAATATCCTATCCCCCGGGGAAAAGGTACGGGTCTTGGCTCCACGGTTGTACACTCTCTGCTGTGCCAACTGCGCTTGGGCCAAATGTTCCTTCACGATGGGCATTACCTGTGCAATTCGATCTTGCATCAGGGCGACATGCTCAATCACACTCCTGTGGGGAGAACTCTCACTTTCCCAAGTTTCCTTGGCAATATCCAACAGCCCTCTTGGGTGTCTCCCATACAGTAACTCAAAGGGGGAGAATCCCGTAGAGGATTGGGGCACCTCCCTAATAGCAAACATCAAATAAGGAAGTAGACAGTCCCAATCCTTTCCATCCCTATCCACCACTTTCTTCAACATTTGTTTTAGGGTTTTGTTGAATCTTTCAACCAGCCCATCGGTTTGGGGGTGATACACAGATGTACGTAATTGCGTCACTTTGAACAATTTACACAGCTCCTTCATAACCCGGGACATAAAGGGTGTACCTTGGTCCGTAAGCAGTTCTTTACAAATACCCACCCGGCTAAAAACAAGAGATAGCTCTTTGGCTATGGTTTTGGCCGAGGTATTTCTGAGAGGGATCGCTTCTGGATAACGGGTGGCATAGTCCATTATAACCAATATGTACTGGTGCCCCCTAGCGGACTTGATTATAGGACCTACCAAATCCATTGCGATTCTCTCAAACGGGACCTCAATGATGGGTAGAGGGACCAGCGGGCTACGGAAGTGTGGCATCGGGGCCGACCTCTGACACACAGGGCAGGAGGAACAATAATTTTCTATGTCCTTCATCACCCCAGGCCAATAGAATCTCTGTAATACCCTCTCTCGGGTTTTCTCTGTCCCCAGATGACCTCCAAGAATGTGCCCATGGGCCAACTCCAACACCAACTTCCTGTAAGGTTTGGGCACCACCAGCTGCTCAACGGTTTCTTCTGCCCTTTTTGCCACCCGATACAGTAGGTCCTTCTCTACGCTGAAGTATGGGTAAGTGCAGGTATTATCTGGGTTCACTAACTCGCCATCTATTTTCACTACGTTTTCCCGTGCCTTTATTAGGGCGGGGTCTTTCAACTGTTCTGTGGCAAAGTTTTCCCTGTGAACCTCAAGATCAGAAAACTCCACAGACGGTAGGTTTTCGTCTGAGGAGGTGGGCTCCTCTCCAGTTTCTTGAGTCTCCCCTGCCAATACTGACAAGGGAAATTCGGGAGAGTCCTCACCACTCTCAGAGGAGTTCTGGCTATCATATTCCTGGTACATAGGGGCACCAGTGGGGGGCTCATGATCATCCCACAGTTCCCAGAACTTCGGAAAATCCCTTCCCACAATGGCGTCATGCGGTAACTGAGACACTAAGCCCACTGGATGAGAAAGGGTACCTTTGGGGGTCTCGAAACACACTGTAGTCACTGGATACTCTCGGGTGTCCCCATGCACACAAATAACGGCTACCTTGCTATTCCCAGAGACCTCTGTTTTAACTAACTCAGCCTTTATCAGGGTCACAAGGCTACCTGAATCCAGCAATACCACAACATTTCTACCATTAATACACATTTTGCATAAATGTTTCTCAGTTCCCCGAATGGCAGTGCATGCGACTGTCGCACACAGCGACTGACGTCTGCCCGTCAGAAAGTCACACTGCATGGGTTCCTCCACAACCGGGCAATTTGCTGCAATATGTCCCGCTTGCCGGCAGCGGTAGCAAACGATCCTTCTTGCGGCCTCTTGAGCCGCTGATTTCCCAGGCTGTTCTCGCCAAACTTGGGGTAGAGCTCCCACCCTCTCACTCTCTCCACCCTCACCCCTTGGAATCCTCTTATCCGCCCCTGGGGATGGTCTGGTCTTAGGGTGGAAAGTCCGAGTGTCTCTGGAAGAGGCCGTCAGGTTCTCTGTAGCCAAGTATTTCTCCACACGATCCACAAGACCATCGGCCGTCTCTGGGTCTCCATGGCTTACCCACTTTTGGATGGCAGTAGGAAGAGCTCTCAAAAACCGATCCATTACAACACGTTCCACAATCTTTGGTGCGGACAAAGTCTCTGGCTGTAGCCACTTTCTGCTCAGGTGAATGAGATCATACATTTGAGACCTGGGGGGTTTTCCAAGCTGGAAAGTCCAGTTATGCACACGCTGAGCCCGGACAGCCAGGGTGACACCCAGCCTTGCCAATATTTCAGCTTTTAGCATCACATAGTCTTTTGCTTGGTCAGGCTCTAGGTCATAGTAAGCTTTCTGCGATTCACCCGTTAACAGAGGAGCCACCAGTCCAGCCCACTGCTCCTCAGGCCACTTTTCTCTTTCAGCGGTCCTTTCAAATGTGGTCAAAAATACCTCTGGATCATCCTCTCCAGTCATTTTTGTCAATAAACGACTCACCCCAAAGGACGCGGTATTAGTGGGACGGCTTTCCTCACCGGTCTGCGGACGTTGCTGCATTACTGCTTCCATCTGTTGTTGTAGTCTCTGCTCTTGCTTCTGCAACAGGTCTATGAAGCGGGCCTCAGATTGCTGTTGGGCTTGTTGCTGAGCCTCCAGACTCTGTTGTAAAGTTGCAAGGCTCTGTTGATGAGCTTGCTGCTGGGCTGCAAGGCTCCTTTGCAAACCTGCATTTGTCTGCTGTTGATTGGCATTTGCTAGAGCCAGCTGTTTCAGTATCTCCTCCATGCTGGCTTAAAAAAAAACTGCCACTGGTTCTCCACCAACTGTGAGGGGGCTAGCTCGGCAGCGGGTATGTGTGACCCCCGGGATGGGCTCCCCACCCAAAAACAGGCCCAGCAGACGGAGGTTGTGGTTTTCAAAATCAAAAAAAAGGTGCGGTTTATTTTCTATTTACAGTGACAAAAACACAGCAAGGCAAAAAAAACAAACACAAAATAAATCCTGGTCAACTTGACCTCTGACTAAACTTACAGGTTTCCTAACTAACGACTGGGATCAGCCTAGTGCTGTCCTAGTCCCTGGTTTTAAATGTCCAAGCAAAATATAGCCACACAGGCTTTCTCTCACCGCACAGGGGTTCACTCTCCCTAGACAGTCCACACAGGTCTGGTTCCAGGCATGAGCTAACACCTAATGAATCTGGGCTTTCTTATAGAGGCCTAAATGAGCTGACAAGGTTCAGCTGGACTCATCAACTCCCTGTCTGCACGACGCCCAGCCCTCTCCCTAGAGGTATGAGTCATCAATGAGCCCACTAGTCTCAGCTGGGCTTATACAACTCTCCACCTAGCTGTATAAATCGGCGTAAAGCCTGAATCTGGGCGAAATATATCTACCCCCCTGGATGCAACCAGGTGACTTTACCTTCCTGCTGTCACACTACCTACAGTTTTCTGTCCCTAGAAAAAATGTTTTTTTAAAGCACACTATAGCACAAGGAGAATTCCCCTCACTTTCCTTCTTTGTCCCTAGAAACAAGGACTGGCACAGTGAAAGAAACTGACACTCTCCCTACCTACAGTTTTCTGTCCCTAGAAAAAATGTTTTTTTAAAGCACACTATAGCACAAGGAGAAATCCCCTCACTTTCCTTCTTTGTCCCTAGAAACAAGGACTGGCACAGTGAAAGAAACTGACACTCTCCCTACCTACAGTTTTCTGTCCCTAGAAAAAATGTTTTTTTAAAGCACACTATAGCACAAGGAGAAATCCCGTCACTTTCCTTCTTTGTCCCTAGAAACAAGGACTGGCACAGTGAAAGAAACTGACACTCTCCCTACCTACAGTTTTCTGTCCCTAGAAAAAATGTTTTTTTAAAGCACACTATAGCACAAGGAGAATTCCCCTCACTTTCCTTCTTTGTCCCTAGAAACAAGGACTGGCACAGTGAAAGAAACTGACACTCTCCCTACCTACAGTTTTCTGTCCCTAGAAAAAATGTTTTTTTAAAGCACACTATAGCACAAGGAGAAATCCCCTCACTTTCCTTCTTTGTCCCTAGAAACAAGGACTCGCACAGTAAAACACACTGACACTCTCCCTACCTATCCTTCTCTTTCCCTAAACTAAAGGAATCCAGGTTAAGCAAGAAATAAATAAATGTCACTGTCCCTGCCTATGCTTGTCTTTCCCTGCTCCGGAACACACTACACTAGGCCGCCGTGCTGGCGGCCTTTTATAGTGTGGGGCGTGTACTAAACACCCTCAGCAATAATTGGCCACAGGCATCCTGCCTGTGGCCAATCATTGCTCTCCTCGCTGCCGGCGCTGTGATTGGCCAAGCATGCGGGGTCACAGTGCATGCTTGGCCAATCACAGCGCCTGGATGACACTGCGATGGCGTAGTGCATTGTGGGCCGTTCGCGTCACTCGAATTTGGCGCGAACGGCCCAAATCGTTCGATCTTCGTCGAACGATCGAACAGCCGATGTTCGAGTCGAACGTATGTTCGACTCGAACACGAAGCTCATCCCTAATTCCAAGGTATTTAGAAAGAGTCATTGTGAGTTTTTTGAAGTTGTCATTTTTTCCCACAATTCTTTGCAAAATCAAGAATTTTTTTTTCTTTTTTTTTTTTTTTCACAAAATCGTCATATATATATAGCAGGTTATTTCTCACACCCAGCATATGCATACCACAAATTACACCCCAAAACACATTCTGCTATTCCTCCCGAGTATGGCGATACCACATGTGTGAGACTTTTACACAGCGTGGCCACATACAGAGGCCCAACATGCAGGGAGCACCTTCAGGCGTTCTGGAGCACCCAGGCCAATTCTGACATTTCTGACATTTCTCTCCTACATGTAAAAATCATCATTTGTTTGCTAGAAAATTACATAGAACCCCAAAACATTATATATGTTTTTTTTAGCAAAGACCTTAAAGAATATAATGGTGGTCGTTGCAACTTTTTATCTTGCACGGTATTTGCACAGAAATTTTTCTAACGGAAAAAACTGTTTTGTGCTTAAAAGAAAAAAAAACAGTAAAGTTAGCCCAATGTTTTTGCATAATGTGAAAGATGAAGTTACGCCGAGTAAATAGATACCTAACATGTCACCCTTCAAAATTGCACACGCTCGTGGAATGGCGCCAAACTTTGCTACTTAAAAATCCCCATAGGCGACGCTTTTAAATATTTTTACTGGTTACATGTTTTGAGTTACAGAGGAGGTCTAGGGCCAGAATTATTGCTCTCGCTCTAACGTTCGCAACGATACCTCACATGTGTGGTTTGAACACCGTTTTCATATGTGGGCGGGGCTTACGTATGCGTTCACTTCTGCATGCGAGCTCGCGGGGGCAGGGGCGCTTTAAAAAATATATATATATTTTATTGTTCATTTTACTTTATTTATTTTAGTTTGACATGTTTTTCCACCCCAAATTTTTTTTTGATCACTTTTATTCCTATTACAAGGAATGTAAACATCCCTTGTAATAGGAATATGGCATGACAGGTCCTCTTTACAGTGAGATATGGGGTCAATAAGACCCCACATCTCACCTCTAGGCTGGGACGCCTGAAAAAACAAACAAAAAAAAACCAATCTTGGCTTTGATCGTAGCGGTGAGTCGGTAGAAGCACCGGAGGGCAGCGGGAGGGGGGGCATCCCCTCTCACCTCCCGTAAGAGCGATCAAGCGGTGGAACAGCCGCTATGATCGTTCTTATGGTGTAGGGAATCACCAGCTGAAAAAGCGAATATCTGAATGATGCCTGTAGCTGCTCCCATCATTCAGATATACCCCCACAAAGTCAAGGACGTCATATGATGGCCGGCGGGCGGGAAGTGGTTATTGCGGAGTATTGCCGGGTATTGCGGAGTATTGCCGGGCATTGCGGGGTATTGCGGAGTATTGCCGGGCATTGCGGGGTATTGCGGAGTATTGCCGGGCATTGCGGGGTATTGCGGAGTATTGCCGGGTATTGCGGAGTATTGCGGGGTATTGAGGAGTATTGCAGGGTATTGAGGAGTATTGCCGGGTATTGAGGAGTATTGCCGGGTATTGAGGAGTATTGCCGGGTATTGTGGAGTATTGCCGGGTATTGTGGAGTATTGACGGGTATTGTGGAGTATTGCGGGGTATTGTGGAGTATTGCGGGGTATTGAGGAGTATTGTGGGGTATTGAGGAGTATTGTGGGGTATTGAGGAGTATTGTGGGGTATTGTGGAGTATTGCGGGGTATTGAGGAGTATTGTGGGGTATTGCGGGGTATTGCGGGGTATTGAGGAGTATTGCAGGGTATTGAGGAGTATTGCCGGGTATTGCGGAGTATTGCCGGGTATTGCAGAGTATTGCCGGGTATTGCGGAGTATTGCCGGGTATTGCGGAGTATTGCAGGGTATTGAGGAGTATTGAGGAGTATGGCAGGGTATTGCGGAATATGGCAGAGTATTGCACAGTATGGCAGGGTATTGCACAGTATGGGCAGAGTATGGGCAGGGTATTGCACAATATTGGCAGGGTATTGCAGAGTATTGCACAGGGTATTGCAGAGTATTGCACAGGGTATTGTACAGGGTATTGCAGAGTATTAGCAGAGTATTGCAGAGTATTGCACAGGGATGGCTGAGCAGGGATGGATGGATTGCTGGATCTGTGACTACAATTGTCACAGATCCAGCCCACAGCTGACATGATCTGACATGGGGGAGGGAGCGGACATGATCCGCTCCCTCCCCTCTCCTCTCACACTGTACCAATCGGTACAGAGAGGGGAGGGAGGAACCGGCGTCATCACATGACGCCGGTCTGTTTACAAGTGATCGCTCCGTCATTTGACGGAGCGATCACGTGGTAAACGGCCGCGATTAGCGGCCATCTACCGTGATCCGTGATGCGCCGGGTCTTCCGGACCCGGCGGTCACAGACATATCCTGGAGCGCGCCCCAGGGGGCGTGCGGGAGCAAGATTCTGGGAGGACGTCCCTGGGACGTCCACTCAGGATAACTCGACCGCGCTGTGGACGTCTTTTGTCCATGGCGCGGTCGGCAAGTGGTTAATGAAATATGGTCAGGATGGGAGCAGCATTCCTCAGAGGTAAGATAGGTCAGAGGTGGGAGGGGAAAGGAAAGGAAAAGGTGAGATTAGACCAAATGGATGAATAGAGTGGAAGGTCCTGCATGATTGAGTCATGGTGAAGCTCCTGGGAGGAGAAGACCCCCAATCTTTTTTTTTTTTTTCTCTTTTTTTTCTCTTTCTCGCTCCATTCCCCCCCCCCCGTTCCTTGCCCCCCTGTACCCCCCTGGATTTTTTGTTTTTTTTTGAGGTGTGGGTGGGTGGATGAGAGGGGGTGGGAATAAATAAGGTCTATATCATGAGTTAATAGAAGGGGCAAGATGGATGTAGAAGCCTCGTAAGGTATATTAATCCCCTTTGTTTGGGTTTTGGTCTTTTTTTTTCTTCACTAGTATTAGGGATATTTGGTGGGGTAGGGTGTGTACCCCCTTAATTTCATATGGGTGAGTGGGTGATAGAATAGATAAGGTATAAAAAATAAAAAAATGCGCATTCACAAAACGCCACTCACGATACGGCTTGAAAAAACAGGCATCAGTGTGTTTCCGGGTTCGCATCTGCAGCGTGCGTTCCACGGATACCGGAAGTTGCGTCACTGGTACGTGAAACCGGAAATACGTATTATGTACCTGTAACACCCTGTTCCTAAAGAATAGGGGCTATGTTGTAAATTTAGTTTTTGGCTGAGCTGTACACAGCTCAGATTGATTGTACAAAGTTAAATTAGCTTCTGTTCCAACTTTGGTTGTATTATGCATTTCTCACTGTTGCCAGTAGGTGTCACTGGTACCACAGGCCAGGAGGAGAAATACAACTAACTAAAGTGTATTGAATGTTCTTTTCTCCAGAAACAGTCCAGTGGGAGTGTTCTTGCTGCTGTGCATTCTGGCAGAGGGTATTTTGCTGTCTCTGTCCTCATGGCCCTCCTGGCCTAAGGGTGTGTTTTTCTCTCTCTCCCTCTGGGCCCTTCTGGCTCGAGGCTGTGCTCATGGTCTCTCTGACCTCGGGGCCTGCTGGCCCGAGGCTGTGTTGCTGTAAGTAGGCCCAGAAGCCTGTCTGGGGCCTACTAATCCGGAGGTGGTCTGGGCTGTCTTGCCTGCTTGGAAGAAGCCAAGCCAAGTTGAGGAGATCCAGAGGAGGACCCTTTGCTGGAGAGAGCCAGGATGAAGGCTGGTCTCTCAGAAAGGGCCTGGTGACTCGATTGGAGGACGCACCTAAGTTAATCTACCCTCACAGTACTGCCGGGTTGGCTTAAAGGTTCTGGTACTGTGAAGCTTTTCTACAATTGACTAACTGCTGGCTACAAAGTCCTGTGAGAGAGGGTTATCCAGGAGTTTCACTGGTTGCTAAGTCTGTGTGAGAGAATTGTCCAGAGAAATCATACCGGCTGCTAGGTCTGTGTGAGAGGCCTATCCGGGTGTTCAAGATATTTCAACAGTGGCAGTGCGTCCATAGTGGGCACAGGAGCGCCGCCCCCTCTCTCTCCTGCGCCCGTCACTCACGTCAACAATACATAGGTTCGTGCATTGCATGAACCTATGTATTGTCGCCGGCGCCTCTGCCACCCACTATTCAGATGGCCGGCCCCCTGGTGAGCACCGGCCATATGAATAACAGCGGCTGGTTGGTTTTTGGAAGTGCCTATCAGAGCCGCTTCCCGATTAAAGCCTGTATAGTTAACCAGGGGATGCACGTGGTGTGTGTTCCTTGGTTAACACTGACACGCGTCTCAGCCAATCAGGTTCACCGGGTCTGGTTACCGGTAACCTAAATGGCTGAAGCGACATCGAGGGTGGGAGAAGGCATCGAGGAAGGTAAGTGCCAGGCTGGGGACAAACTGGCTGTATTTGGGGACAAACTGGCGGCATTTAGGGGGGGGGACTGGCTGTATTTGGAGAGAAACTGGCTGTATCTGGGGACAAACTGGCGGCATTTGGGGACAAACTGGTGGCATTTGTGGGGAAACTGGTGGCATTTGGGGGGAAACTGGCGGCATTTGGGGGGAAACTGGCTGCATTTGGGGGGAAACTGGCTGCATTTGGGGGGAAACTGGCTGCATTTGGGGACAAACTGGCTGTATTTGGGGTGAAACTGGCTGTATTTGGGGACAAACTGGCTTTATTTGGGGACAAACTGGCTGTATTTGGGGACAAACTGGCTGCATTTGGGGGGAGACTGGCTGTATTTTGGGACAAAATGGCTGCATTTGAGGGGAAACTGGTTGCATTTGAGGGGGGCAAACTGGTGGCGTTTAATGGGCACAGTGGTGCCAATTGATGTTTTTTTTTTTTTTTTCTCAGTTTGTTTGCGCCCCCCCAAAAATTATGAGCACCAGCCGCCACTGTATTTCAAAGAAGCTGTTTTGTCCTTTGGATCTGAAGAAATCCATCAGTGATCTGCTACAGGTATCTGAAACTTCCCCTAACCCTCTATCCTACTTCTGCTTCAAAGTTCTTCTATTAAAGCATTGGAAAAATACTAAGGTGACTGGCGCTCACATCTGTTAGACATTTCCTATCATAGACTCATAGTACTGGGACAGTGAAAGGTAGAGTAACGGCAGGACCCAAAAATAAATCAGCAGCCCTCTAGGGGGTATCGCTACATACCTTTTTATTCTCTCCTCCTTTTTTATGTACTATCTACCTCGGTCCGCCTAAATAACCGTTCGTGGAAGCCTCTCTGAACCTGGATATATACATCAGATCTCCATTCTATAAGCTATTTTTGACCCCTGGACTGCAAAGCTGAGGGTCTACCAGCTCTGGTGGGTGAGGTCACAAGAGGGGAGAGTGTTCTCTGGTATTCCTTTCATCCTGGAAGCTTGAATTGCCATTGGAAGCACTTGGCACTTTATTTTGCCACATTATTTAATATCAGTCAATTATATTATGTTTAAATTGTGTCCACTATAATTAGCACACTTATTCCACTAGCGCTGTAATTAATCCGTATATCTCATCATTTAAGGTTTTAGCACCTTTGTAACAGCTGCTGTGGTCTTCTCATAATTTTTTATATTATTTCACTATTTTATTCCATCAGCGCGAGTTTTGGTTTGTATTGTATAGTTTGTTGGGTGAGCGGAAGCCAGTGGTGGGATTGGCAGAGAAGGGTGGAGGACACTGAATGGAAGCCAGTGGTTGGATTGGCAGAGAGGGGTGGAGGACACTGAATGGAAACCAGTGGTGGGATTGGCAGAGAGGGGTGGAGGACACTGAATGGAAACCAGTGATGGGATTGGCAGAGAGGGGTGGAGGATGCTGAATGGAAGCCAGTGGTGGGATTGGCAGATAGGGGTGGAGGACACTGAGTGGAGACCAGAGGAGGGATTGGCAGAGAGGGGTGGAGGACACTGAATGGAAGCCAGTGGTGGGATTGACAGATAGGGGTAGAGGACACTGAGTGGAGACCAGAGGAGGGATTGGCAGAGAGGGGTGGAGGACACTGAATGGAAGCCAGTGGTGGGATTGACAGATAGGGGTAGAGGACACTGAGTGGAGACCAGAGGAGGGATTGGCAGAGAGGGGTGGAGGACACTGAATGGAAGCCAGTGGTGGGATTGGCAGAGAGGGGTGGAGGACACTGAATGGAAACCAGTGATGGGATTGGCAGAGAGGGGTGCAGGACGCTGAATGGAAGCCAGTGGTGGGATTGGCAGATAGGGGTGGAGGACACTGAGTGGAGACCAGAGGAGGGATTGGCAGAGAGGGGTGGAGGACACTGAATGGAAGCCAGTGGTGGGATTGGCAGAGAGGGGTGGAGGACACTGAATGGAAGCCAGTGGTGGGATTGACAGATAGGGGTAGAGGACACTGAGTGGAGACCAGAGGAGGGATTGGCAGAGAGGGGTGGAGGACGCTCAGCGGTTGGTAAGGTGGATGAGTCTGGCAGCAGCATTCATGATGGACTGAAGTGGGGAGGAGCCTATGTAGAGGTAAGCCAATGAGGAGGGAGTTGCAGTAGCCGTGCGAAAGATGACCAGGGAGTGGCTTAGGAGCTTTATGGTGTCATTAGTTAGAAATGTGTTTTGGACATGTCATGTGACTTTATGTGTGACAAGTCGCACCTGGACTTATAAAGGGCCTAGTGACAGGGGTAAAAAAACCTGGTATCAGTGGGAAAGGCCCTGGGCCTGGAGGGAAGGGCCAGAGGCTCAGAGGGAAGGGCCCTGGGACTGATGGAAAGGCCCCATGCTAGAATCGCCTATGTTTCCCCTCCCCCTCCTCATCTACAACCTCCAGGGACATGTCACAGGTTCCAGAAGGCTGCAGGACCATTCACGGGGTACCCATGCACAGTTGGGGGCTGGCTGTGAAGCTGCAGGGAGTCTCAGCCAGCTTCCCACAGTTAGCATGGGTGTGCCGGGGAACCGAGCCGGCCCAGGTGAGGATGGCGCTGGATCCATGGACAGGTAAGGAAAGCTGTGAGGAAAGATTAGAGGAACTGAATTTATTCACTCTTGAGAAGAGGAGATTAAGGGGGGATATGATCAACATGTACAAATATATAAGGGGTCCATATAGTGAACTTGGTGTTGAGCAATGTTGGTCATCTCACTTTAAAAAAGTAATTAGTTACAGTTACAAATTATTTCTCCCAAAAAGTAATTGCGTTAGTAACTCAGTTACTACATTGAAAAAGTAATTCGTTACTCAGCAAAGTAACTGACTTTTTTTTTGAGGGCACATAGCACATCAGGGCACATAGCACATCAGGGCATGGGGCACATAGCACATCAGGGCACATCAGGGCATGGGGCACAGGGCACATAGCACATCAGGGCATGGGGCACAGGGCACATAGCACATCAGGGCACATAGCACATCAGGGCATGGGGCACATAGCACATAGCACATCAGGGCACATCAGGGCATGGGGCACAGGACACATAGCACATCAGGGCATGGGGCACAGGGCACATAGCACATCAGGGCATGGGGCACAGGGCACATAGCACATCAGGGCATGGGGCACAGGGCACATAGCACATCAGGGCACATAGCACATCAGGGCATGGGGCACATAGCACATCAGGGCACATTAGGGCATGGGGCACAGGACACATAGCACATCAGGGCATGGGGCACAGGGCACATAGCACATCAGGGCACATCAGGGCATTGGGCACATCAGGGCACATAGCACATGAGGGCACATCAGGACTTGGGACACATAGCACATCAGGGCATGGGGCACATAGCACATCAGGGCACAGAACATCAGGGCATGGGGCACATAGCACATCAGGGCGCACAGCACATCAGGGCACACAGGACATCAGGGCACATGATAGCACATCAGGGCACATGATAGCACATCAGGGCATGGGGCACATAGCACATAGCACATCAGGGCATGGGGCACAGGGCACATAGCACATGGGGGCACATCAGGACATGTGGCACATAGCACATCAGGGCACATAGCACATCAGGGCATGGGGCACATAGCACATAGCACATCAGGGCACATCAGGGCATGGGGCACAGGACACATAGCACATCAGGGCATGGGGCACATAGCACATCAGGGCACATCAGGGCATGGGGCACAGGGCACATAGCACATGAGGGCACATCAGGACTTGGGACACATAGCACATCAGGGCATGGGGCACATAGCACATCAGGGCACAGAACATCAGGGCATGGGGCACATAGCACATCAGGGCGCACAGCACATCAGGGCACACAGGACATCAGGGCACATGATAGCACATCAGGGCATGGGGCACATAGCACATCAGGGCACATAGCACATCAGGGCA
Organism: Rana muscosa; assembly: GCA_029206835.1. Taxonomy (NCBI): domain Eukaryota; kingdom Metazoa; phylum Chordata; class Amphibia; order Anura; family Ranidae; genus Rana; species Rana muscosa. Next base: position 414,155,190 of record CM055118.1, on the reverse strand, counting down.
TGGGGCACAGGGCACATAGCATATGGGGGCACATCAGGACATGTGGCACATAGCACATCGGGGCACATAGCACATTGTTTACCAGCCATGCAGAGTAGCGCAGGAAACGTGTGTAATAAGTTCTCTCTCATGTCACGGCACTGACGGCGGTCATGCTACTCCCTGGGGGCCCCTCCTCTCTTCTCGTCCATCCCAGATGATGTCACAAGCAAATGGGGATGGACGAGAAGAGAGGAGGGGCCACGGGGATCAGCTTGACTGCCGTCAGTGCCGTGACATGAGAGAGACCCAGTCATAGAGGAGAGGAGGAATTACACTACTGCCATCTGGTGGCGGTAGATGTAATTGGGGTAACGCTGCCCAAGTAATGGTAACTGCGTTACCATGAGGGGAAGAGTAATCAGTTAGATTACTTGTTACCGTCTAAAGCAGTGGTTCTCAACTCCAGTCCTCAGGGCCCACCAACAGGCCAGGTTTGCAAGATAACTGAAATGCATCACAGGTGATATAATTTGCTGCTCAGGGATTGCAGTATTCTAGTCTGCATCTCCCCAAAGTAATACTTAAAATCTGGCCTGTTAGTGGGTCCTGAGGACAGGAGTTGAGAACCACTGGTCTAAAGTAACTGCGTTACGTAACTCAGTTTATTCTAACTCAGTTACTTACATCACTGGTGTTGAGTTATTCACTTTACGGTCAACACAAAGGACAAGGGGGCGCTCTTCACGTCCAGATTTCACCTCCAAATACGGAAAGGTTTCTTCACAGTAAGAGCTGTGAAAATGTGGAACAGACTCCCTGCAGAGGTGGATCTGGCCAGCTCAGTAGATTGCTTTAAGAAGGGCCTGGATTCTTTCTTAAATGTACATAATATAACTGGGTACTGACATTTATAGGTAAAGTTGATCCGGGGAAAATCCGATTGCCTCTCGGGGGGATCAGGAAGGATTTTTTTCCCCTGCTGTAGCCAATTGGATCATGCTCTGCTGGGGTTTTCCGCCTTCCTCTGGATCAACTGTGGGTATAGAATTGGGTATATGGGATTGTACGATATTTTTTATTATATTTATATATATATTTTTTTTTTTTTATGGTTGAACTGGATGGACTTTGTGTCTTTTTTCAATGTAACTATGCGTGGGAAACTATGCACGCGTGTGATGCCAGGACGTCACGCTTTTGCGGCGGAGGAGACGGCAGCTGTCGGCGACCTTGAGACCTTCCGGAACGCTGAGGGAGCCACTCAGGGAGGACCGCATACTGCGGTGGGGATATCCCTGGAGGATGATGCATGGACGAAGGCGGGGCGCCTGCTGAACACACCAGGGCCTCCCTAATTAAGGGCAGTACTAATACAACCTGAGAACTGTGTGGATCACACTTTGATCCCCAGCTCCTCTATGTGGACGACTAGACTCAGACTGGTAAATGTAAGTACACCAGCCCTACATAGGCTGGCTGCCAAATTCCTTCCAGACCCATTCAGACACCATGCACTAGGCCTGATTAGCATTAGCATACCTCAAACAAGAATTGAAAGACTCTTGGCTGGCTACAAAAAGCGTTTACAAGCTGTGATACTTGCCAAAGGGGGCAGTACAAGATATTAACTCTGCAGGGTGCCCAAACTTTTGCAGACGCCATTTTTTTGTTTTCTGTAATTTTGAAAGTGTAAATGATAGAAATAAAATCTAACTTTTTTTGACATATTATAAGAATGTCTAATCTGTAATTTGATGCCATTTCAAGATTTTTCCATCTTTCCTTGGCTTCGTTATGCACATTAATACACATTTTTACCTGGGGTGCCCAAACTTTCGATCCCCACTGTATATGGATGCATGACGGATGCATCCTACATTGATGCCCTTGGTGTTTCATTACAGGTGCCGGCTGTCCGTCTGTGTGCGCCCCCTCTCGGGTCTCTCCCCCTCCGAAATGACTCCTTGCAGGTCGCACACGCCTTGGTGGCGCCCTACTATTGGGTGTCAAATGTCCGGGAGGCTGCTGATTCCCCTTGAGATGCTAGTGATGGAACTCCGGTTAGAAACCATGGTTCTAACACACAGTTGACTGGTAATCATACACTCTATATATTTTTTGCCATTGGGCCTACACCCATGTAGAGAATTGAAATCTAATATATATATTTCCCACAGCAAACCACCCATCCTCTGAAGAGATCCATTGAGATCAAAACACGTCAGTCAATATACAGATGCATGTTAAATGTAAAACTGTATGGCAATGTTGTGTCTTAAATCTGTGTGGTTATTATATACATGTTTTTACCGGAGTATATACGTGTTGGGACTGTACTTAATGTGTATACACAATACATTTTTAACATGCATTATTGTAAATCATTTTTGGAATTTTGCTGCAAAAAAACCCCTTGGGGAAACTTCCTATTCTAATGTAACTATAAGTGTCCTTTTGTAAAATTATTAATTATTCATTTTCTTTCAACCTGACTAGGGATGAGCCGAACACCCCCCGGTTCGGTTCGCACCAGAACCTACGAACGGACCGAAAGTTTGCGCAAACTTTAGAACCCTATTAAATACAATAGACGCGAACGTTCGAAATCAAAAGTGCTAAATGTAACGGTTAATATGTAAGTTATTGTCCTAAAAAGTGTTTGGGGACCCGGGTCCTGCCCCAGGGGACATGTATCAATGCAAAAAGAAGTTTTAAAAACGGCAGTTTTTTCGGGAGCAGTGATTTTAACCGCTTAACGACCGCCCACGGCATATATACGTCGGCAGAATGGCTCGTACAGGCACAATCGCGTACCTGTACGTCGCCTTTAACTGCCTGCCGTGTGGTCACGCGCGCGACCCTGCCGCCATCCCCGTGAGTCGGACCGCGGGTCCCGCGGACTCGATCGCTCACGGAGGCATGGAGCGGGGAGATGTTTGTGTAAACACAACATCTCCCCGCTCACCTACTGACACTGCCACCGATCTCCGCTCTGTGTAACCAGAGCGGAGATCAGTGACGTGTCACTCGTAGCCACGCCCCCACACAGTAGTAATCACTCCCCTAGGCACACTTAACCCCTTCAGCGCCCCTAGTGGTAAACCCCTTCACTGCCAGTGTCATTTTCACAGTAACCAGTGCATTTTTTTTTAGCACTGATCGCTGTAAAAATGACAATGGTCCCAAAAATGTGTCAGAAGTGTCCGCCATAATGTCGCAGTCACGAAAAAAATCACTGATCGCCGCCATTACTAGTAAAAAAAAAAAAATATTAATAAAAATGCCATAAAACTATCCCCTATTTTGTAAACGCTATAACTTTTGCGCAAACCAATCAATAAACGGCGATTGCGATTTTTTTTTTTTTTTTTTTTTAACCAAAAATATGTAGAAGAATACGTATCGGCCTAAACTGAGGAAAATAAATGTTTTTTTTATATATTTTTGGGGATATTTATTATAGCAAAAAGTAACAAATATTGATTTTTTTTCAAAATTGTCGCTCTATTTTTGTTTATAGCGTAAAAAATAAAAAACGCAGAGGTGATCAAATACCACCAAAAGAAAGCTCTATTTGTGGGAAAAAAATGACGGCAATTTTGTTTGGGAGCCACGTCGCACGACCGCGCAATTGTCAGTTAAAGCGACACAGTGCCGAATTGCAAAAAGGGGCTTGGTCTTTATTCTGCTTATTGGCCCGGGGCTTAAGTGGTTAATGATGCATAAAGTGAAAAAAAAAAGTAAAATATTCCTTTAAATATCGTACCTGGGGGGTGTCTATAGTATACCTGTGAAGTGCCACGTGTTTCCCGTGTTTAGAACTGTCCCTGCACAAAATGAAATTTCTAAAGGAAAAAAAGTCATTTAAAACTGCTTGCGGCTTTAATGTAATGTCTGGTCCCGCTAATATGGATGAAAATCATTGAGAAAAATGGCATGGGTACCCCCCCCCCCCCCCCCAGCCCACTACCAGCCATTTTGGGTGTTGTATGGATATTAAGGGGGACCCCGCACCCAAATTAAAAAAAGGCCCTATATACTCTGAACAGCCGTATACAGGCGGTCCAAACAAGATATGGACTGTAGGTTTGTTCTTAAGTAGAATCTGTTTGTAATTTGGAACAGATACATTTTTTAAGTGTAGCTCCAGCCAAAAAATCTATTTTTAAGCTTCTTGGAAAACATAGGGAAGGGTTATCACCCCTGTAACATTTGTTTTGCTGTCTGTGCCCCTGTTCAGAACATTTCACCTCACTTTCCGTCCCAATGACAAATGTTTTTTGAAAATTTTGGGGTTTTTATTGAAACAAGGATTGGTGATAAAGCATCAGTAGAGAGGAGACACCTTTCTCCCATATTAACTCTTACAGGAGAGAATTTCCCTTCCTAGGGGTAGATTTCCTCTCACTTCCTGTTGTCTCCTTCCGTTTGCAAGTAGGAGTCGTTTGTAAGTTGGATGTTTGAAAGTAGGGGCCTGCCGTATATACTCTGCAGAAATTTGGCCCTTAGGTGTTGGTGTTGCCACAACACTGTAAGCCCTCACAGTTACTCTTGGTGGGCGCATGAATGGGCCCTGCTGTGAACTATTATATCAGGAATTGTAATTACATGCCATTGTTGAACAGTGGTAGGAAAAATTGGGCCTTTGGTGGTGGTAGTGGTGCCACAACACTGTAAGTCCTCACAGTTACTCTTGGTGGGCGCAGGAATGGGCCCTGCTGTGAACTATTAGATCAAGAATTGTAATTACATGACATTGTTGAACAGTGATAAGAAAAATTGGGCCTTTGGTGGTGGTGGTGCTGGTGCCACAACACTGTAAGTCCTCACAGTTACTCTTTGTGGGGGCAGGAATGGGCCCTGCTGTGAAATATTAGATCAAGAATTGTAATCACATGCCCCTGTTGAACAGGGGCAGAAAAATTGGGCCTTTGGTGGTGGTGGTGGTGTTGCCACAACACTGTAAGCCATCATAGTTACTCTTGGTGGGCGCAGCAATGGGCCCTGCTGTGAATTATTAGATCAAGAATTGTAATTACATGCCCCTGTTGAACAGGGGCAGAAAAATTGGGCCTTAGGCACTGGTGCCACAACACTGCAACCCCTCACAGATACTGTACTTGGAGCGCAGCAATGAGCCCTGCTGCAAAGTATTGCATCAAAAATTGTATTTACACACCCCTGTTAAAACAGGGGCTGAAAAATTGGGCCTTAGCCACTGGTGGCGGTGCCCAGAACCAAAATTTTTCTTTCAAGCTATCAGCATGATCATTGAGGAGGAAGAGGATAGTCACTCAGCATCAGCATAGGCAGTCTTGGAGGGATCTGACATTTAAAAAAAAAAATCGGTTACATCAGCATCAGGTGCTTGGTAGCTGGTGGTGATCCAAGACTGATTCATTTTTATGAATGTCAGTCGATCAACCGAGTCGGTGGACAGGCGCACCCTGGGATCGGTTACAAAGCCTCCAGCAGCACTGAATGTGCGTTCCGAAAGAACCCTGGATGCAGGACAGGCCAGTACCTCAATTGCACACTGTGCAAGCTCTGGCCAGTGATCCATTCTCAAGACCCAGTAACCCAGAGGATTTTCGGTGGCAAAGGTGTCCAAGTCTGATCTTGCCCCTAGGTATTCCTGCACCATGTAAACCAGACGCTGGCGATGGTTGCTGGAAGCGATCATACCTTGGGGCTGTGTACTAAAAAATTGTCTGAACGCATGGATCAGACGGCCACCTTCTCCGTCCCTCCTTCTTTGACTGACCGGAGCCTCAGCAACATCTTGTCCAGGACCAGGAATTTGTAACCTCCCAGTCTCTGGGAATGCGTTGCACAGACCTTTCTGCAAGGCCTCCCGAAGATGCTTTATCCTCTGCTCCCTCTGCGACGGCAAGATAAGGTCCGCAACCTTACCCTTGTAATGTGGATCAAGGAGGGTTGCCAGCCAGTAATGATCCCTCTCCTTGATCGCACGAATACAAGGATCCTTCCGCAGGCTTTGCAGGATCAGGGAGGCCATGCAGCATAGGCGTAAACTGGCCCTTTGTTTGAAATGTTTGTAGACCCCCCTGATCTATGTCAACAATTTCTGAAAATGCATCTTCATAGAGAGGGCACCTGTGCTACATATAAGCTGAATTTATCCGCTGAGCGCCTTTCTTCTCTCTCTACTTTAGCACTCCGCGGCTCGAAGAAAACATGCAACGTATGCATTAGCCATCTAATAAAGAGCGCAATTTGAATAAAATCCATTATTTCGTCTTGCAAGAAAACTGAACAAATTGAAGGCCACTTCACACACACACACTAGAGAGGGGGATGTTAATCCTTTCAGACTATTTTCAAAGCTCGTCGCCATCAATTCCCATTCAGCTTTGGTCTCTTGACATTTGCTGATGATCAAAGCGGCATTAGATGGCGGTGGAAGACAAGCCCAATGAAGGGCTACAAGTGGAAATCACTTACGGCTAATGGAATAAAAGAAGAGAGCCACAGGTGTAGAGGCAGAAACTCCTCCCCCCACCCTTAAATCTTCGGCACAAGTTGAGCTCCTGATGGGGATTATTTTTTTTTGAACAATGCAGTTGAACTTGCTGTGATTACCAGAATTTCAATAAGAAAAAAAAAAAAAGGAAATTGTACGTATATTACCGCGGGATTATTTACTACATTGAAAGACTCGGTATGACCACCCAACATTTCTATGTGCTACTGTGACATGGTTTTCAAGCATAACCGGGTGTTTATTCAGCCTCTATCACAGTGGTTCTCAACCTTCTAGTGCTATGACCCCTTGATAAAATTTCCCAAGTTGTGGGGACCCCTAACAGTAAAATTATTTTTGTAGCGTGGGTTGTCAGCACCCAAGGCAAGACAAGTAATTTGCGCCCCTAACCCATGGATATTTAGCGCTCCCTGAGTCCCTTCCACTCGTACAGTATTAAAACCCCCTGATGATACATTTTAGGATGTACCACTCTTTCTCTTTGTTCTACTTTTCTTTTCCCTTTTTATCTCACTCTATCCTAATTTCTTGTTTTTTTTCCCCCATCCCTCTCTCTAGCCGTCTTTCTTGTTCTTTCTCCTATTCTTTATCTCCCTTTTTTTCTTTGTTCCTCCCCCTTTTTCCCCCCCATGTATTCTCTATTTATTTTTTTAACAGAAGGATGTATTCTCTATTTTTACTCCTTCTCTTACTCCTTAGTGGGGGTGGGATGAGTGGCAGTGCTGGGGGGGGGTGAGTTCTGATCAGCCAACTTAGGTGCTCTTGATCAAGGTCATCTACTGATCTGAGAACTGTAGTGGGGACTTTTAATGGCAACTATAATCACAGGTAGTGTTATTAACTGTGTCTCCGTCTTCACTGTGTCTCCGACTTTGTGGTGTCTCGCAGCAGTGACACCTATGCCGCAATCAAGAGATAGGGTCTCCTCCAGTCCCTCCCACTTCACATTCCTCACCAGTCCGCTGACCTCTGCCGTGAACTGAATAGGCGGCTGCGAAGAGGCTAAGTGGGTGGCCCCAGGCTCCAGGAAGAGCCCAGCTGGGCGGCCACAAGCTCCAGAGAAAGCCCTGCTGGGCGGCCGCAGCAAGGCTGGGGGAGGCTTCAGGAACAGCCCAGGATTTTGTGACCCCTGGCAAATTTTCATTTGACCCCCAAGGGGGTCCCGACCCCCAGGTTGAGAACCACTGCTCTATCAGGAGGCATTAAATCTAATAGTGCTCGGTACCAGTGGTGGAACCACCAGGGTCACAAAGGTGGTACTTGCGATTCCACCACCATGGTGGACCCAAGACGTGTGTGCTACTGTCACCTGGTTTTCTAGTGTGCAAGCATACCCAGGGTGTTTATTCAGCCTCTATCAGGAGGCATCAAATCGAAGCATCAAATCGAATAGTGCTCGGTACCAGTGGTGGAACCGCCAGGGTCACAAAGGTGGTACTTGCGATTCCACCACCATGGTGGTCCCAAGACGTGTGTGTTACTGTCACCTGGTTTTCTAGTGTGCAAGCATACCCAGGGTGTTTATTCAGCCTCTATCAGGAGGCATCAAATCGAAGCATCAAATCGAATAGTGCTTGTACCAGTGGTGGTCGTGGAACCACCAGGGTCACAAAGGTGGTACTTGCGATTCCACCACCATGGTGGACCCAAGACGTGTGTGCTACTGTCACCTGGTTTTCTAGTGTGCAAGCATACCCAGGGTGTTTATTCAGCCTCTATCAGGAGGCATCAAATCGAAGCATCAAATCGAATAGTGCTCAGTACCAGTGGTGAAACCACCAGGGTCACAAAGGTGGTACTTGCGATTCCACCACCATGGTGGTCCCAAGACGTATGTGCTACTGTCACCTGGTTTTCTAGTGTGCAAGTATCCCTGGCTGTTTATTCCGCCTCTTTTAGGACTCAGGGCTTGTTCACTAGACATGTGCAATTAGTTTAGTTCCAAATTCGTTTTTTAACAAATTTCGACAAATTCAGAAATTCTGAAATATCCGAATTAAAGAAAACCCATTTAACAATTTTTTCTGGATATTTGTAAATTCTAAAATTCGTAAATTCGAGAATCCGAAAGATCGAAATCTGAAATGATAACCAACTAATAATAAATGAACTAAAGAAAAATCCGATCACCCACCCTATTTGGGGAAGTGGGAAGAGGAAATAGGCTCTCTCAGAGATGAGGAACATAGGAAAAAAATTCTAAGATTAGCCTGTTATTCCTCAAGTGATGTTAGAACAGTTGAGATGTGCTATAAATTATTGGCAAGACGGTATGTGACCCCTCAGAGAGGGCATAGGCCTCGTGGGCAGAAGGCCCGCCAACGTGTTGGAGAGGCTGTGACCTTTGCGCACCTGTGGTGGGAATGCGTGAAGATACAACCCTACTGGGAGGGAATTATAGGAGGGATTTATCAAATAACGGGAGAACGGATTCAGAAGGACCCCTGGAAATGTTTATTCCATGATACGAGACAAACGATCCCCCCAATATAGGAATACCTTAGTCCCATATCTCCTAAATGCAGCTAAAAGTCTGATCCCGAATCTATGGAGCACCCAAGAAGCTCCGAATATGAAGCGGGTAGTAAGGGTGGAATGGGTGAGATCCATAGAGGAAACAATACATTTAACAGAGGACTTAATGGAGCTATATTGCAATACATGGGGAAAATGGATGGAGTTTAAAAAATCCTGTGGATATATGACCATGATAGGGGTTTAGGGGGACCGGGGGAGGGGGAGAGAGAAGAGGAGAGATTGACTGATGTGTGGTATGTTTTTTTGAGGGGGGGGAGTGGGGGATCAGAAACTGATTGATGTAACAAGAAACTTATATATAGAAATGTGCTTTTTTTTTTTTTTTTTTTTTTTTATAATTTTTTATTGGAAGTTTTAAATGATAACAGAAGATTATCAATCAGGTAATACAGTGCATTGACTAAGTGTGTGACCTTATCAGCATAAGTTCCTGTAGAAGAAACATAGGTGAATCTTGTGAGGTACTTCAAGCTAGATTGTCCTAGCATTACTGTCTTAGCGAAACAGTATGCTCTACCATAACCAGTCGGAGACATACTCAAAACTATGTAAGTACTGGGACTCCCCTTAGAGATCACACTGCATCCCAGAAGGTGGAGAATCCAGCACCCAGAAAGCGTCTACCAGCCTGGCATGTTCTTCTAGATGAGTAGCTGATGCACCTCCACCATGTGACTAAGCATAAGGTTTTCATGTTATAATATGAGGTCAATATGCTCAACTAGTAAATAGAGCGTCAACAAGAACGAACACAAACCACAGATCAGTAAAATAATCCTAAGGAGAACAGCGTGATCATATTGAGCGTAGTAACCCAGAGATGCCAAGGGAGGCAGAAGAAAGGAGAAGAGGTATAAACGTGTGAAAGAAAAGGGGGGGCGGGGGGAATACTCTCATGCTAGGAATGTGGAACGCGACTGCTCAGAAATCCAGGTTGGGCTCCTGTTATAAGAGAAACAGTGCATGAGGTGGCCCAAGGTTCCCAGGTGGCCATAAATTTTTCAGTCTTGTCATTAAGTTTAGCGACAATTTGCTCTTGTACCATGATCCAGGATACCTTCCTCCTGAATCCTGTAAATGAGACGGTGGGTTTCTTCCAGGCCTTGGCTATGGTTAATTTGGCTCCTAGTAATATAAAAAATGAAAGTGTCTGGGAGTGTTTGGGCATATTGGGAAAAGTATGATTTAGAAGTGCTATATTGGGCTGTGGAGTTGTCTGTACTCCCGTCAGAGCTCTAATGGTGCGAAATACTTTGCGCCAGAAAGATCTGATGCGCGGGCAGGACCACCAAGTATGGAACATAGAGCCCTCTAGTTCGCAGCCTCTGAAGCATACTGGGGAAGTACCTGCATACATTATTGTCAACCTGGAAGGAATGTAGTACCACCGGACCAGTACTTTCAGACCAGCTTCGATCAGAGAGACATTGAGTATACCTTTAAACGAACGCTGTGATGCGCGGAACCATACCTCCGTGTCCCATGAGCTATCCATATCCTCCTCCCAAATCTGAGCGTAGGTGGGCTTGGTCAACCTAGTCGACAGAGTCGTGTAAATTAACGAGATACCTCCCCTCTGATCCATAGTGTTCGAGCACCAGTGTTCATAGGGTGTAATCGTAGGTGCGTCTGTCTTGTTATTCCAAATGGAGTGCAGGAAGTGAGAGATTTGGGAGAATCTGAAATACTCGGAGTCGGGCATATCTAGTCTCTTTTTGCAGTGGGATAAAGAAATGGGCCCCGCAGGAGAGAGAAAGTGGCCAATTCGGTATAAACCCTTATCTGTCCACCATTTAAATGCCCCAATGTTCATTCCCGGCAAGAAGTCCGTGTTATGGAACAGGTGAGCTAGGAGATGTCACTGATGTGTGATTATATAATCGGGAACATAGAGCAACAGAGTGGGAGAGTGTGGGGGATAAAATCGCAGGTCTGGCCTTCGGGTCACAACATAACAGATAGTCAATGGTGTTCGATGGGACCGCTTGCCTTTCTATAGAGAGCCAGTCCGGCTTCTGGCCCCTCGAGAAGACCATTGAGATTTGTGCGAGTTGAGCCGCCTGGTAGTAATTCCATAGATTCGGGAGACCCAAGCCTCCCTGTGATTTTAGGCGGAAGAGGATACTCGAGGGACATCTGTATCCTTTGTTGCCCCAGATAAAGCGAACAACCTCAGACTGAAATTTACCCAGAACCTGTTTCTTGATCGAGATTGGGAGGGATCGGAATAAATACAGCATACGTGGGAGAAGAGTCATCTTCATCGCATGGATCCTGCCAAGCCAGGATAGGCCGCTTCTCGACCAATTATTCATGTCATCTCTACATTTCTGCATCATAGGGGGATAATTCGCCTTAAAGAGGTTGCTGATGTCGGAGGTCAGCTTGATGCCCAAGTATGGGATCGCCTCGGATGCCCAGACAAAAGTAGGATTTTTAAAACAGCTTACCTGAAAAATCCTTTTCTTGGAGTACATCACGTGACACAGAGCAGCATAGTCATTACTATGTGGGTTATATAGAATTACCTTCAGGTGCTGGCACTGGCAACTTCCAAAACAGGAAGTACCCTCCCCTATATAAGCCCCTCCCAACCGGGAGCACCTCAGTTTTGTAGCAAAGCAATACGTGTCCCCAAAAGAGGGGTGGGAGCTCTGTGTCCCGTGATGTACTCCAAGAAAAGGATTTTACAGGTAAGCTGTTTTAAAAATCCTACTTTCTTGTTCATACATCACGGGACACAGAGCAGCATAGTCATTACTATGTGGGACGTCCCAAAGCAATGCCAAATGAGGGGGGGGATACACCATACATAAGCTGGGCGCTATCAGGCATGAGGATCTTTTGCGGCCTGCAACACACTGCGCCCAAAGGCGACATCCTCCTGACTTCTAACGTCCACCTGGTAGAACCTAGTAAACGTGTGCACTGAAGACCATGTTGCGGCCTTACAAATTTGAGCCAGGGAGGCCTGGTGATGCACTGCCCATGAAGTTCCAACTGCTCTCGTGGAGTGCGCCCTAACTTTGAACGGAGGCGGTCTACTTCTCAAGCCATAGGCTTGTATTATGACCTGTCGAATCCACTTGGCTAAAGTAGATTTTGATGCTGCCTGACCCTTTCTGGGGCCTTCCGGCAGAACAAACAAAGAATCCGTTCTACGAATCTGAGCAGTGGCTTTTAGATAAGCTTTAACTGCTCTTACTACATCCAAAGAATGCAATAACTTTTCCTCTACCGAGCTTGGTTTGGGACAAAAAGAAGGAAGAACCACATCCTGGTTCAAGTGAAACCCCGATACCACCTTAGGAAGAAAGGCTGGGTGAGGGCGTAATACTACTCTGTCCTTATGAATAACCAGATATGGCTCTTTACAGGACATGGCGGCTAATTCCGACACTCTTCTAGCCGAGCATATGGCTACTAAAAATATCAATTTTCTGGTGAGTAGAACCAAGGAAATGTGCCGCAAAGGTTCAAATGGCTGCTTCTGCAGAACCGACAGAACCAAATTTAGATCCCATGGGCATATGGGAGCTTTAATCGGTGGAATAATACGAGTCACACCCTGCATAAAGGATTTGACAAGTGAATGCATAGCCAGGGGCCTTTGAAATAGTATTGATAAGGCCGAAACCTGGCCCTTGATAGTACTTAAGGCAAACTTCCTGTCTACAGCCCACTGCAGGAAGTCCAGAATTCTGCCTATAACGTACTTACGTGGATGCCATTTTCTGGCCTCGCACCAAGTGATGTACGCCTTCCAAACTCTATAGTAGATCTGCCTGGATACAGGCTTCCTGGCATTGATTATAGTTGATACCACAGAGTTAGAGAGACCTCTCTTCTTTAGGATGTGGGATTCAATAGCCAGGCCGTTAAACTTAGAGTTAGTAAGGAAGGGTGGTATATCGGTCCTTGCGAAAGCAGGTCCGGTCGACGTGGAAGGGTCCAAGGACTCCCCACAGACATTTTGATGATCTCCGCGTACCAGGCCCTTCGGGGCCACGCTGGAGCCACCAGGATCACCGGCTTCTTTCCCAACCTGACTCTGCGAAGGAGTCGAGGCAACAATTGTAGCGGAGGGAATGCATATATCAGTCTGAACTGATCCCAAGGGAACATCAGAGCATCCGCGCCGCAAGCGAGGGGATCCCTTGTCCGGGAGACAAATCTGTCCACCTTTGCGTTGAATCTGGATGCTAGCAGATCTACATCCGGTGTTCCCCACCGCTGACATATTGCTCGGAAGACCTCGGGATGAAGGGACCATTCCCCTGGGCATAACTGTTGGCGACTCAGAAAGTCCGCCTTCCAATTCTCCACCCCTGGAATGAAGACAGCTGATATACATGGGACATGCTTTTCTGCCCATTCCAGGATGTGACTTACTTCCCTCTGGGCTGCACGACTCCTGGTGCCTCCCTGATGATTGATATATGCCACTGCTGTGGCATTGTCTGATTGATTCTGACAGGGGACCCTTGGAGTCTGGATGTCCAGGCTACTAGGGCATACCGGGCTGCTCGTATCTCTAAGAGATTGATGGGCAGGGTTCTTACTACATTTGACCATCTGCCCTGGAGAGACCATTGCTCCAGTACTGCCCCCCCAGCCTATAAGGCTGGCATCTGTAGTGACCACCTTCCAGGATATCGGACTGAAGGGTTTTCCCTTCTGGAGATTCTGGGGGATCAACCACCAGCAGAGACTCTTCCGAACGGAAGGGGACAAAGCCATCGGGAAGTATAGAGCCTGAATCTTTCCGTTCCAGGCTGACAATATGGCCCTCTGTAAATTCCTTGAGTGGAATTGGGCGTATGGCACAGCTTCGAATGATGCTACCATCTTTCCTAGCAGCCTCATGCACAGGAGTATGGACGGCTGTCTTTTTGCACAAAGCAGACGGACCAAGCCCCTCAGAGAGGATACCTTGTCTAGAGGTAAGAAAATCTTCCTCTGGTCTGAATCCAGCCGTAGCCCTAGATATACCAGGTTTTTCACTGGCTGTAGGGCTGACTTGTCCAGGTTGATGACCCAACCGTGAGATTCTAGATACTTGATTGTATCGACAATTACCACTTCTAGCTTGGCAACTGAGTGGTCCATCAACAACAGGTCGTGTAGGTATGCCATTATCATTACACCTCGTGTACTTAGATCGGCCAACAGTGGGGCCAGAATTTTTGTGAACACTCGTGGTGCTGTGGCCAGACCGAATGGTAAGGCTCTGAACTGAAAATGGCGCCCTTCTACTGCAAAGCGTAGAAATTTTTGATGACCTGGAAAGATGGGAACATGCAAGTAAGCATCTTTGATGTCGATCGAGGCTAACCATTCCTCCCCCTGTAGGGCAGCGGTGACCGATCGGATCGACTCCATCCGGAAGGACCGGACGTTTAGAAATTTGTTTAGACTCTTTAGGTCCAATATGGGTCTTATGTCCCTGTTTGGTTTCGGGACTGTGAAAAGGTTTGAGTAGACACTCAACCCCCACTCTTCCATAGGAACCTCCATAATTACTCCTTGGAGCAATAGTTGTTCTAACGCCACTAGGAGACACCTTCTTTTCAGAGGGTCTTTTGGCATGCCTGACCACATAAAATGGGACGGAGGAGACTCTTAACTCCAACTTGTATCCCAGAGTTACTGCGGAGAGCACCCATCTGTCTTTGATCGTCTCCCGCCAGGTCTCTGTGAACAACTGAAGTCTTCCCCCCACCCGTTTGAGTGGGGGCAGCCCTTCATAGGCTTGACTTGGAGGCTGGTTTAGTACCTCTTCGGATCCAGGGCTTTTTATTACCCTGTGACTGTCCCTGATTTTTACCTCCTGAGTTTGACCGAGGAGGCCGTCGGAACTGCTTAGTAGCAGACGTCCCAGGGATAGGAGAGGTAGTCCTCTTAAAAGACGGACCCCTAGACCTCTTTTTACTCGGTAAGAGAGTACTTTTACCACTGGAAATCTTCTGGATATATTTATCCAGGTCTTCGCCAAAAAGGCGTTCTCCATGAAATGGGAAGCTAACTAAGAGCTTTTTACAGGGAGCCTCAGCAGACCAGTTCTTGAGCCACAGAAGCCTACGCATATGTACCAAAGACAGCGTGAGGCGGGAGGCCTGATGGATAGAATCCTTGATGGCGTCAACCGCAAAGCATAATGCTCTAGGCAGATCAGCCAGAGCCTGGGCCTGCTGGTCTGGCAAATCCCTCAGGACCATTTTCATTTGATCCTTTAAAGCTTGGCAGACCCCAATAGCTGCCACTGCTGGCTGTGTAACAGCCCCTGCTGTGGAAAAAGCAGATTTTAATAAAGATTCCAATTTTTTATCTACTGGATCTTTGAACATTTGAACATTATCTACTGGACATGTCAGTGATTTGTTCACAGAAGAAATGGCTGCGTCCACCGTAGGAACATTCCATCTCTGGGTGAATTTTTCCTCCATGGGATAGATCACCTGAAATTTCTTAGGTGGAACAAATAGTTTATCAGGATGTTCCCAGTCCTGGTATATAAGTCCTTCCAATAATGGATGAATTGGAAAGGAGCAATTAATCTGGGGAGCTTTTAGCGACCCCAACGAGGAGACAGCAGTAGTTGATGGTTCAACAAGAGGCATTTTAAATGCAGATCGAACCATGTCAGTTAGGGTCTGGACCCACAATCTTTCAGTCTGTGATGCTGAAAATGGTTCATCTACTGTCGATTCCTCAAAAACAGAGTTAACCTCCTCCTGATCCCCTTCAGGTAGGTCAGTCCCTTCCTGGGACTGTTGCTCTGCCAACAGGCACTCTAATGGAGGTGATGGAGATCTGGCGCGCTTTCTTTCCTGTAGAGAAGAAGCGATCAATGCAGCCAATCTCTGCTCCAATCCCTCCAGAGTTGAGGAAAAAACCTCCTCTGTTATATATGCAGGAGCAGGTGGACTGAGGACAGCCGCAGTACCTGGCACTCCCGGGGGTTCCTTATGGGTATTAACCTCTAAATTTCTCAGGGGAGGAGGGTGCAGATGACTGCTCCAGATCCTCAGAGCCCGATGGAGACCCCCTACACTTCCTGAGAGGTATATCTCTATTCCTTAGTTCAAAGCTGAGGTATTCCAGCCGCAATACACCCCTTTACTGAAATAGTCTAATGCAATTTGCTGCTATGTACATCAGTGGGTGTCTACTAATGCGTCTTTCTGGGGATGCCTGTATCAACCGCCCGCTGTAAGCCCCTATACCATGCTACCAGCTCCTTTTCATGCTCTGTGTCCATAGCAAGCAGCGTGGACTGAGTCCTTTTATCTTGCTGGGACGCCCGCACATGCGCAGAAGCGCTGGGCGCACAGAGCGCGTCATCCGCCAGGCTCCGCCCACTTTTTTGAAGCTAAATCTATAAAAAGAAAGCGTGTGTGTGCGCGCGCGTGCACGTGTGCGCTCTTGGCGCCCTGTAGGGAGAGGAGCCAGGGTCCCTGTTTCACAGGACTCGGGGATGGAAGGAAACTACTTGGCAGCATGACAGAGGAATGCAGCTTCCCTGATAGAGAGCTCACTCATCTGCCTGGACTTTCACCATGGAAGGAATAGTCCCAAGAAAAAAAGACGTTCCACAGCGGCCTCTAGTGGACAAACACAGGTACCGCACTTTTGTCTTTTTTTTTTTTTTTTTTAAAACCTCCTTTATGAAAAACATTCCCAGGTTTACAGTTTTTAAAACTTCCTTTATGAAAAGACATTTCTAGGATTTCTTAGGCATATACAGCTATTAGCGGGAATACCTTTAGGTAACAGGCAGAAAGACATATTAGGCTTGGGGGTCCCCTCAATAGAACCAAGTTCCTGAGGGGCCCCCACTTACCTTTTCCCTGCCGCAGGACTTTGTTTGGTCCACAGAAGCCCAAACTTCACCTCTCACGGCAGGCATTGTACTAGACCTTTAGGGACCGGGTTCCCAAGGATTCCACTCCCCTGGACCTGTATAGCACCCTGCACAGATAGCCTCTTGGTTTTGGGTATGACCAGAGCTCTGGATCCCAGGGTCCAGCCCTCCTAAGAGAGGCATTACAGGCAAAACCCTGCTCTTCTCTGCAAGGCCCGGGTACCGACCGTTTAGCTATGAAGCTTTTTTGGTCGGATCCGGAATAGCTTGCTAAGGCCCAGAGAACCTGTACACAAGCCCAGATGAATACATGTTAACCTTGGCCAACACCTTAGACACTGGCAAAAAAACTGAGGTGCTCCCGGATGGGAGGGGCTTATATAGGGGAGGGTACTTCCTGTTTTGGAAGTTGCCAGTGCCAGCACCTGAAGGTAATTCTATATAACCCACATAGTAATGACTATGCTGCTCTGTGTCCCGTGATGTATGAACAAGAAATTAAAGTTTTTAGAAAGTAGTAATAGTACGTCCTGCGGAACATTAATGTTTAGGGCCGTCGATTTACTCATATTTACTTTCAAGCCCGATACCTCACTGAAGACCTTCAATATTTTAAGAACTACCGGGGTAGATGTTAGTGGGGAGGTCACGAATAGGAGGAGGTCATCAGTGTACAGTGCGCACTTATGTTCTCGGGGCCCGCACATCACTCCCCTAAAGTCAGGATTCAATCTGAGAGCTATGGCTAAAGTATCGATGGCTATTGCAAAAAGGAGGGGAGAGAGCGGACAGCCCTGTCTGGTACCCCTGCTTATGATGAAAGATTCCGAGTACCTCCCCATCAGGTGCACCTGAGCAGTGGGTTGAGAGTAAAGTGAGTGTATTAGATTTAGGAAGTACGGTCCAAAACCCCATCTCTCCAGGATACCAGACAGATATGCCCAATCTATGGAATCAAATGCTTTGTGTAGATCTATGGAGAGCAAGTAACCTTTTTGTTGGGTTCCCCCATCCCACTGAGACTGTAAAAGTGAAACAATGTCAATGGTCCGTCTAATTTGGTCCGGGCCCTGTCTCCCAGGGATGAAGCCCACCTGATCTTTGTGAATGTATGAGGCGATGAAGCCAGACATTCTATTAGCTATAATCTTGGTCATAATTTTAATATCGTTATTAATAAGCGAGATCGGTCGATAATTGCACACCTCACTAGGGTCCTTATCAGGTTTGGGTATGACCGAGATATAAGCCGCGTTTAGGTCTGTTCCCAATTGAGCCCCATCCCTGAGAGAGTTGAAGAACCGGGCCAAATGCGGAGCCAGAGTCAGGCCAAATTTTTTATAATACCCGGTAGAAAAGCCATCCGGGCCGGGGGAGGACCCCACTTTAAGCGATTTAATGGTAGTCATGACTTCCTCTTGGGTGAACGGGCTCTCTAGGATGTCTCTATGTTCATCCGTCAGGGAGGGGAATTGTAGGTCTTGAAAAAAGTTGTCGTTGTGCTTATTGTGGGTCTGTTGGGTCTGTTTGTAAAGGTCAGAGTAGAACCGTAGAAACGTGTCCATAATTTTAGCCGGGTTCTGTGTCAAGTCCCCCGCTGCTGTCCGGATTTTAGGGAAAGCTAAAGAGCGGTGTTTAGGGGTAAGTTTTACTGCTAATTTAGAACCTATCCTGTCCTTCTGGGAATAGAACCTTGCCCCGGACCATCTAAGGTGTTGTTCTGCAGCTGTCGTCAGGTTTAGGTTAAGGAGAACCCTAGCTCTGTCTAGATTTGCTAAGGAACCGGTCGTAGGGTTACGTTTATGCGCTTTTGCCAGGGAGTGGAATTCTTCTGTGAGCCTGAGTGTATCTGCCCTGTGTTCCTTTTTGAGTTTTGAGGACAATTGAATGAGCTTCCCCCTGATAACCGATTTATGTACCGCCCATACGGTAGAAGGGGAGACTTCCTCCGTTGCATTTATCAGGAAATATTCCTTAATTGCTGTCTCCACTAATGAATATTGAATTGGGTCATTCAATAGGGATTCTTGTAACCGCCAACGCGGTGTGTCTCTTTTTCCCGACGACCGCAGAGTGGTTACAGTGACCATCGAGTGATCTGACAGCGGGGATTCTATTATTTTGGAACTTATAAGTATAGGAATTGTATATGAGTGTGTGAAAATGTGATCTATCCTGGCAAAGGATTTGTGTGGGGCTGAGTAGTGCGTGTAGTCTTTTGTGCGAGGGTTAGCCTCCCGCCACGCATCCACAAATCCTGCCTCATGGATCAGTTTTGCTATGTTTGTACTTTGTTTGGAAGGACGTTTGGGCTTGGTTGTCCCATCTGCCAGTTTATCTAGGGAAAGATCAAAGGCGATATTAGAATCACCGCCAATGAAGACTGACCCTTTGAGATGTGGTTTCAGCGTCCGTATAAGGGAATCAAAAAAGGGTTTTTGGCCCTTGTTAGGGGCATAGTAGGACACAAATGTGTACTGCTCTCCATCTATGTGACCGGATACCAAAACATATCGCCCCAGGGGGTCTACTACAGTTTCTGGCTGAGAGAGGTTAATGTGTTTGGCAAAGCATACCGCCACCCCTTTTGTCTTATTATCCGCTGATGCCAGGAAAAATTGTGGAAAGCGTTGATGTAGGAAAGAGGGTTTGAATGTGGACTGGAAGTGGGTTTCCTGTAACAGGAGTATATCTGCTTGCATGGAGTGGCATTGCTGGAAGACCTTCCTGCGTTTTACGGGGGAATTGAGGCCCTGTGTGTTATGTGAGACTATTTTAAGTGTGGGCATGGGATGGTGTGCATTAGTCATGGATCAGAGGGGATGAGTCTATGATAAGGCTCAGTTGCTTACCTTGTCCCTGGGAGAGGAAGACCCAGGCAGGCCGTGTGAGCAGGCAGAGCGAAATTCCGTCGTCAGAGATGGGAGGAAGGATGTATTCATGGATCCTGAGAGCATTCCGTCGAGCATGAGTGAGAAGAAGCGAAAGGATGAAAAGAGAGAGAAGAAAAATGGGGTTATACAATTGTAAGCCAAACTGTACCATCTGTCCTTCAAAGTCAACTTAAACAAATTCTGAATTGGGAGGTCCCCCGACCCCCTCCCCCCCCCGGAGTTGGATGGGCTGGCCATACCACACTCCTACAACCTGAGAGGTCCAGAAAACCCCAGTCACAGGGATTCCAGATCGGAACCCAGGAGCACCAATGGTGCTCTAGGTTCCTAGGGTGTGTGCACTGAGTCCACCACAGCTCAGTCACCTGATAACATATTAATCTTAAGGCTGGAGGTAGCCCATAATATCAACTAAACAGAGCGCCCCAACTAAGTGAGCCAATAATGCAAGGAACAGCCCCAACCATTCCTCCCGACTCCCGCCCCCTCCCCCCCCGACCTCCTCCTATAGTGGGAGGTCAAGGGGGCCAGGTAGGACCCGAAAGGAATGCCATCTGGAAATACATGACCTAAAATACGGGGTATCCGCAATCAGGAATCTATAACAAAAAATTTAACTGTGAGGAAAAACAAACCATGGGGAGCAAAAACGTGAGCAAAAGGAAAGGCCTTATAAGGCTGACCGCAGACCAGAATGCTAACTGCGGTTTGCAAGAGAAAATATCCCCCCTCCCACCCCAAGTCCAGGATACCCGGCCCCCACAGTCATACTGTAACCTTCAGCAAAAGCCGGTAAAGACAAATGTCTATCCACGGGAAGCAGTGGGACGTGGAACACTCGGACTTCCAGTAATGAGGTGGGGATATAAGTCCCAAGCACTTAGGAAAGGTGGCAATGTCCCAGATCAGGGCCCTGATCTAGTAAAGGGTAGTCGACCTTCAAGGTGGGAGATTTTCTTTAGACCTCTTGGAGCTTTGTGTCAGCCAGTTGTGTTGCAGTGGACTTGCTGGCGGTGGTCTTTTTGAGGAAGATGGGGTGTTTCTAGAGATCTGCATGGGGGCAGGTTCCTGTGACAGAATCCCCAGGTGCAACAGGAGACGCTCCCCTTCCACCAATGAGGAGAATCCATAGCTTTTGTTCTTGTAGGAGAAGTTCAGGCGAAGGGGGAACGACCACCTGTATGTGATTTCTTTTTCCATTAGGATCTGAAGTAAAGGCTTTAACGAACGCCTTTTTTGAATAGTATAGGGTGACAGGTCAGCAAAGATCTGAATTCTCTGTCCCTGGAAAATGAGATTATCAGAGCTCCTAGATTTCTTCATCACCTCTTCTTTGACTGAGTAGTAGTGAGGTTTTACTACGATGTCTCTGGGGAGACCATCAGAGCGGGGGGGTTGAAGGGCTCTGTGAGCTCTATCCAGCTCCAGGCGAATATCTGTAATATCAGGAATCAGGCTGCGTATGATAGCTTTTACAGTTCCCTGCACCTCCTTTTCAGATTCGGGTACACCCCTTATCCTAAAATTGTATAGTCTCGATCTGTTTTCGAGGTCGTCGATCTTCGCGATTGCTGTTTCCAATTGGTCTTGTACATCTTGCAGCCTAGCAGTATTTTGGTTAATACATGAAACAGCATGGTCAGCTTTCTGTTCTATAATGTCCATTCTCACCCCTATTTGCTGTAAATCAGCATGAATGGATGCAGTGATCTGCGCAGCGTTCTGTGCCAGCCCTGTTGAGAGCATTTGAGCAAAGGCAGCCATCATGGATGAAAAGTCAGAGGGATTAGGAAAAGGATCTGTGGCATCCTGTGCTTCTAATATGAGGCCTGTATGAGGATCCAGCATAGGGGTTGTGGGGGTGCCTGGGTTCATTTCTGCCCAGCAGCGATTCCGTGGAAGCTGGGGATGCGGCCAGGGTCAGGGGTGGATAGTCTGTACCTGAGGGGGACTGCGGGAGCACGTCCTGGTCAGCTATATCGTCCCCTGTGAGCTCTGTGCTGTGAGGGCCTCGTGCAGCCGCCGCCATCTTGGCATAACTGAGGGGGCCGGGACTCGCGGCCATCTGGCCTGTCAGATTCCTCCTCGCTGGCGCCGCTGACATTCGGGGGATCAGGGGGGCTTCCCCTGCACAGATGTCCCGGTAAGAGTGCAGAGGGGGCGCTCTGTGAGCTCCGGTGGCTATTATTGTGCCGTGGTGGAGCGGAGCTCTAGATGCCGGCGGCCATCTTGGGAGCTGCCGCGCATGCGCCTCCAGAAATGTGCTTTTTAATGTACACTTGTTGATACAATAAAAGAGAGAATAAAAAATAATGAAGGAAAATAAATAAATAAATTAACTTAAATTATAGGACTTGGAATTTCCTTTCAAATTTGGCTGTTAGAGAACGTAACGAATACGAATTCATCCGAAGTTACAAATTATCCGAAATAACAAATGCTGTATCTAAACAAATGGAATGTAACAAATTAATAATAATAAATAACAATGATAAAAACTTTTTATTATTATTTATTTCAACAAATTCGTTAATTTGGAAATATCAGAATTAACGAAAACCTGTTTAATGAATTTTTCTTAAATTTGAATATTCGAAAACTCGTAAATTCGAAAATTCGGAATTCGGAAATCCAAAAACCCGAAAATCAGAAATAATAACTAACTAACTAATAATAACTTAACTATTAAATTATAGGTATTGGAATTTCCTTTCAAATTTGGTTGTTAGTGAACGTAACGAATACGAATTTATCCGAAATAACGAATGCCGTATCTAAACGAATGGAATGTAACAAATTAATAATAATAAATAACAATGATAATAATGAAAACGTTTTATTATTATTATTTATTTCAACAAATTCGTTAATTCGGAAATATCAGAATTAACGAAAACCTGTGTAGCGGGGTTCACAAATTTAGGGGGCTTCTATATTAAATTTTGGGGTGATTCGAGTGTTAGTTGGCTCGGATCTTTCAATTTATTGGACTCTGCCTTGCTGCTGTTTTCACCTTGCGTGGAGTTCCCCTTAGAAGTATGGCTGTCACTTGTACTCACGGTTGAACCACAGGTGATGGAGTGGCGATTGGGTGTCCTCTCTCGGCAGCCATGCAGTGGGCGTGGTCTGCCTGCTGTGCATGCCGGGAGAGGGTACAAAAGGGGCAGACGCCATTGCTAGGGGTGCGTTTTTCCGGGGACCTGTACCCGGGGGGGGGGCCTACGAATCTGGAGTCCAAGTTCAAGTGCATGGCCCTCCAGGCCATGGGGCCACGTGCGCCTTAGTCCCAGGCACCTTTAGTCCTGGGACTGCAACTCCAGCCCTGGGCCCAGCACCTTTAGCTGGAGCCCACTTCGGGGAGGAAGAATCCTCTGGAAGAGGAGGCTGGGGGAGGACCGTTCCGAAGGACTGGTGAGAGATCACAGTGAAGGAAGGGGACCGGTAACTCTCTGGAGGGATGTCATCCATCCGAAAAGGGATCTAACAACGTAACCATTAGGAGCTTCGGGACACTATAGATTCTGTGGCTGGGGATCTCCCGATCGCATCTATTAAGGGAATCTGACTGTTCGAGCTACATGCCGGCTGCTAGTGCCATGGGTGACTATCCGGGTGAGCTATACCCACTCGGAAACGAGTGGCGAAGAAGCCAGGAGTGCCTGAATCTGATCTGTCTCCCTAACAACACCTTTCTCTCTTCTCAACCTTGTGCATAAAAAAAATAAACTCTACGTTGGAGTTGCTAATGGTGTGGACCTTGGAGTTACTTGGGGGTATAGAGACTCGTCCTTTACATTCTAAGGGACGAGAACCAACTTTAAGGAGAACCTCGCTGCAAGACCCATAAGTTACAAGTGTGCCTAACCTCTGCAAACCAGAGGGTACGGGCACGGTGGCATGGTGCGCCTTTTCCTCCTGTGAGTGAGCCAAAGACGGGAGTAAAAGGGCCGTGTGCTACACCTGTTTAATACATTTTTCCGAATCTTCCTAAAATTTGAATATTCAAAAACTCATAAATTCGGAAATTAGAAGATTCGGAAATCCAAAAACCCGAAAATCAGAAATAATAACTAATCACTTAGTAATAGTTAACTATTAAATTATAGGTATTGGAATTTCCTTTCAAATTTGGCTGTTAGAGAATGTAACGAATACGAATTCATCCGAAGTTACAAATTATCCGAAATAACAAATGCTGTATCTAAATGAATGGAATGTAACAAATTAATAATAATAAATAACAATGATAAAAACTTTTTATTATTTATTTCAACAAATTCGTTAATTTGGAAATATCAGAATTAACGAAAACCTGTTTAATGAATTTTTCTTAAATTTGAATATTCGAAAACTCATAAATTCATAAATTCGAAAATTCGGAAATCCAAAAACCCGAAAATCAGAAATAATAACTAATCACTTAACTATTACTAACTATTAAATTATAGGTATTGGAATTTCCTTTCAAATTTGGCTGTTAGAGAATGTAACGAATACGAATTTATCCGAAGTTACGAATTATCCCAAAAAAAGAATGCCGTATCTAAACGAATGGAACGTAACATATTCATAATAATAAATAACAATGATAATAATAAAAACGTTTTATTATTATTATTATTTATTTTGACAAATTTGTTAATTTGGAAATATCAGAAATCCTGTTTAACAGATTTTTCCAAATATTCGTATATTTGAATATTTGTAAATTTGTAAATTAGAAAATTCGGAAATCTCAAAACCTGAAAATTAGAAAATCTGAAATAATAACTAACTAATAATAACCTAACTATTACTAACTATTAAATTATAGGTATTGGAATTTCCTTTCAAATTTGGCTGTTAGAGAATGTAATGAATACGAATTTATCCGAAGTTACGAATTATCCAAAATAACAAATGCCGCATCTAAATGAATGGAACGTAACGAATTAATAATAATAAATAACAATAATAATAAAAAATTTGTATTATTATTTAATGTTAGTTCGTTCCGTTCCTCTTGTTTAGATGCGACATTTGTTATTTCGGATAATTCGTAACTTCGGATAAATTCATATTTGTTACGTTCACTAACAGCCATGGTCCGCTTAGCGGACCTGATGGGGAACTTTAGAAGGGGCGGGTCTATTGACGTATTACACAGTGAAGGAAGTTCCCATTAGGTCCGCCCCCTCGTAGAGCGGACCTAATGGGGAACTTCCTTTGCTGTGTAATTCATGATTAGACCCGCCCCTTCTCGCGTTCCGCATCTGGTCCGCTGAGCGGACCTGATGGGGAACCTTAGAAGGGGCGGGTCTATACATTTAAAACACTGTGGAGGAAGTTCCCCATCAGGTCCGCTCAGGCTCAGCCAATGACGGACAGCGCTGGACATCGGGATCGCCGCGGGACACTGGATTTCATTGCTGGAATGTTTTTTTTTTTTTTAATAAAGGACTTTTTCAAGGTGTTTGTGGGTTTTTTTTACATTTTTTGACACTTTCTTCGTGAAATGGTAGGGGTATAATGTACCCCTTACCAATTCACATAGGGGGGGCTGGGATCTGAGGGTCCCCTTTGTTAAAGGGGTCTTCCAGATTCCGATAAGACCCCCGCCCGCAGACCCCCACAACCACCGGGCAAGGGTTGTGGGGATGAGGCCCTTGTCCCCATCAACATGGGGACATCCTCCCCATGTTGAGGGCATGTGGCCTGGTACGGTTCAGGAGGGAGGGGGGGCCGCTCTCTCGTCCCCCCCTTTTCCCCTGCGGCCGGCCAGGTTGCGTGCTCGGATAAGGGTCTGGTATGGATTTTTAGGGGGACTCCACGCCATTTTTTTTTAAATTTGGGGTGCAGTTCCCCTTAAAATCCATGCCAGATCTGAAGGGCCTGGAATGGATATTTAGGGGGAACCCCACGCCATTTTTTTTACATTTGCGGCGGGGTTCCCCTTAATATCCATTCCAGACCTGAAGGGCCTGGTAATTGAATTTGGGGGAACCCCCCACACTTTTTTTTTTTTTTTATCAATGACTTTTGTATGTATTGATAAAAGCCGACAATTCATTAATAGCCGCAAGTTAGTTTTAAATGACTTTTTTTCCTTCAAAAATGACACTTTGTGCAGGGACAGTTCTAAGCACGGGAACAGGGCTGGCCAAAGACATTGTGCTGCCTGGGCCCAAGAATGAAATGCTGCCCCCCCCAAAAAAAATCCTATGCCCATCCAGCAAAGAGACGTTTCCATAAAGCAAAGAGACAGCCCAATATATTCAGCAAGAGACATCCCATATATTCAGCAAAGAGACATGCCCCTTCTAGGGTGACCACGCATTTTGCAGGTCTGTCCCGGGCACATTCATTCCAGGACAATACAGTGTCCCGGAATGAAACTGACACAGCCATCCCCCGGGCCAATCTGATGCCCCCAAAAAAGGCCGCCACATCACCTCTTTACTCACTGACAGTACTTGTCCTGGCCGGGAATGCCTGGAGGAGCACAATCCCCGCCCCCTGCATGTGATTGGAGAAATCATAAATCCCACCTCTTGTGTCCAATCACTGTGCTGTGATTCGTTACAGAACAAGCTGATGTTTGGGAAGGGGGGGTGTCCGTGAATAGTAGTTTAAAAATGTGGTCACCCTAGCTCCTTCCTGCAAAGAGTATTGTGTAGCACCACGAAAGCTCCCCCCTTTCTCTCCACTTCCACCGACCAGCTACGCTCTGATCCCAGCTCAGTGATGCAACATGCCGCAACAACAGCGCTGCATTGACCACATTTCCAAACTGCCATTCAGGGATACCGCCCTTCCTTCCCAAAAAAAGATGAGGGGGGGGGGGGTGTAGTCTCGCTGACAGGGAATTTGGCAGCGGGTGATTTGTCGGGCGAATGGCTGGTGTTAGCACTTAAATCATCCTAACATTATGATTGATATGGTGTCAGGATGATCAAATCACATTATTTCTATTACTACATTGTAATATATAATGAAATAGTTTAACTCACCATAATGCCGAATCAGTGGGAACCCTGAGCTTGTCATTTGCCACCATTGCTTGCCACCAGATGTAGCTTATTGCTTGCCACCGTTGTCTGCCACCAGATGTAGCTTATTGCTTGCCACCGTTGCCTGCCACCAGATGCAGCTGTGCCACTTGCCACCCATAGCCTGCCACAACATGCAGCCTGTCACTTGTTACCAATGCCTGTCACCAGATGCAGCCTGTCACTTGTCACCAATGCCTGTCACCAGATGCAGCCTGTCACTTGTCACCAATGCCTGTCACCAGATGCAGCCTGTCACTTGTCACCAATGCCTGTCACCAGATGCAGCCTGTCACTTGTTACCAATGCCTGTCACCAGATGCAGCCTGTCACTTGTCACCGATGCCTGTCACCAGATGCAGCCTGTCACTTGTTACCAATGCCTGTCACCAGATGCAGCCTGTCACTTGTCACCGATGCCTGTCACCAGATGCAGCCTGTCACTTGTCACCGATGCCTGTCACCAGATGCAGCCTGTCACTTGTCACCGATGCCTGTCACCAGATGCAGCCTGTCACTTGCCACTGATGCCTGTCACCAGATGCAGCCTGTCACTCAGCCTGGCTCTCTCTCCCTCCCCTTCAGATGGGCATGCTGGGGGGCTGCAGTTTCCCCCCTAGAATTGCAATGGGCCAGCCATTTGCACTACACATCCCATAATCCTCTTTTCTCCTTTTAGTTTTTTTCCCTGGCCAATGGGAGGAAAAGGGGGAAGAAACATAGCGGTGGCTGTCCTAGGAACAGCAGCATGAGGAGGAGAAGGAGGGGGGAGAAGAGCCCGCAGCTGCTCTCTCTCCACACACACAGCCGCTCCGATCTCATGCTGTTACATACAGGGAGGAGGTGGGTGGAGCTAGCGGAGGAGGAGGAAGTGAAATACTCTCTGCAATGAATGATGGGCCTCTCTCTCCTTACGTCACTGGTTGCTAGACACAAAGCGGTCCGCAGCTAGCAACCAGTTTGGGCAGTGAAGCAGGGGCCGCTGGAGAGACCCTTGAAGTGCGTCTTGCCACTGCGGCCAGTGACAGCGGCGCCGGCGATGCAGTACAGTATGACATTGACAATGCACACTAGATGGAGGGAAACCCAGGTCCTCAGGCAGGCCCGGATTTATTCCCTTTGCCGCCCCAAGGCCGGGTCCTCCCTTTTGCCGCCCCAATGCCGCGGGTTGACGGGTTGAGAACTGGGGGGGGGGAGATGTGCTGGCCGGAAAAGTCCAAGTGACCTCTCCTCTCATCTCTCCCCTCCTCTTCTGCCCCTCGAATTGAGAAGTGGGGGGGGGGTTGCTGGGTTGCTGCCAAAGGTCCAAATTACATCAGAGCCCCCCTTACATCAGAGTCCGCACAGAGGCCCCCCTTACATCAGAGTCTGCACAGAGCCCCCCCTTACATTACATCAGAGTCTTCACAGAGCCCCCTCTTACATCAGAGTCCGCACAGAGCCCCCCTTACATCAGAGTCCGCACAGAGCCCCCCTTACATCAGAGTCCGCACAGAGCCCCCCTTACATCAGAGTCCGCACAGAGCCCCCCCTTACATCAGAGTCCGCACAGAGCCCCCCCTTACATCAGAGTCCGCACAGAGCCCCCCTTACATCAGAGTCCGCACAGAGCCCCCCCTTACATCAGAGTCCGCACAGAGCCCCCCCTTACATCAGAGTCCGCACAGAGCCCCCCCTTACATCAGAGTCCGCACAGAGGTCCCCCTTACATCAGAGTCCGCACAGAGGTCCCCCTTACATCAGAGTCCGCACAGAGGTCCCCCTTACATCAGAGTCCGCACAGAGGTCCCCCTTACATCAGAGTCCGCACAGAGGTCCCCCTTACATCAGAGTCCGCACAGAGGTCCCCCTTACATCAGAGTCCGCACAGAGGTCCCCCTTACATCAGAGTCCGCACAGAGGTCCCTCTTACATCAGAGTCCGCACAGAGACCCCCCTTACATCAGAGTCCGCACAGAGGTCCCCCTTACATCAGAGTCCGCACAGAGGTCCCTCTTACATCAGAGTCCGCACAGAGACCCCCTTACATCAGAGTCCGCACAGAGCCCCCCTTACATCAGAGTCCGCACAGAGCCCCCCTTACATCAGAGTCCGCACAGAGCCCCCCTTACATCAGAGTCCGCACAGAGCCCCCCCTTACATCAGAGTCCGCACAGAGCCCCCCCTTACATCAGAGTCCGCACAGAGCCCCCCCTTACATCAGAGTCCGCACAGAGCCCCCCCTTACATCAGAGTCCGCACAGAGCCCCCCCTTACATCAGAGTCCGCACAGAGCCCCCCCTTACATCAGAGTCCGCACAGAGGTCCCCCTTACATCAGAGTCCGCACAGAGGTCCCCCTTACATCAGAGTCCGCACAGAGGTCCCCCTTACATCAGAGTCCGCACAGAGGTCCCCCTTACATCAGAGTCCGCACAGAGGTCCCCCTTACATCAGAGTCCGCACAGAGGTCCCCCTTACATCAGAGTCCGCACAGAGGTCCCCCTTACATCAGAGTCCGCACAGAGGTCCCTCTTACATCAGAGTCCGCACAGAGACCCCCCTTACATCAGAGTCCGTACAGAGCCCCCCCCTTACATCAGAGTCCGCACAGAGGCCCCCTCTTACATCAGAGTCCGCACAGAGGCCCCCTCTTACATCAGAGTCCACACAGAGCCCCTCTTACATCAGAGTCTGCACAGAGCCCCCCTTACATCAGAGTCTGTACAGAGCCCCCCCTTACATCAGAGTCTGTACAGAGCCCCCCCTTACATCAGAGTCCGCACAGAGGCCCCCTTACATTAGAGTCTGCAGAGAGGCCCCCCTTACATCAGAGTCCGTACAGAGCCCCCCCCTTACAACAGAGTCCGCACAGAGGCCCCCTCTTACATCAGAGTCCGCACAGAGGCCCCCTCTTACATCAGAGTCCACACAGAGCCCCTCTTACATCAGAGTCTGCACAGAGCCCCCCTTACATCAGAGTCTGTACAGAGCCCCCCCTTACATCAGAGTCCGCACAGAGGCCCCCTTACATTAGAGTCTGCAGAGAGGCCCCCCTTACATCAGAGTCCGCACAGAGCCCCCCCTTACATCAGAGTCCGCACAGAGGTCCCCCTTACATCAGAGTCCGCACAGAGGTCCCTCTTACATCAGAGTCCGCACAGAGACCCCCCTTACATCAGAGTCCGTACAGAGCCCCCCCCTTACATCAGAGTCCGCACAGAGGCCCCCTCTTACATCAGAGTCCGCACAGAGGCCCCCTCTTACATCAGAGTCCACACAGAGCCCCTCTTACATCAGAGTCTGCACAGAGCCCCCCTTACATCAGAGTCTGTACAGAGCCCCCCCTTACATCAGAGTCCGCACAGAGGCCCCCTTACATTAGAGTCTGCAGAGAGGCCCCCCTTACATCAGAGTCCGTACAGAGCCCCCCCCTTACAACAGAGTCCGCACAGAGGCCCCCTCTTACATCAGAGTCCGCACAGAGGCCCCCTCTTACATCAGAGTCCGCACAGAGGCCCCCCTTACATCAGAGTCTGCACAGAGCCCCCCTTACATCAGAGTCTGTACAGAGCCCCCCCTTACATCAGAGTCCGCACAGAGGCCCCCTTACATTAGAGTCTGCAGAGAGGCCCCCCTTACATCAGAGTCCGTACAGAGCCCCCCCCTTACAACAGAGTCCGCACAGAGGCCCCCTCTTACATCAGAGTCCGCACAGAGGCCCCCTCTTACATCAGAGTCCACACAGAGCCCCTCTTACATCAGAGTCTGCACAGAGCCCCCCTTACATCAGAGTCTGTACAGAGCCCCCCCTTACATTAGAGTCCGCACAGAGGCCCCCTTACATTAGAGTCTGCAGAGAGGCCCCCCTTACATCAGAGTCTGCACAGAGGCCCCCCTTACATCAGAGTCCGCACAGAGGCCCCCCTTACATCAGAGTCCGCACAGAATTTCCACTTACACTGTAAGGGGGAGCTCTGTGGACTCTAATGTAAACGGGAACCCTAATTTAAGGGGTGTTCTGGGAAACTTGATTTAAGGGGGCATGCTGTGGACTCTGGTGTAAAGGGGGTCTCTGCTCACCAAAGCCTGCCCCCCTCCCCTTTAACAAAGTCCACAGAGCACCCCTTTTTATACACTGGGAGGCAGGAGAGAGGGTGAGCTTACCAGGATGGAGGCTGAGGTGCTGGCTGTCTGACACTTTTCTGGGTTCAAACTTCCTGCCCAGTGCCCTCACATGGGAGTGTGGGTGGGGCAGACTCAGAAGGAGGAGGATCAGAGCTCTATCTCTCCTCTGTCTGTGCAGAGAGAGGGATGTCAGCGCCAGTGTGCTCTGAGGCTGAGCTATGTGTGAGACGAGACATAGCTCAGTCCTGCAGCCCTCCCCCTGGAGCTGACAACAGGCACGGCTGCACAACGGGAAGTGAGTGGCGGCCGTGACCTGTGTTAACAGAGTTCCAGCAGCCTGTGTAGAGACATCTCACCTCTTTCCCTCCCTTCCTCTGCCATGCGGATTGGATTGAGGAGGGGGGGGGGGTTTCTACCGAAAGTCCTGACACATCTCACCTCTCCCCCCTCCTCTCTCCTCTGCAGCGGAAGAGGGGGGGGGGTGCCGCGGCGCCGCCCCTGCATTCACTGCCGCCCCGAGGCCTGGCCTCTGTGGCCTTGTGGGGAATCCGGCCCTGTTCTCAGGCAGTGCGCCCCTGTTGCCGCCCCTCTTAAAGTGCCGCCTGGGACCATGGTCCCATCGGGTCCCATGGTAGGGCCGGCCCTGCACGGGAAACATGCGCTACTTTACATGCATATCATGCACACCCCCCAGGTACGAAATTTAAAGGAATATTTCACTTTTATTGTTTCACTTTAAGCATTATTAAAATCACTGCTCCTAAAAAAACGTCAGTTTTTAAAACTTTTTTTTGCATTGATACATGTCCCCTGGGGCAGGACCCGGGTCCCCAAACACTTTTTATGACAATAACTTACATATTAACCTTTATAATTAGCACTTTAGATTTCTCCCATAGACTTTTTGAATTTGCCGCGAACACCCCAAATTGTTCGTTGTTCGGCGAACGGGCGAACAGGCAATGTTCGAGTCGAACTCGAAGCTCATCCCTATATGTGAACTCAACCAATGACCCAGGCAGTAGTTGGACAATAGGAAGTACATTGGAAGTACATCCCCAAGGAGAACCACAGCTCCTAGTCACAATCTGCTTTTTCTTGCTCTCCTTTCTCCGCATATAGGCAAATATGACGAACAATGTCACGCTGTCCCAAAAATTGTTGGAATCCATTGCACAACGCAGATAGCACACCCAAGGACAAAGGACAAAGGAAGGACACAGCAAGGACAAGTCACTCACTGAAAACTGCAATGCAGCCTGGGAGGAGCAATGCTTTCTGGGTAATGTCATCAAAGCCACAGCTGTAAACGGATGTAAAATGGTAAATTAACGTATGTAAACGGATGTTAACGGAACGGGAAACGGATGAAGACGGAAAAGAGCTGATACGTTTTTAACGTGGCTAAACTGATGGCGTCCGTGTGAATGAGGCCGTAAAAGAGGGGAAATCTTCAGATGAGGACAACCAAAGAATCCCTCACTTTGGAGGGATTTTCTCTAGACATGTGCACTGCCGAAAAAGTTGTTCGTTTTCATTTCATTCGTTTTATTTTTCGTTTTTCGGGTCATTCGCAATTCGTAAATTCGAAAATCCGAAAGAATAACTAACTGACTAATAATAACTAACTATTAAATTATAGGTATTAGAATTTCCTTTCATATTTGGCTGTTAATGAACGTAACAAATACGAATTTATCTGATGTTACGAATTATCCGAAATAACGAATGCCGCTTCTCACCACAGTTCACACACGTCTGACTTCTCCCACCATGACCCCCATCCCAGCGGTGCTCCCATTCTTGACTTCTCTCCAGACTCCCTCAGAGACTGCGGACATGATACAGGAGATGTCAGAGGTTGCGGACATGATACAAGAGATGGTTAGAGACTGAGGACATCATATTAAAGATGGTAAGAGAATGCAGACATGCTACAAGAGATGGTCAGAAACTGCAGACATGATACAGGAGATCAATGCAGCCTCACCAGTTCCCATCAAATGCAGCCTCACTGTGCCCATCAAATGCAGCCTCACTGTGCCCATCAAATGCAGCCTTATTGTGCCCATCAAATGCAAGCCTTACTGTGCCCATCAATTGCAGCCTCACTGTGCCCATCAATTGCAGCCTCACTGTGCCCATCATTGCAACCTCACTGTGCCCATCATTGCAACCTCACTGTGCCCATCATTGCAGCCTCACTGTGCCCATCATTGCAACCTCACTGTGCCCATCATTGCAGCCTCACTGTCCATCAAATGCAGCTTTACTGTGCCTGTGAATTCAGCCTCACTGTGCCCGTGAATGCAGCCTCACTGTGCCCATCATTGCAGCCTCACTGCCATGAATGCAGCCTCACTGCCCATCTGTCAGAGAAGCTAGTAGACCAGACTGTGTGACTGCACAGAGGAGACCAAACGGATGAAGGTGAAAATATAATAATTTATTAAGATCAATGAACAAACACACAACCACCTCCAACAGAACACCGTGCAATAAATCAACCAATAAACAGTGACTATAGACAATATGTACAATAATGGGAGATACCAGAATCGTAGTAAAGCCAGGCCGAGGTCATACACAAGGGGATGTCAGCAGATGGGTAAGGACGGGAGACAAACAGGAACAGGGATGGGATGGATGGGTAGGCTGCAGAGCAGGGATCCAAAGTACTCAGGTAACAGGAGGACAGGTGACGGTGGTAATCAGGAGACAGGAGGGACAGGTGCAGGATGGGCTCAGGATAGGGATCAGGTTGGATTGGGTCAGGTAGGATGCAGGCTCAAAGTCAGGATCGCAGGCTCAAGGTCACGGAGAGAGATACCAGGGCAAGGTGTGTTTGTACTTGCCGGGTATAAATAGGAAGGCTTGTAATTGGCTTCAAGTCACACCTGAGCGCAGGAAGAGCAGTTCGCTCCACACTGCCAGGATCCATCCGCTGGTGGAGACCAGTAATGCGTCCAAAGGATAATATAATACCAGCAGGGAGAAATTCTCCTGACAGTTACACACTGCCAGGAGACACCTGCTGGTGGACCACAGTACTGCAAGCCAAATAATAAATATCACCAGCGGATGGAACCTTTCCTGACACCATCAATGCAGCATTACTGTGCCCATCAAATGCAGCTTTACTGTGCCCGTGAATTCAGCCTCACTGTGCTCATTAGTGCAGCCTCACTGTGCCCATCATTGCATCCTCACTGTGCTCACCAATGCAGCCTCACTGTGCTCATCAATACAGCCTCACTGTGCCCATCATTGAAGCCTCACTGCCCATTAATGCAGCATCACTGTGCCTATCAAATGCAGCTTTACTGTGCCCACCATTGCAGCCTGTGCCCATGAATTCAGCCTCACTGTGCCCACTATTGCAGCCTGTGCCCGTGAAATCAGCCTAACTGTGCCCACCATTACAGCCTGTGCCCACCATTGCATCCTCACTGTGTCCGTGAATGCAGCCTCATTGTGCCCACCATTGCATCCTCACTGTGCCTGTGAATGCAGCTTCACTTTTCCTACCATTGAAGCCTCACTGTGCCCGTGAATTCAGCTTCATTGTGCCCACCATTGCAGCCTGTGCACATGAATGCAGCCTTACTGTGCCCACCATTGCATCCTCACTGTGCCTGTGAATGACGCCTCACTGTGCCCACCATTGCATTCTCACTGTGCCCGTGAATGCAGCCTCACTGTGCCCACCATTGCAGCCTGTGCCCATGAATGCAGCCTCACTGTGCCCACCATTGCATCCTCACTGTGCCTGTGAATGCAGCCTCACTGTGCCCACCATTGCAGCCTGTGCCCATGAATGCAGCCTCACTGTGCCCACCATTGCATCCTCACTGTCCCCGTGAATGCAGCCTCACTGTGCCTGTGAATGCAGCTTCACTTTTCCTACTAATTGCAGCCTCACTGTGCCCGTGAATTCAGCTTCACTGTGCCCACCATTGCAGCCTTTGCACAAGAATGCAGCCTTACTGTGCCCACCATTGCATCCCCACTGTGCCTGTGAATGCAGCCTCACTGTGCCCACCATTGCATTCTCACTGTGCCCGTGAATGCAGCCTCACTGTGCCCACCATTGCAGCCTGTGCCCATGAATGCAGCCTCACTGTGCCCACCATTGCAGCCTCACTGTGCCCATCATTGCATCCTCACTGTGCTCACCAATGTAGCCTCACTGTGCTCATCAATGCAGCCTCACTGTGCCCATCATTGAAGCCTCACTGCCCATCAATGCAGCATCACTGTGCCTATCAAATGCAGCTTTACTGTGCCCACCATTGCAGCCTGTGCCCATGAATTCAGCCTCACTGTGCCCACCATTGCAGCCTGTGCCCGTGAATTCAGCCTCACTGTGCCCACCATTGCAGCCTGTGCCCATGAATGCAGCCTCACTGTGCCCACCATTGCATCCTCACTGTGCCCGTGAATGCAGCCTCATTGTGCCCACCATTGCATCCTCACTGTGCCTGTGAATACAGCTTCACTTTTCCTACCATTGCAGCCTCACTGTGCCCGTGAATTCAGCTTCACTGTGCCCACCATTGCAGCCTGTGCACATGAATGCAGCCTTACTGTGCCCACCATTGCATCCTCACTGTGCCTGTGAGTGCAGCCTCACTGTGCCCATCATTGCATTCTCACTGTGCCCGTGAATGCAGCCTCACTGTGCCCACAATTGCAGCCTGTGCCCATGAATGCAGCCTCACTGTGCCCACCATTGCATCCTCACTGTGCCTGTGAATGCAGCCTCACTGTGCCCACTATTGCAGCCTGTGCCCATGAATGCAGCCTCACTGTTCCCACCATTACATCCTCACTCCGCCCGTGAATGCAGCCTCACTGTGCCCACCATTGCAGCCTCACTGTGCCCGTGAATTCAGCCTCACTAAGCCTACCATTGCAGCC
This sequence comes from Rana muscosa, assembly GCA_029206835.1. Taxonomy (NCBI): domain Eukaryota; kingdom Metazoa; phylum Chordata; class Amphibia; order Anura; family Ranidae; genus Rana; species Rana muscosa. Next base: position 414,119,353 of record CM055118.1, on the reverse strand, counting down.
TGTGCCCATGAATGCAGCCTTACTGTGCCCACCATTGCATCCTCACTGTGCCCGTGAATGCAGCCTCACTGTGCCCACCATTGCATCCTCACTGTGCCCATGAATGCAGCATCACTGTGCCCACCATTGCAGCCTCATTGTGCCCATGAATTCAGCCTCACTGTGCCCACCATTGCAGCCTGTGCCCATAAATTCAGCCTCACTGTGCCCACCATTGCATGCTCACTGTGCCCGTGAATGCAGCCTAACTGTGCCCACCAATGCATCCTCACTGTGCTCGTGAATGCAGCCTCACTGTGCCCACCATTGCAGCCTGTGCCCATAAATTCAGCCTCACTGTGCCCACCATTGCATCCTCTCTGTGCCCGTGAATGCAGCCTAACTGTGCCCACCATTGCATCCTCACTGTGCCCATGAATGCAGCCTGTGCCCGTGAATTCAGCCTCACTGTGCCCACCATTGCAGCCTGTGCCCATGAATGCATCCTCACTGTGCTCACCAATGTAGCCTCACTGTGCTCATCAATGCAGCCTCACTGTGCCCATCATTGAAGCCTCACTGCCCATCAATGCAGCATCACTGTGCCTATCAAATGCAGCCTCACTGTGCCCACCATTGCAGCCTGTGCCCATGAATTCAGCCTCACTGTGCCCACCATTGCAGCCTGTGCCCATGAATGCAGCCTCACTGTGCCAATCCATACAGGCTCACCATTGTAACCCACACAGAGACAGCAGACATCCACCGCGTTGTATCACGGAGCTGGGTCTGTGTTTGGCAGCCGTGCTGTTACAAGGTCCCGCCCCCCTAGACCGGCTCGTGTGATAGGCGGAACCTTTAATCCACTATCACACGAGCCGGTCTAGGGGGGCGGGACCTCGTAACAGCGCGGCTGCCGAACACTGCCGAACACAGACCCAGCTCCGTGATACACAGGAGGAGAGAGAGAGAGAGGGAGGGGAGCGCTGCAGCCGCAGCTCAAAGCGGCCCCAGGGCAGGCGGCCTACCGGGAAATTTCCGGGTATCCCGGTAGGCCAGTCCGGCCCTGCATATAATTACACACATAGGTTGGACTTGATGGCCTTGTGTCTTTTTTCAACCTCACCTACTATGTAACTATGTACAGTCATACCCGGGCAGAAATTGTGAAATTTTGGCATTAGCATTGAAAATGTGACTGATCATGCCAAAAAACAATCTTTTATTTAAGGATAGTGATCACATGAAGCCATTTATTATCACATCGTTTTTTGGATCCTTTTTAAATCGTGATGATAACAGAAATCACCCAAATGGCCCTGATAAAAAGTTTACATACCCAGGAATGTTTATGGATAGGAAAGTTACCCCAGGGGGCTTTCTGTTGCAGCAAGGAATACTGATGTTCATTGTTATATCAAAAACATTATTTATTTGTACAGACTTACCACATAGGGCACATCTGTTAGATTCAAAACATGAATACAAATTGCAAAAAAACATGTACATATTATTACAGCCGTAGGGATACATAAAATGACATAGCATGATGATCTTGTATAAGAGTAAAACTAGAAACCCCAACGCGTTTCGACCTTATCATTGCGGTCTTGTGGGGGGTTGTCTTTGTATCCTGAGCAATTCTTCCGCCAGTTGTGGCTGCAATCTTTCTTGGCCTACCTGACCTTGGCTTGGTATCAAAAGAGCCCTGAATTTTCCACTTCTAAATAAGTGATTGAACAGTACTGACTGGCATATTCAATGCTTTGGATATCTTTTTATATCCTTTTCCATCTTTGTAAAGTTTCATTACCTTGTTACGCAGGTCTCTTGACTGTTCTTTTCTACCTTCTCATGGCTCAGCGTCTAGCCTGCTTAGTGCATCCATGTGAGAGCTAACAAACTCATTGACTAATTATACACAGACACTAATTGTGGTTTAAAAAGCCACAAATGTGGGAAATTAACCTTTAATTGCCATTTTAACCTGTGTGTGCCACCTTCTGTGTCTGTACCAAGGCCAAACATTCCAGGGTATGTAAACTTTTTATCAGGGCCATTTGGGTGATTTCTGTTATCATTATGATTTTAACCACTTGCCGCCCGCCCTATTGCAAAAAGACGGCGGCAAAGTGGTTTCAATATCCTGACTGGACGTCATATGACGTCTTCAGGATATTGAGCCACTGCGCGCCCCCGGGGGCGCGCATCGCGGCGATCGTTGTTGCGGGGTGTCAGTCTGACACCCCGCAACACCGATCTAGGTAAAGAGTCTCTGACGGAGACTCTTTACCACGTGATCAGCCATGTCCAATCACAGCTGATCACGATGTAAACAGGAAAAGCCATGATCAGCTTTTCCTCACTCACGTCTGTTAGATGCGAGTAGAGGAGAGCCGATCGTCTGCTCCTCTGACAGGGGGGGTTTGTGCTGATCGATTATCAGTGCAGCCTCCCCCGAGGATGCCCACACTGGACCACCAGGGATGCCACCAGACCACCAGGGATGCCCAGCATAAGGTATGCCACCCTAGACCACCAGGATGCCAATCAGAAATGCCTAATGGATGCCTAATGGATGCCAATCAGTGCCCACAATGGATGCCAATCAGTGCCCACAATGGGCACCACTGATTGGTAGGCATTATTGTTTGGCACTGATTGGCATCAATTAGTACAACACATTACAGTACATCAGTGCCACCTATCAGTGCCCATCCATGCCCATCCATGCCACCTAGGGATGAGCTTGGTGTTCGAGTCGAACATAAGTTCGTCTCGAACATCGGCTGTTCGACCGTTCGGCGAACATCGAACGATTTGGGCCATTCGCGCCAAATTCGAGTGACGCGAACGGCCCACAATACACTGCGCCATCGCAGTGCAATCCCGGCGCTGTGATTGGCCAAGCATGCACTGTGACCCCGCATGCTTGGCCAATCACAGCGCCGGCAGCTAGGAGAGCCATAATTGGCCACAGGCAGGTTGCCTGTGGCCAATTATAGCTCAGGGGGTTTAGCACACGCCCCACACTATAAAAGGCAGCCAGCGCGGCGGCCTTGTGTAGTGTGTTCTGGCGCAGGGAAAGAGTTACATAGGCAGGGACAGTGTCAGTGCTATTTGTACCTCAAACTTGTGTGCAGGGAGAGAGAAGGATAGGCAGGGGACAGTGTCAGTGTCACATTCTTTGCTAAACCTTGTGTGCAGGGAGAGAGAAGGATAGGCAGGGAGAGTGTCAGTGTCATATACTTTGATAAACCTTGTGTGCAGGGAGAGAGAAGGATAGGCAGGGGACAGTGTCAGTGTCATTGTTGCTAAGCCTATCAAAAAAGGGGGAAAGGAAGGAAAAGGTCCCTCCTAAAAAAGGATTCTTCAATGAGAAACTTTGGGTTGTAGAAAAATAATTTATTATTTTTATATTAAATAATCCACCTGATACATTATTATAAAAAAATAGTATAATACCTTCACCATTGATTTTAAGATTGATAACGTTATCAATATCACAGACAGTATATCTATTAGATCCACATTCACATCATTTATCCAGTTTTAACTACACACTTTTACCAAGTAATCACTTAAATCATAAATTATTTGTGTATCTTCTGCAGAGCTAGCAAGTTAATTTTAATCACATGTGTTACTGCAGAGTGTTTTGATTGGATTCCTGTAGTTGTGGAGAATCTTTTAACTGGAATTTTAGGCACTGTCCAATATAGATAGACCTGGTTAATTATCCTTATTGGATCTATGTAGATGTCAGTCTTGTAGTTCCATATGGGTTGGTCAGTCTTTATTATCTCCTTTTTAATATATAGGTATATGTATTGGTATTAAACTCACATGGTTACCCAGATCATCAATCAGATAGAAATCAAAGTAATAGCAAAGAAGACGGAATAGTGAATTCCTTTGCTTACCCAGACCTGTTGTGTGAAGGTACAGGGAGCCGGGGAATGTTCAGTTCGTTCCGCTCCGTGGAGAGATTTTTTATCGATGTCTGTTTGGTGATCGGTCAGTGTATGCTGGCACAGAGATTAGCTTTTAGCAGAGAGTTTTCCACTCATGCACCTCTGCGGGGTTGTTAGTCCTTGCCTGATCGGCTTGTATGACGTTCCCTCAGGTGCAAAAGATCTGTTTTCTTACTGTTGAATATATTTCAGGTACAAGCTGAGGAGATGGAGGGAGTAAGAGTATATATCGCCACTGTTCACATCCCAATAGAGCTGGGTGTGCTCCGCTAATTGGATACAGTTTAGCGGGTTCTTCAGGCGTTCACTCTCCGGTTCTGTAAAGATAGTATTAGCTCCGAGTCTCCAAATGCAGTGCCGCATACACAGCTCTATGAGATTCCAATGCTGTCCTTAACGTTATAAGGAGGAAGTTGTGCCGGAATTGTGGAGGTTGTTAGGGGGGTAAATCCCCAGACAGGATATAATGTCCGTGATATGGAATAAGTTAGATGCGACTATGGTAGTGGCATCAAGCTGGCGGACGCGTTTCCTTCGTCCAATGGGACGAGTTCTTCAGAGCTAGTGTGGAGTGTGCTTCAGGCTCTATTTAACTGTGAGCCATTTGCATGGGATGGACAACACCTGAGTGTATACACACAGTGCACTTTCAGCTTTGCCTTGCTGTCTGCCCTTAATTACACCGTGTGTTTGAATTAAAGTGGGGAGTGAAATTAAATAATTGGTAAAAAAAGTCATTTTAGGATTTTCTGCTTATATATTATACTATACATAGCACATAGTCCCCATGTGGAGTCAAAGAGGCTGATTGAACTATGAGTCCAGGAACATATATTTTTCCTTTAATTTTAAAGTTATGGACTCCTTAAGGGGCCCAGATTGACCACAGTGGGCAATTTTGGGTGAATTAATCACTCATATTATATGCTCTGGCTCTTCAGTACCTCCGTAAAAGATCTCCACCTTTTGGTCGAACATGACAATCACCTCTCACTAGGATATAGATCTATGAATCCCAGTAATTATCAATACAGAGATAGGGAAATGCCCCAATGTATTAATCATCATTATTATGAGGATAGACCACCATACCAAAAATATGTGTATCTTCCTTCCCCCTTCTTTGTTCACTACTTATGCCAACCTATCTATTTAGTTGCTTGTAAATTAATGCCTAACGGAGAGCCAATCTACATGCAATATACATATACCGAATGACATCTTTGTTTTTTAGTCCTTTTGTTCTTTTGTTTTCTATTTTTCTATGTAACTGTTATAGCCTACTCCCCAAAAGGTGGAGATCTTTTACGGAGGTACTGAAGAGCCAGAGCATATAATATGAGTGATTAATTCACCCAAAATTGCCCACTGTGGTCAATCTGGGCCCCTTAAGGAGTCCATAACTTTAAAATTAAAGGAAAAATATATGTTCCTGGACTCATAGTTCAATCAGCCTCTTTGACTCCACATGGGGACTATGTGCTATGTATAGTATAATATATAAGCAGAAAATCCTAAAATGACTTTTTTTACCAATTATTTAATTTCACTCCCCACTTTAATTCAAACACACGGTGTAATTAAGGGCAGACAGCAAGGCAAAGCTGAAAGTGCACTGTGTGTATACACTCAGGTGTTGTCCATCCCATGCAAATGGCTCACAGTTAAATAGAGCCTGAAGCACACTCCACACTAGCTCTGAAGAACTCGTCCCATTGGACGAAGGAAACGCGTCCGCTCACTTATTCCATATCACGGACATTATATCCTGTCTGGGGATTTACCCCCCTAACAACCTCCACAATTCCGGCACAACTTCCTCCTTATAACGTTAAGGACAGCATTGGAATCTCATAGAGCTGTGTATGCGGCACTGCATTTGGAGACTCGGAGCTAATACTATCTTTACAGAACCGGAGAGTGAACGCCTGAAGAACCCGCTAAACTGTATCCAATTAGCGGAGCACACCCAGTTCTATTGGGATGTGAACAGTGGCGATATATACTCTTACTCCCTCCATCTCCTCAGCTTGTACCTGAAATATATTCAACAGTAAGAAAACAGATCTTTTGCACCTGAGGGAACGTCATACAAGCCGATCAGGCAAGGACTAACAACCCCGCGGAGGTGCATGAGTGGAAAACTCTCTGCTAAAAGCTAATCTCTGTGCCAGCATACACTGACCGATCACCAAACAGACATCGATAAAAAATCTCTCCACGGAGCGGAACGAACTGAACATTCCCCGGCTCCCTGTACCTTCACACAACAGGTCTGGGTAAGCAAAGGAATTCACTATTCCGTCTTCTTTGCTATTACTTTGATTTCTATCTGATTGATGATCTGGGTAACCATGTGAGTTTAATACCAATACATATACCTATATATTAAAAAGGAGATAATAAAGACTGACCAACCCATATGGAACTACAAGACTGACATCTACATAGATCCAATAAGGATAATTAACCAGGTCTATCTATATTGGACAGTGCCTAAAATTCCAGTTAAAAGATTCTCCACAACTACAGGAATCCAATCAAAACACTCTGCAGTAACACATGTGATTAAAATGAACTTGCTAGCTAAAATCAATGGTGAAGGTATTATACTATTTTTTTATAATAATGTATCAGGTGGATTATTTAATATAAAAATAATAAATTATTTTTCTACAACCCAAAGTTTCTCATTGAAGAATCCTTTTTTAGGAGGGACCTTTTCCTTCCTTTCCCCCTTTTTTGATATGCCTAAACTTGATTCAGAGAAACACACCGACAATTGAACTAATTAATCGCAGGTGCAGGGTTTTGTTTTTGGATTACAAAGGTAGTACTAACTAATAGTATCTCCTTTTAACCAAACACATATACAGGAATATACTTCTATTCCCCATTTCCCCTTTCCCCTCTTTTTTTAAATTGTTGCTAAGCCTCCTGCACATTATACACCTGAAGTTAGCCCGTATTGCTGTGTTTTCCTGGTGTGTTACACCAACAGGCATTTGCAGCACTTACAGCGGGCGGAGTGTGCCTCCTGCACATTATACACCTGAAGTTAGCCCGTATTGCTGTGTTTTCCTGGTGTGTTACACCAACAGGCATTTGCAGCACTTACAGCGGGCGGAATGTGCCTCCTGCACATTATACACCTGAAGTTAGCCCGTATTGCTGTGTTTTCCTGGTGTGTTACACCAACAGGCATTTGCAGCACTTACAGCGGGCGGAGTGTGCCTCCTGCACATTATACACCTGAAGTTAGCCTGTATTGCTGTGTTTTCCTGGTGTTACACCAACAGGCATTTGCAGCACTTACAGCGGGCGGAGTGTGCCTCCTGATCATATTACACCTGAAGTTAGCCTGTATTGCTGTGTTTTCCTGGTGTGTTACACCAACAGGCATTTGCAGCACTTACAGCGGGCGGAGTGTGCCTCCTGATCATATTACACCTGAAGTTAGCCTGTATTGCTGTGTTTTCCTGGTGTGTTACACCAACAGGCATTTGCAGCACTTACAGCAGGCGTAGTGTGATTCCTGCAAAATATACTCCTGAAGCTAGGCCTTATTGCTGGTTTTCCCATCTCCCTGCAGGCCATTAGAATGTCTGGAAGGCAAACAAGGAGAGGCAGACAGTCAGGAGTAGGGATGAGCTTCGAGTTCGACTCGAACATCGCCTGTTCGCCCGTTCGCCGAACAGCGAACAAATTGGGGTGTTTGCGGCAAATTCGAAAAGTCTATCGGAGAAATCTAAAGTGCTAATTATAAAGGCTTATATGCAAGTTATTGTCCTAAAAAGTGTTTGGGGACCCGGGTCCTGCCCCAGGGGACATGTATCAATGCAAATTTTTTTTTTTTTAAACGGCCGTTTTTTCGGGAGCAGTGATTTTAATAATGCTTAAAGTGAAACAATAAAAGTGAAATATTCCTTTAAATTTCATACCTGGGGGGTGTGTATGATATGCATGTGAAGTGGCGCATGTTTCCCGTGCTTAGAACTGTCCCTGCAAAAAATGTCATTTCTGAAGGAAAAAAAGTCATTTAAAACTCACTCGCGGCTATTAATGAATTGTCGGCTTTTATCAATACATACAAAAGTCATTGATAAAAAATAAAAAAAAGCGTGGGGGTCCCCCAGAATTCAATTACCAGGCCCTTCAGGTCTGGAATAGATATTAAGGGGAACCCCGCCGCAAATAAAAAAAAAATGGCGTGGGGTTCCCCCTAAATATCCATACCAGGCCCTTCAGATCTGGCATAGATTTTAAGGGGAACTCCACCTCAAATTAAAAAAAAAAATGGCGTGGAGTCCCCCCAAAAATCCATACCAGACCCTTATCCGAGCACGCAACCTGGCCGGCCGCAGGGGAAAAGGGGGGGACGAGAGCGCCCCCCCCCCTCCCTCCTGAACCGTACCAGGCCACATGCCCTCAACATGGGGAGGATGTCCCCATGTTGATGGGGACAAGGGCCTCATCCCCACAACCCTTGCCCGGTGGTTGTGGGGGTCTGCGGGCGGGGGGCTTATCGGAATCTGGAAGACCCCTTTAACAAAGGGGACCCCCAGATCCCCCCCCCCCTATGTGAATTGGTAAGGGGTACATTGTACCCCTACCATTTCACAAAGAAAGCGTAAAAAAATGTAAAAAAAAAACACACAAACACCTTGGAAAGGTCCTTTATTAAAAAAAAAAAAAAAAAAAAAAACATTCCAGCGGTGAAATCCAGTGTCCCGCGGCGATCCCGATGTCCAGCGCTGTCCGTAACTGGTTTTGCCTGAGCGGACCTGATGGGGAACTTCCTCCTCAGTGTTTTAAATGTATAGACCCGCCCCTTCTAAAGTTCCCCATCAGGTCCGCTCAGCGGACCAGATGCGGAACATGACAAGGGGCGGGTCTTTACATGTATTACACAGCGAACGAAGTTCCCCATCAGGTCCGCCCCCTCGGTATGTCGGACCCGCCTACGTCATTGGCTTGAGCGGGGAACTTCCTTCACTATGTAAATTTAAATTACACAGTGAAGGAAGTTCCCTGCTCAGGCCAATGACGTAGGCGGGTCCGACATACCGAGGGGGCGGACCTGATGGGGAACTTCTTTCACTGTGGTAATACATGTATAGACCCGCCCCTTCTCATATTCCGCATCTGGTCCGCTAAGCGGACCTGATGGGGAACTTTAGAAGGGGCGGGTCTATACATTTAAAATACTGAGGAGGAAGTTCCCCATCAGGTCCGCTCAGGCAAAACCAGTGATGGACAGCGCTGGACATCGGATCACCGCGGGACACTGGATTTCACCGCTGGAATGTTTTTTTTTTTCCTTTTTATTTAATAAAGGACTTTTTTAAGGTGTTTGTGTGTTTTTTTTTTAGACATTTTTTTACGCTTTCTTTGTGAAATGGTAGGGGTACAATGTACCCCTTACCAATTCACATGGGGGGGGGCCGGGATCTGGGGGTCCCCTTTGTTAAAGGGGTCTTCCAGATTCCGATAAGCCCCCCGCCCGCAGACCCCCACAACCACCGGGCAAGGGTTGTGGGGATGAGGCCCTTGTCCCCATCAACATGGGGACATTCTCCCCATGTTGAGGGCATGTGGCCTGGTACGGTTCAGGAGGGAGGGGGGCCGCTCTCGTCCCCCCCTTTTCCCCTGCGGCCGGCCAGGTTGCGTGCTCGGATAAGGGTCTGGTATGGATTTTTGGGGGGACTCCACGCCATTTTTTTTTTACTTTGGGGTGGAGTTCCCCTTAAAATCCATGCCAGATCTGAAGGGCCTGGAATGGATATTTAGGGGACACCCCACGCCATTTTATTTATTTGCGGCGGGGTTCCCCTTAATATCCATTCCAGACCTGAAGGGCGTGGTAATTGAATTCTGGGGAATCCCCACGCTTTTTTTTTTTTTTATCAATGACTTTTGTATGTATTGATAAAAGCCGACAATTCATTATTAGCCACGAGTGAGTTTTAAATGACTTTTTTTCCTTCAAAAATGACATTTTGTGCAGGGACAGTTCTAAGCACGGGAAACATGCGCCACTTTACATGCATATCATACACACCCCCCAGGTACGAAATTTAGAGGAATATTTCACTTTTATTTTTTAATTTTAAGCATTATTAAAATCACTGCTCCCGAAAAAACTGCAGTTTTTAAAACTTCTTTTTGCATTGATACATGTCCCCTGGGGCAGGACCCAGGTCCCCAAACACTTTTTAGGACAATAAATTGCATATAAGCCTTTATAATTAGCACTTTAGATTTCGAAAGTTCGAGTCCATTGTATTTAATAGGGTTCTAAAGTTCACACGAACATTTTGTTGGTTCGCAGGTTCTGGTGCGAACCGAACAGGGGGGTGTTCGGCTCATCCCTGGTCAGGAGCCAATAAAAGAGGGCAAGCAGGCTCTGTGTCTAGAGACAACAGTGCTGGTCGTGGACGCGGTGCATCGCCATCAGCACGTGGCCATGGGACACGCTTGTCCTTCTTTTCGGCAGCTGGACGTGTTGAGCCGCATCATGCCGAAGACTTGGTAGAGTGGATGACCAAGCCCTCCTCATCCTCCTCATCCTCTCTCACCCAGGCTCAGGGTACTGGCAAAGCAGCTGCCAAAGCGTCCTCTTCCCTGGTATCAATGTCATCATCAGTCACTCCTTCCCTAGACCAACCATGTCCTCCTGAGGAGTCCCCCGAACTTTTTGAGCACAGTGTTGGGTACATGCTCCAGGAGGATGCCCAGCGTTTCGAAGGGTCTGATGATGATACCCAGCTAGAGGAAGGCAGTAGCGTGAGAGCAGAGAGGGGGGATGCTCAAGAAGGACACCAATCTGGCAGTCATGTTCCAGCAGCTGCAGCATACTGCCAGATTGGCTCCAGTGATGAGGAGGGAGGGGATGATGAGGTCACTGACTCCACGTGGGTGCCTAATAGGAGAGAGGAGGAGGAGGAGGAGGAGGATGAGGAGGAGGCACATCTCCAACGAGGCAGGATGCCCTCGGGGGCCAGCGTAAGGGCAGCACACCGGCGGAATCACACCGCAGAGCTCCGCCTGTGCAGGGCGCTGCCTCTGCCCGTTATTCAAAAAGTTCTTTGGTGTGGGCCTTTTTTGAGTCGAGTGCATCAGATCGCACAGCTGCTGTTTGCAACATATGTCTCAAGCGTATATCGTGTGGCCAAAACATCACCCGCTTGGGCACCACATGCTTGACCAGACATATGTTGACCTGCCATGGAGCTCGTTGGCAAGCCTACCTTAAAGACCCACACCAAAGAACAAAGCTGACCTCTTCTTGCACCGCATCAGCTGGGATCTCCAACCCCACTATACCTTCAGTCCTCTCTGAAACCTGCACTGAGAGGAATGAAGGTGTAGAATTAGGTGTGTCACAGCCAAGTACTTGCGGGCACTCTGCTAGCAGTACACCGACGTCCGATTCTAGCAGGCAAATTTCCCTGCCCCAGCTGCTGGACCGTCAAAAGAAGTTCACTCCCAGCCATCCACATGCCCAGCGGTTGAATGCTAGCTTGGCTAAATTGCTAGCGCTTCAACTGCTGCCTTTTCAGTTGGTAGACTCGGCCCCCTTCCGTGAATTTGTGCAATGTGCGGTTCCTCAGTGGCAGGTTCCCAAACGCCCCTTTTTTCTCACAGAAGGCGATTCCGGCTCTCTACCGGCATGTGGAAGGCAATGTCTTGGCCTCGCTGGACAGAGCGGTCAGCGGTAAGGTGCATATTACCGCTGACTCATGGTCCAGCAGGCATGGACAGGGACGTTACCTTTCTTTCATGGCCCATTGGGTCACTTTTTTGGCAGCTGGGAAGGATGCAGGACAAGGTGCAGTAGTGTTGGAGGTTGTTCCGCCGCCACGCCTCCAAAATGCTACTACTGGTTGTGACACACCTCTCTCCTCCACCCCCTCCTCTTCTTCTTCCTCCATGGCCTCTTCCTGTGCTTTGTCCTCGGAACCAGCGGTGCTCCGTAGGCGTTCAAGGGGCTACGCAAGTACGCAGGCAAAAAGATGCCATGCCGTGCTTGCGCTGGTGTGTTTGGGGGACAGGAGCCACACTGGGGCAGAGGTTCTGTCTGCTCTGCAGGGGCAGGCCGAGAGGTGGTTGACGCCACGCCAGCTTAAGCCAGGAATGGTGGTTTGCGACAATGGCACCAACCTCCTCTCCGCCCTCCGACAGGGAAAACTGACCCATGTGCCCTGTGTGGCTCACGTCCTTAACCTGGTGGTGCAGCTGTTCATGGGCAGGTACCCGGGCTTACAGGATGTCCTGAGGCAGGCCAGGAAAGTCTGTGTGCATTTCCGCAGATCTTATAATGCCAGTGCTAGCCTGGCTGAGCTGCAAAAGGAGTTGAACCTGCCCAAGAACCGCCTTATATGTGACATGCCCACCAGGTGGAACTCAACGTTGGCCATGCTGCAGCAGCTGCACACGCAGCAGAGGGCCATCAATGAGTACCTGTGCGACTACGGCACCAGGACAGGGTCAGGGGAGCTCGGGTTTTTTTCACCACACCAGTGGGGCATGATCAGGGATGCATGCACTGTCCTGGCACCATTTGAGGAGGCCACGAGGATGGTGAGCAGTAGTGATGAGCCGAACACCCCCGGGTTCGGTTCGCACCAGAACCCGCGAACGGACCGAAAGTTTGCACGAACTTTAGAACCCTATTAAATACAATGGATGCGAACGTTCGAAATCTAAAGTGCTAATTATAACGACTATTATGCATGTTATTGTCCTAAAAAGGGTTTGGGAACCCGGGTTCTGCACCAGGGGACATGTATCAATGCAAAAAGAAGTTTTAAAAACGGACGTTTTTCTGGAGCAGTCATTTTAATGATGCATAAAGTGAAAAAAAAAAAGTCAAATATTACTTTAAATATCGTACCTGGGGGGTGTCTAAAGTATGCCTGTGAAGTGCCACGTGTTTCCCGTGTTTAGAACTGTCCCTGCACAAAATTACATTTCTAAAGGAAAAAAAGCCATTTAAAACTGCTTGCGGCTTTAATGCAATGTCTGGTTCCGGTAATATGGATGAAAATTTTTAAGAAAAATGGCATAGCTACCCCATCACACACCCCCCCCCTACCCCAGCCCATTACCAGCCCCTTTGGGTCTTGTATGGATATTAAGGGGAACCCCGCACACAAAATAAAAAACACCCCATTTACTCTGAACAGCCGTATACAGGCGGTGCATACAAGACAGGGACTGTAGGTTTGTTCTTATGTAGAATCTGTTTGTAATTTTGAACAGGTACATTGTTTAAGTGTAGCTCCAGCCAAAAAATATATTTTTAAGCTTTTTGGAAAACATAGGGAAGGGTTATCACCCCTGTAACATTTGTTTTGCTGTCTGTGCAGTGTGCACCTGTTCAGAACAGTTCACCTCACTTTCCGTCCTAATGACAAATGTTTTTTGAAAATTTGGGGTTTTTATTGAAACAAGAATTGGTGATAAAGAATCAGTGTAGAGGACACACTTTTTTCCCATATTAACTCTTACAGGAGAGAATTTGCCTTCCTAGGGGTAGATTTCCTCTCACTTCCTGTTGTATCCTTCCGTTTGCAAGGAGGAGTCGTTTGTAAGTTGGATGTTTGAAAGTAGGGGCCTGCCGTATATACTCAGCTGAAATTTGCCCCTTACATGTTGGTGTTGCCACAACACTGTGAGCCCTCACAGTTACTCTTGGTGGGCGCATGAATGGGCCCTGCTGTGAATTATTAGATCAAGAATTGTAATTGCATGCCCCTGTTAAACAGGGGCTGAAAAATTGGGCCTTAGCCACTGGTGCTGGTGCCACGACACTGCAACCACTCCCAGATACTCTACTTGGAGTGCAGTAATGAGCCCTGCTGCAAAGCATTACTTAAAAAAATTGTAATAACACACCCCTGTTAAACAGGGGCTGAAAAATTGGGCCTTAGCCACTGGTAGCGGCACCCAGAAACAAAAATGTTCTTCCAAGCTATCATCGTCAATCGGATCATTGAGGAGGAGGAGGATAGTCAGTCAACATAACAGGACAAACTCTCAGCTTCAGCATCAGTCTTGAAGGGATGTGACATTTGAAAATAAATTAGTCTGTTATATCAGCTTCAGGTGTTTGGTAGCTGGTGGTGATCCAAGACTGGTTAATCTTTATGAAGGTCAGTCGATCAACAGAGTCGGTGGACAGGCGCACCCTGTGATCCGTGACAAATCCTCCAGCAGCACTGAATGTGCGTTCTGAAAGAACGCTGGATGCAGGACAGGCCAGTAGCTCAATTGCATACTGTGCAAGCTCTGGCCAGTGATCCATCCTCAAGACCCAGTAAGCCAGAGGATTTTCGGTGGGGAAGGTGTCCAATTCTGACCTTGCCCCTAGGTATTCCTGCACCATGTATATCAGACGCTGGCGATGGTTGCTGGAACCGATCATACCTTGGGGCTGCGGACTAAAGAATTGTCTGAACGCTTCGGTCAGGCGGCCACCTTCCCCACCGCTCCTTCTTTGACTGACCGAAGCTTCAGCAACTCGTTGTCCAAGACCAGGAGTTTGTAACCTCCCAGTCTCTTGGAACGCGTTGCACAGACCTTTCTGCAAGGCCTCCCGGAGTTGTCTCATCCTCTGCTCCCTCTGCGACGGTAAGATAAGGTCCGCAACCTTACCCTTGTACCGTGGATCAAGGAGAGTGGCAAGCCAGTAATGGTCCCTCTCCTTGATCCGAAGAATACGAGGATCCTTCCGCAGACTTTGCAGGATCAGGGAGGCCATGCAGCGTAGGTTAGCTGAGGCATTCAGTCCGGAGTCCTCTGGGTCACTAAGGACGACATGATCCGCAGCCACCTCCTCCCAGCCACGTACAAGTCCACTGGTTTCTTGGGACTGTAAATCATCCCTAAAAGACTGCTGCTGATGATGCTGAGTGCCAGGCTCCACCTCCATGCTGACACAATCCTCCTCCTCCTCCTCCTCCTCCTCTTCTTCCTGTGCGATGGGTGGGACAGAAGGAACACTGTCTGGGTAAAGGGGGGCCTTGAGAGGCAAGGAAGTCCTCCTATTCCTGCCTCTGTTCTGCCTCAAGTGCCCTGTCCATTATTCCACGCAGCGTATGTTCCAACAGGTGGACAAGAGGTACAGTGTCACTGATGCATGGACTGTCACTGCTCACCATCCTCGTGGCCTCCTCAAATGGTGCCAGGACAGTGCATGCATCCCTGATCATGCCCCACTGGCGTGGTGAAAAAAACCTGAGCTCCCCTGACCCTGTCCTGGTGCCGTAGTCGCACAGGTACTCATTGATGGCCCTCTGCTGCATGTGCAGCCGCTGCAGCATGGCCAACGTTGAGTTCCACCTGGTGGGCATGTCACATATAAGGCGGTTCTTGGGCAGGTTCAACTCCTTTTGCAGCTCAGCCAGGCGAGCACTGGCATTATAAGATCTGCGGAAATGCACACAGACTTTCCTGGCCTGCCTCAGGACATCCTGTAAGCCCGGGTACCTGCCCAAGAACCGCTGCACCACCAGGTTAAGGACGTGAGCCACACAGGGCACATGGGTCAGTTGTCCCTGTCGGAGAGCGGAGAGGAGGTTGGTGCCATTGTCGCAAACTACCATTCCTCTGCCCCAGTGTGGCTCCTGTCCCCCAAACACACCAGCGCAAGCACAGCATGGCATCTTTTTGCCTGCGTACTCGCGTAGCCCCTTGAACGCCTACGGAGCACCGCTGGTTCCGAGGACAAAGCACAGGAAGAGGCCACGGAGGAAGAAGAAGAGGAGGGGGTGGAGGACAGAGGTGTGTCACAACCAGTAGTAGCATTTTGGAGGCGTGGCGGTGGAACAACCTCCAACACTACTGCACCTTGTCCTGCATCCTTCCCAGCTGCCAAAAGAGTGACCCAATGGGCCGTGAAAGAAAGGTAACGTCCCTGTCCATGCCTTCTGGACCATGAGTCAGCGGTAATATGCACCTTACCACTGACCGCCCTGTCCAGCGAGGCCAAGACATTGCCTTCCACATGCCGGTAGAGAGCCGGAATCGCCTTCTGTGAGAAAAAGTGGCGTTTGGGAACCTGCCACTGAGGAACCGCACATTGCACAAACTCACGGAACGGGGCCGAGTCTACCAACTGAAAAGGCAGCAGTTGAAGCGCTAGCAATTTAGCCAAGCTAGCATTCAACCGCTGGGCATGTGGATGGCTGGGAGTGAACTTCTTTCGACGGTCCAGCAGCTGGGGCAGGGAAATTTGCCTGCTAGAATCGGACGTTGGTGTACTGCTAGCAGAGTGGCCGCAAGTACTTGGCTGTGACACACCTAATTCTACACCTTCATTCCTCTCAGTGCAGGTTTCAGAGAGGACTGAAGGTATAGTGGGGTTGGAGATCCCAGCTGATGCGGTGCAAGGAGAGGTACGCTTTGTTCTTTGGTGTGGGTCTTTAAGGTAGGCTTGCCAACGAGCTGCATGGCAGGTCAACATATGTCTGGTCAAGCATGTGGTGCCCAAGCGGCTGTTTTGACCACGCGATATACGCTTGAGACATATGTTGCAAACAGCAGCTGTGCGATCTGATGCACTCGCCTCAAAAAAGGCCCACACCAAAGAACTTTTTGAATAACGGGCATAGGCAGCGCCCTGCACAGGCGGAGCTCTGTGGTGTGATTCCGTCGGTGTGCTGCCCTTACGCTGGCCACCCAAGGGCATCCTGCCTTGTTGGAGATGTGCCTCCTCCTCATCCTCCTCCTCCTCCTCTCTCCTATTAGGCACCCACGTGGAGTCAGTGACCTCATCATCCCCTCCCTCCTCATCACTGGAGCCAATCTGGCAGTATGCTGCAGCTGCTGGAACATGACTGCCAGATTGGTGTCCTTCTTGAGCATCCCCTCTCTCTGCTCTCACGCTACTGCCTTCCTCTAGCTGGGTATCATCATCAGACCCTTCGAAACGCTGGGCATCCTCCTGGAGCATGTACCCAACACTGTGCTCAAACAGTTCGGGGGACTCCTCAGGAGGAGGACATGGTGGGTCTAGGGAAGGAGTGACTGATGATGACATTGATACCAGGGAAGAGGACGCTTTGGCAGCTGCTTTGCCAGTACTCTGAGCCTGGGTGAGAGAGGATGAGGAGGGCTTGGTCATCCACTCTACCAAGTCTTCGGCATGATGTGACTCAACATGTCCAGCTGCCGAAAAGAAGGACAAGCGTGTCCCATGGCCATGTGCTGATGACAATGCACCGCGTCCACGACCAGCACTGTTGCCCCCAGACACAGAGCCTGCTTGCCCTCTTTTATTGGCTCCTGACTGTCTGCCTTTCCTTGTTTGCCTTCCAGACATTCTAATGGCCTGCAGGGAGATGGGAAAACCAGCAATAAGGGGTAGCTTCAGGTGTATACTGTGCAGGAGGCTTAGCAACAATGACACTGACACTGTCCCCTGCCTATCCTTCTCTCTCCCTGCACACAAGGTTTAGCAAAGAATATGACACTGACACTCTCCCTGCCTATCCTTGTCTGTCCCTACAAACAAGGTTTAGCAAAGAATATGACACTGACACTCTCCCTGCCTATCCTTGTCTGTCCCTACAAACAAGGTTTAGCAAAGAATGTGACACTGACACTCTCCCTGACGATCCTTGTCTGTCCCTACAAACAAGGTTTAGCAAAGAATATGACACTGACACTCTGCCTACCTATCCTTGTCTGTCCCTACAAACAAGGTTTAGCAAAGAATGTGACACTGACACTCTCCCTGACGATCCTTGTCTGTCCCTACAAACAAGGTTTAGCAAAGAATATGACACTGACACTCTGCCTACCTATCCTTGTCTGTCCCTACACACAAGATTTAGCAATATGCTTCAGCACACAAGGTTTAGCAAAGAATATGACACTGACACTCTCCCTGCCGATCCTTGTCTGTCCCTACAAACAAGGTTTAGCAAAGAATATGACACTGACACTCTCCCTGCCTATCCTTCTCTGTCCCTACACACAAGTTTGAGGTACAAATAGCACTGACACTGTCCCTGCCTATGTAACTCTTTCCCTGCGCCGGAACACACTACACGAGGCCGCCGCGCTGGCGGCCTTTTATAGTGTGGGGCGTGTACTAAACCCCCTCAGCAATAATTGGCCACAGGCATCCTGCCTGTGGCCAATCATTGCTCTCCTCGCTGCCGGCGCTGTGATTGGCCAAGCATGCAGGGTCACAGTGCATGCTTGGCCAATCACAGCGCCGGGATTACACTGCGATGGCGCAGTGTATTGTGGGCCGTTCGCGTCACTCGAATTTGGCGCGAACGGCCCAAATAGTTCGTTGTTCGCCGAACGCGCGAACAACCGATGTTCGAGTCGAACCTATGTTCGACTCGAACACCGAGCTCATCCCTAGTGAGCAGTGACAGTGCATGCATCAGTGACACTGTACCTCTTGTCCACCTGTTGGAACATACGCTGCGTGGAATAATGGACAGGGCATTCGAGGCAGAACAGAGGCAGGAAAAGGAGGACTTCCTTGCCTCTCAAGGCCCCCTTTACCCAGACAGTGTTCCTTCTGTCCCACCCATGGCACAGGAAGAGGAGGAGGAGGAGGAGGAGGATTGTGTCAGCATGGAGGTGGAGCCTGGCACTCAGCATCATCAGCAGCAGTCTTTTAGGGATGATTTACAGTCCCAAGAAACCAGTGGACTTGTACGTGGCTGGGAGGAGGTGGCTGCGGATCATGTCGTCCTTAGTGACCCAGAGGACTCCGGACCGAATGCCTCTGCTAACCTACGCTGCATGGCCTCCCTGATCCTGCAAAGTCTGCGGAAGGATCCTTGTATTCTTTGGATCAAGGAGAGGGACCATTACTGGCTGGCCACTCTCCTTGATCCACGGTACAAGGGTAAGGTTGCGGACCTTATGTTACCGTCGCAGAGGGAGCAGAGGATGAGACAACTCCGGGAGGCCTTGCAGAAAGGTCTGTGCAATGCGTTCCCAGAGACTGGGAGGTTACAAACTCCTGGTCCTGGACAACGAGTTGCTGAGGCTTCGGTCAGTCAAAGAAGGAGCAGTGGGGAAGGTGGCCGTCTGACCGATGCGTTCAGACAATTCTTTAGTCCGCAGCCCCAAGGTATGATCGGTTCCAGCAACCATCGCCAGCGTCTGATATACATGGTGCAGGAATACCTAGGGGCAAGGTCAGACTTGGACACCTTCCCCACCGAAAATCCTCTGGCTTACTGGGTTTTGAGGATGGATCACTGGCCAGAGCTTGCACAGTATGCAATTGAGCTACTGGCCTGTCCTTCATCCAGCGTTCTTTCAGAACGCACATTCAGTGCTACTGGAGGATGTCACGGATCACAGGGTGCGCCTGTCCACCGACTCGGTTGATCGACTGACCTTCATAAAGATGAACCAGTCTTGGATCACCACCAGCTACCAAACACCTGAAGCTGATATAACAGACTAATTTATTTTCAAATGTCACATCCCTTCAAGACTGATGCTGATGCTAAGAGACTGTCCTGTTATGTTGACTGACTATCCTTCTCCTCCTCAATGATCCGATTGATGATGATAGCTTGGAAGAACATTTTTGTTTCTGGGTGCCGCCACCAGTGGCTAAGGCCCAATTTTTCAGCCCCTGTTTATCAGGGGCATGTAATTACAATTTTTTATGCAATGCTTTGCAGCAGGGCTCATTCCTGCACTCCAACTAGAGTATCTGGGAGAGGTTGCAGTGTCGTGGCACCAGCACCAGTGGCTAAAGCCCAATTTTACAGCCCCTGTTTAGCAGGGGCGTGTTATTAAAAAATGTTATGCAATGCTTTGCAGCAGGGCTCATTCCTGCACTCCAACTAGAGTATCTGGGAGAGGTTGCAGTGTCGTGGCACCAGCACCAGTGGCTAAGGCCCAATTTTTCAGCCCCTGTTTAACAGGGACGTGTAATTACAATTTTTGATGCAATACTTTGCAACAGGGCTCATTGCTGTGCTCCAAGTACAGTATCTGTGAGGGGTTGCAGTGTTGTGCCACCAGTGCCTAAGGCCCAATTTTTCTGCCCCTGTTTAACAGGGGCATGCAATTACAATTCTTGATTTAATAATTCACAGCAGGGCCCATTCATGCGCCCACCAAGAGTAACTGTGAGGGCTTACAGTTTTGTGGCAACACCAACATGTAAGGGGCCTATTTCTGCAGAGTATATACGGCAGGTCCCTACTTTCAAACATCCAACTTACAAACGACTCCTCCTTGCAAACGGAAGGATACAACAGGAAGTGAGAGGAAATCTACCCCTAGGAAGGCAAATTCTCTCCTGTAAGAGTTAATATGGGAAAAAAAGTGTCTCCTCTCCACTGATGCTTTATCACCAATTCTTGTTTCAATAAAAACCCCAAATTTTCAAAAAACATTTGTCATTAGGACGGAAAGTGAGGTGAAATGTTCTGAACAGGGGCACAGACAGCAAAACAAATGTTACAGGGGTGATAACCCTTCCCTATGTTTTCCAAAAAGCTTAAAAATATATTTTTTGGCTGGAGCTACACTTAAACAATGTACCTGTTCAAAATTACAAACAGATTCTACATAAGAACAAACCTACAGTCCCTGTCTTGTATGCACCGCCTGTATACGGCTGTTCAGAGTATATAGGGCCTTTTTTATTTTGTGTGCGGGGTTCCCCTTAAAACCCATACAAGACCCAAAGGGGCTGGTAATGGGCTGGGGTAGGGGGGGGGGGGGGGTGATGGGGTAGCTATGCCATTTTTCTTAAAGATTTTCATCCATATTACCGGGACCAGACATTACATTAAAGCCGCAAGCAGTTTTAAATGGCTTTTTTTCCTTTAGAAATGTAATTTTGTGCAGGGACAGTTCTAAACACGGGAAACACGTGGCACTTCACAGGCATACTTTAGACACCCCCCAGGTACGATATTTAACCACTTCAATACCAGGCACTTATACAGCTTCCTGCCCAAGCCAATTTTGAGCTTTCAGCGCTGTCGCAATTTGAATGACAATTGCGCGGTCATGCTACACTGTACCCAAACAAATTTTTTATCATTTTGTTCTCACAAATAGAGCTTTCTTTCGGTGGTATTTGATCGCCTCTGCGATTTTTATTTTTTGCACAACAAATAAAAAAAGAGCAAAATTTTTGAAAAAAACTACTTTTTTCTTTGTTTCTGTTAATTTTTTTTGTAAATAAGTACCTTTTCTACTTCAATGACGGGCACTGATAAGGCGGCACTGAAGGGCACTGATAAGGCGACACTGATGGGCACCGATGAGGTGGCACCAATGAGGTGGCACTGAGGTGGCACTGATGGGCACTGATGATGGGCACTGATAGGCGGCACTGATGGGCACTGATATGTGGCACTGGTATGCGGCACTGATTGGCACTCATAGGCGGCACTGATTGGCACTCATAGGCGGCACTGATTGGCACTCATAGGCGGCACTGATTGGCACTGATGGGCACTTATGGGTGGCACTGATAGGTGGCACGGACGGGCACTGATAGGTGGGCACTTATGGGCACAGATGGGCACGGATGGGCACTGATAGGTGGCACTGATGGACACTGATGCCCAGCAATGCCAGCCACCACACACTGTGGTAGTGCCAGTCAGTGCCTATTTGTGGGCACTGATTGGCATATTTTTGTTATGTTTTTTTTATATATTTTTTGTTTTACTACATGTGGATGGCCATGGGGGCCATCCACATGCTTGGGGCTTCCCTGGTGGTCCTGGGGGGCTTCCCTGGTGGTCCAGTGTGGGTATCCGAGGGGGGGCTGCGCTGATAAACAATCAGTGCGAACCCCCCCTGTCAGGAGAGCCGCCGATCGGCTCTCCTCTACTCGCGTCTGTCAGACGCGAGTGAGGAAGAGCCGATCAACGGCTCTTCCTGTTTACATCGTGATCAGCCGTGATTGGACACAGCTGATCATGTGGTAAAAAGCCTCCGCCGGAGGCTCTTTACCGAGATCAGTGTATCGGTGTGTCAGACTGACACACCGCTCCGCCGATCGCCGCGATGCGCGCCCCCCGGGCGCGGCGGCTGTTATCCTGCAGGACAACATATGACGTCCAGTGTGGATAACACAACCACTTCCCGGACGTCAATATGCTATTGACTGGGCGGGAAGTGGTTAAAGGAAAATTTGACTTTTTTTTTTCACATTATGCATCATTAAAATGACTGCTCCCGAAAAACGGCCGTTTTTAAAACTTCTTTTTGCATTGATACATGTCCCCTGGTGCAGAACCCGGGTTCCCAAACCCTTTTTAGGACAATAACATGCATAATAGTCGTTATAATTAGCACTTTAGATTTCGAACGTTCGCATCCATTGTATTTAATAGGGTTCTAAAGTTCGTGCGAACTTTCGGTCCGTTCGCGGGTTCTGGTGCGAACCGAACCCGGGGGTGTTCGGCTCATCACTAATGCCACCTATCAGTGCCCATCCATGCCACCTATCAGTGCCCATCCATGCCGCCTATCAGTGCCCATCCGTGTCGCCTATCCGTGCTGCCTATCCGTACCCATCCATGCCGCCTATCTGTGCCCATCCATGCCGCCTATCTGTGCCCATCCGTTTCGCCTATCTGTGCTGCCTATCAGTGCCACCTATCAGTGCCTATTAGTGCCCATCAGTGCCACCTCATCGGTGCCAACTCATTGGTGCCACCTCATCGGTGCCCATCAGTGCCGACTTATCAGTGCCCGTCAGTGCAGCCCCACCAGTGCCCATCAGCGAAGGAGAAAATGTACTTATTTACAAAGTTTTGTAACTGAAACAAAAAAAACACTATTTTTTTTCAAATTTTCTGTCTTTTTTTTTTTGCAGAAAATAAAAATCCCAGAGGTGATCAAATACCACCAAAAGAAAGCTCTATTTGTGGGAACAAAATGATAAAAATTTGTCATTCAAAGTGCAACAGCGCTGAAAGCTGAAAATTGGTCTGGTCAGGAAGGTGTAAAAGTGCCCTGTATGGAAGTGGTTAAAAGGATCCAAAAAAAATGTGATAATAAATGGCTTCATGTGATTGCTATCCCTAAATAAAAGACAGTTTTTTGGCATTATCAGCCGTATTTTCAATATTAATGCCAAAATTTCACAATTTGTGCCAGGGTATGCAAACTTTTGAGCACAACTATAACTATGTACATACTATTGCTCCATTTATGTATTCTGGGGTATTTTTTTTTCCCCTCCTGTGCTGTATTTTTGTTTTTGTTTTGTTTTTCAGCATTTTTATTTATTTTTATTGAGCGACTTACTGTACCTCTCCCGTATCTCTATAGTAATAAGAACTTCCCTTCTGTATCCAAAACAAATCAAAGTTTTGGCTGCAGCTGGGCAATAAATGGAAAACCAGTGGGGGGGGAGGGAGTCATCAAGAAAAGACAGCTGGCAACTCCATTGTCCTCGAGTATTTTATTTTGTCATACCAGTGAGTACAGACAGTGGCAGACGCGTTTCGGCGATAAGCCTTGTTCACAGCACACAATGGGGGAGGAAGTCATGATCAGGAAAAAAGTTTTATAGTAAGAGATAAAAATTTAGAATTTGAAATTATGAAGACAACGCGGCATTTGCAATTTTAAAAAATGAGAAGTATTTTATTTTCAGAGATTGGACTGCCCATATCTCCCACCCCACCCCCATACATGCTGAGTCTCACTGCATACACAAATAATAGAGAATGTCGTGACAAGTAGAAGAAGATGTCTATGTGATTCTTCACCCGCATGTTCTATTATAGGATTCTGGCATATTTTACATTATTCATTCTGATGATGCAACTTGTTCCCGGTTTATATTCAAGCATTTCCTACTTTGAACACAAGGAAGGAGAGCGATGCTAAGAGGCTGCTAATTGATTTTGTACCTACAGTACATGGATGGGCTTCATACTTTCCCCGGCAACTTTCTTCTCTTGAAGAAGCATTCTCTCTCTTGAGAGCATCTTCATAATCATATCCAGTGGCGGCTGGTGTTTTTTTTTGGGGGGGGGGGGGGGGCGGCAAACAACCGACCCCCCCCCACCGCTGTTTGCTGGTCGGTCCTGCACTTACCCCCTCGTGGCCGATGGCAGGCAGCATGGTGCAGCGGCTCAGCTCAGCAGCTTCCAGCTCCTCCACCCCCTCCTCCTAGGAGTCCAATAGGATCACCTGTCCGTTCAGCCAATCGAGCGACCGGTGTCAAAACCCCCTTCCTGATTGGCCCGGGAGGAGGATCAGCTTTACAACAGCGAAAATTAATTTTCTGTTGTAACACACCTGTGTGGGCTCAGAGCGCACTCTCTGCGACCCGAGACCACCCTATATTGAAGCCTATTATAGCTTCCGGCTCTAATTGGTGCTTCAAAAAAAAAAACCAGCCCTTCCCCGTTGGAATTTATGTGCTGGTGTCCTGAAAGGGGCCGAAACACATGGATAGGGGAGGCGGTGATGGACAGGGGGGGGCGACCCTTAGTGGACACGGCGCCGCGCATACTAGCATATTATGATATACCTACCTTAGAATGAAGCCCTGCACTGCCGCGCTGTGAGCTCTGACAGGCACTTCCATCTTCACCCGGTCATCTGATTGGCTGCATGGCGATGACGTCACTCCCATGCACATGCGCACGGGAGTCCCGGACCGCAGCACGGAGCTCTAAAGGGGTATGCCGACCCTTCAGAGCGCATGCCCCGGTGAAATCACCAGTAGTGATGAGCCGAACACCCCCGGGTTCGGTTCGCACCAGAACCCGCGAACGGACCGAAAGTTCGCACGAACTTTAGAACCCTATTAAATACAATGGATGCGAACGTTCGGATTCTAAAGTGCTATTTATAATGACTATTATGCATGTTATTGTCCTAAAAAGGGTCTGGGAACCCGGGTTCTGCACCAGGGGACATGTATCAATCCAAAAAGAAGTTATAAAAACGGACGTTTTTCGGGAGCAGTCATTTTAATGATGCATAAAGTGAAAAATAAAAGTCAAATATTCCTTTAAATATCGTACCTGGGGGGTGTCTAAAGTATGCCTGTGAAGTGCCACGTGTTTCCCGTGTTTAGAACTGTCCCTGCACAAAAAAAGCCATTTAAAACTGCTTGCGGCTTTAATGTAATGTCTGGTCCCGGTAATATGGATGAAAATCTTTAAGAAAAATGGCATAGCTACCCCATCACGGCCCCCCCCCCCCTACCCCAGCCCATTACCAGCCCCTTTGGGTCTTGTATGGATATTAAGGGGAACCCCGCACACAAAATAAAAAAGGCCCTATATACTCTGAACAGCCGTATACAGGCGGTGCATACAAGACAGGGACTGTAGGTTTGTTCTTATGAAGAATCTGTTTGTAATTTTGAACAGGTACATTGTTTAAGTGTAGCTCCAGGCAAAAAGTCTATTTTTAAGCTTTTTGGAAAACATAGGGAAGGGTTATCACCCCTGTAACATTTGTTTTGCTGTCTGTGCAGTGTGCACCTGTTCAGAACAGTTCACCTCACTTTCCGTCCTAATGACAAATGTTTTTTGAAAATTTGGGTTTTTTATTGAAACAAGAATTGGTGATAAAGAGTCAGTGGAGAGGAGACACTTTTTTTCCCATATTAACTCTTACAGGAGAGAATTTCCTTTCCTAGGGGTAGATTTCCTCTCACTTCCTGTTGTATCCTTCTGTTTGCAAGGAGGAGTCGTTTGTAAGTTGGATGTTTGAAAGTAGGGGCCTGCCGTATATACTCAGCTGAAATTTGCCCCTTACATGTTGGTGTTGCCACAACACTGTGAGCCCTCACAGTTACTCTTGGTGGGCGCATGAATGGGCCCTGCTGTGAATTATTAGATCAAGAATTGTAATTACATGCCCCTGTTAAACAGGGGCATAAAAATTGGGCCTTAGGCACTGGTGCCACAACACTGCAACCCCTCACAGATACTGCACTTGGAGCACAGCAATGAGCCCTGTTGCAAAGTATTGCATCAAAAATTGTAATTACACGCCCCTGTTAAACAGGGGCTGAAAAATTGGGCCTTAGCCACTGGTGCTGGTGCCACGACACTGCAACCTCTCCCAGATACTCTAGTTGGAGTGCAGGAATGAGCCCTGCTGCAAAGCATTGCATAAAAAATTGTAATAACACGCCCCTGTTAAACAGGGGCTGAAAAATTGGGCCTTAGCCACTGATGGCGGCACCCAGAAATAAAAATGTTCTTCCAAGCTATCATCATCAATCGGATCATTGAGGAGGAGGAGGATAGTCAGTCAACAAAACAGGACAGTCTCTCAGCATCAGCATCAGTCTTGAAGGGATGTGACATTTGAAAATAAATTAGTCTGTTATATCAGCTTCAGGTGTTTGGTAGCTGGTGGTGATCCAAGACTGGTTCATCTTTATGAAGGTCAGTCGATCAACAGAGTCGGTGGACAGGTGCACCCTGTGATCCGTGACAAATCCTCCAGCAGCACTGAATGTGCGTTCTGAAAGAACACTGGATGCAGGACAGGCCAGTAGCTCAATTGCATACTGTGCAAGCTCTGGCCAGTGATCCATCCTCAAGACCCAGTAAGCCAGAGGATTTTCGGTGGGGAAGGTGTCCAAGTCTGACCTTGCCCCTAGGTATTCCTGCACCATGTATATCAGACGCTGGCGATGGTTGCTGGAACCGATCATACCTTGGGGCTGCGGACTAAAGAATTGTCTGAACGCATCGGTCAGATGGCCACCTTCCCCACCGCTCCTTCTTTGACTGACCGAAGCCTTAGCAACTCGTTGTCCAGGACCAGGAGTTTGTAACCTCCCAGTCTCTGGGAACGCGTTGCACAGACCTTTCTGCAAGGCCTCCCGGAGTTGTCTCATCCTCTGCTCCCTCTGCGACGGTAAGATAAGGTCCGCAACCTTACCCTTGTACCGTGGATCAAGGAGAGTGGCCAGCCAGTAATGGTCCCTCTCCTTGATCCGAAGAATACGAGGATCCTTCCGCAGACTTTGCAGGATCAGGGAGGCCATGCAGCGTAGGTTAGCTGAGGCATTCGGTCCGGAGTCCTCTGGGTCACTAAGGACGACATGATCCGCAGCCACCTCCTCTCAGCCACGTACAAGTCCACTGGTTTCTTGGGACTGTAAATCATCCCTAAAAGACTGCTGCTGATGATGCTGAGTGCCAGGCTCCACCACCATGCTGACACAATCCTCCTCCTCCTCCTCCTCCTCTTCTTCCTGTGCAATGGGTGGGACAGAAGGAACACTGTCTGGGTAAAGGGGGCCTTGAGAGGCAAGGAAGTCCTCCTCTTCCTGCCTCTGTTCTGCCTCAAGTGCCCTGTCCATTATTCCACGCAGCGTATGTTCCAACAGGTGGACAAGAGGTACAGTGTCACTGATGCATGCACTGTCACTGCTCACCATCCTCGTGGCTTCCTCAAATGGTGCCAGGACAGTGCATGCATTCCTGATCATGCCCCACTGGCGTGGTAAAAAAAAACCTGAGCTCCCCTGACCCTGTCCTGGTGCCGTAGTCGCACAGGTACTCATTGATGGCCCACTGGTGCGTGTGCAGCCGCTGCAGCATGGCCAATGTTGAGTTCCACCTGGTGGGCATGTCACATATAAGGCGGTTCTTGGGCAGGTTCAACTTCTTTTGCAGCTCAGCCAGGCGAGCACTGGCATTATAAGATCTGCGGGAATGCACACAGACTTTCCTGGCCTGCCTCAGGACATCCTGTAAGCCCGGGTACCTGCCCAAGAACCGCTGCACCACCAGGTTAAGGACGTGAGCCACACAGGGCACATGGGTCAGTTGTCCCTGTTGGAGAGCAGAGAGGAGGTTGGTGCCATTGTCGCAAACTACCATTCCTGGCTTAAGCTGGCGTGGCGTCAACCACCTCTCGGCCTGCCCCTGCAGAGCAGACAGAACCTCTGCCCCAGTGTGGCTCCTGTCCCCCAAACACACCAGCGCAAGCACGGCATGGCATCTTTTTGCCTGCGTACTTGCGTAGCCCCTTGAACGCCTACGGAGCACCGCTGGTTCCGAGGACAAAGCACAGGAAGAGGCCATGGAGGAAGAAGAAGAGGAGGGGGTGGAGGACAGAGGTGTGTCACAACCAGTAGTAGCATTTTGGAGGCGTGGCGGTGGAACAACCTCCAACACTACTGCACCTTGTCCTGCATCCTTCCCAGCTGCCAAAAGAGTGACCCAATGGGCCGTGAAAGAAAGGTAACGTCCCTGTCCATGCCTGCTGGACCATGAGTCAGCGGTAATATGCACCTTACCGCTGACCGCCCTGTCCAGCGAGGCCAAGACATTGCCTTCCACATGCCGGTAGAGAGCCGGAATCGCCTTCCGTGAGAAAAAGTGGCGTTTGGGAACCTGCCACTGAGGAACCACACATTGCACAAACTCACGGAAGGGGGCCGAGTCTACCAACTGAAAAGGCAGCAGTTGAAGCGCTAGCAATTTAGCCAAGCTAGAATTCAATCGCTGGGCATGTGGATGGCTGGGAGTGAACTTCTTTCGACGGTCCAGCAGCTGGGGAAGGGAAATTTGCCTGCTAGAATCGGACGTCGGTGTACTGCTAGCAGAGTGCCCGCAAGTACTTGGCTGTGACACACCTAATTCTACACCTTCATTCCTCTCATAGCGGGTTTCAGAGAGGACTGAAGGTATAGTGGGGTTGGAGATCCCAGCTGATGCGGTGCAAGAAGAGGTCCGCTTTGTTCTTTGGTGTGGGTCTTTAAGGTAGGCTTGCCAACGAGCTGCATGGCAGGTCAACATATGTCTGGTCAAGCATGTGGTGCCCAAGCGGGTGATGTTTTGGCCACGTGATATACGCTTGAGACATATGTTGCAAACAGCAGCTGTGCGATCTGATGCACTCGACTCAAAAAAGGCCCACACCAAAGAACTTTTTGAATAACGGGCAGAGGCAGCGCCCTGCACAGGCGGAGCTCTGCAGTGTGATTCCGTTGGTGTGCTGCCCTTACGCTGGCCCCCCGAGGGCATCCTGCCTTGTTGGAGATGTGCCTCCTCCTCATCCTCATCCTCCTCCTCCTCCTCCTCCTCTCTCCCCTTTAGGCACCCACGTGGAGTCAGTGACCTCATCATCCCCTCCCTCCTCATCACTGGAGCCAATCTGGCAGTATGCTGCAGCTGCTGGAACATGACTGCCAGATTGGTGTCCTTCTTGAGCATCCCCTCTCTCTGCTCTCACGCTACTGCCTTCCTCTAGCTGGGTATCATCATCAGACCCTTCAAAACGCTGGGCATCCTCCTGGAGCATGTACCCAACACTGTGCTCAAACAGTTCGGGGGACTCCTCAGGAGGACATGGTTGGTCTAGGGAAGGAGTGACTGATGATGACATTGATACCAGGGAAGAGGATGCTTTGGCAGCTGCTTTGCCAGTACCCTGAGCCTGGGTGAGAGAGGATGAGGAGGATGAGGAGGGCTTGGTCATCCACTCTACCAAGTCTTCGGCATGATGCGGCTCAACACGTCCAGCTGCCGAAAAGAAGGACAAGCGTGTCCCATGGCCACGTGCTGATGGTGATGCACCGCGTCCACGACCAGCACTGTTGTCTCTAGACACAGAGCCTGCTTGCCCTCTTTTATTGGCTCCTGACTGTCTGCCTCTCCTTGTTTGCCTTCCAGACATTCTAATGGCCTGCAGGGAAATGGGAAAACCAGCAATAAGGCCTAGCTTCAGGAGTATATTTTGCAGGAATCACACTATGTCTGCTGTAGGTGCTGCAAATTCAGTTCAGGTGTAATATGATCAGGAGGAACACTCCGCCCGCTGTAAGTGCCGCAAAATCCTGTTGGTGTAACACACCAGGAAAAAGCAGCAATACAGGCTAAGTTCAGGTGTAATATGGTCAGAAGGCACACTCCGCCCGCTGTAAGTGCCGCAAAATCCTGTTGGTGTAACACACCAGGAAAAAGCAGCAATACAGGCTAACTTCAGGTGTAATATGGTCAGGAGGCACACTCCGCCCGCTGTAAGTGCCGCAAAATCTTGTTGGTGTAACACACCAGGAAAAAGCAGCAATACAGGCTAACTTCAGGTGTATAGTGTGCAGGAGGCTTAGCAACAATGACACTGACACTGTCCCCTGCCTATCCTTCTCTCTCCCTGCACACAAGGTTTAGCAAAGAATATGACACTGACACTCTCCCTGCCTATCCTTCTCTGTCCCTACACACAAGGTTTAGCAAAGAATAGATTTGACACTGTCCCTGCCTATTCTTCACTTTCCCTGCTCCGGAACACACTACACGAGGCCGCTGCGCTGGCGGCCTTTTATATTGTGGAGTGTGTACTAAACCCCCTCAGCTATAATTGGCCACAGGCATCCTGCCTGCGGCCAATCATTGCTCTCCTCGCTGCCGGCGCTGTGATTGGCCAAGCATGCAGGGTCACAGTGCATGCTTGGCCAATCACAGCGCCGGGATTGTGGGCCGTTCGCGTCACTCGAATTTGGCGCGAACGGCCCAAATCGTTTGTTGTTCGCCGAACGCGCGAACAGCCGATGTTCGCGTCGAACCTATGTTCGTTTCGAACACCGAGCTCATCCCTAATCACCAGCTGCATCAAGTGTGAATATCTCCTAAACTGTGAAGGTTTAGGAGATATTCACAGTTAGGGTGACCACATTTCCAAACTACCATTCAGGGACACCCCCCCTTCCCAAAAATCACCTTGTGCTGTAATGAATCACAGCACAGTGATTGGACACAAGAGGCGGGATTTATGATTTCTCCAATCACAAGCAGGGGACAGGGATTGTGCTCCTCCAGGCATTCCCGGCCAGGACAAGTGCAGTCAGTGAGTAAAGCGGTGATGTGGCGGCCTTTTTTGGGGGCATCAGTTTGGCCCGGGGGGGGGGCTGTGTCAGTTTCATTCCGGGACACTGTATTGTCCTGGAATGAATGTTCCCGGGACAGACCTGCAAAAATGCGGGACTGTCCCGGGTAATCCGGGACACGTGGTCACCCTTTTCACAGTACCTACAGGTAAGACTTATTATAGGCCTTATCATAGGCTTACCTGTAGGTACAAGTTTACAGAAAGGGTTTACATCCTCTTTAACCCCTTCACACCGACTGGTACGCAAATATGCGGCCCCATTGGACTGGGCATCTTTCCGTGGGGCTGCATATTTGCGTAGCTTACTTTGTGTTGGGGTCTCAGGAAAGCCTCTGGCCCCGTTCTAACGATCAGGACCCGGACCGGCTGGTCACCTGGTCGCTGTGAAAGCCTCTGATTAGTCACTGTGAAGTCTGCCCCCGTGTTTTCTGTCTCTGTGAATGGATGAGAGAGATACATTGTATCAGTTTCTGTCCTTGTAGAGATAAGAAAAAAAAAATGTGTGTTAAAAAATATATAATAATAATAATAAAAAAAAAAACCTAGATCAAGGTTTGATCTAGGTCGGTGCCAGGGTAAGACCCCTTTCACATTGGGGCCGTGGCTGCATTATTGCTAACAGTCTGATCAATATTCCTGGAAACATCAAACAAGCGTACATATTCGCCACCACACCATTGATCGACAAATTTTTCATCCAAAAAGTTTTAATGAGAAGAGATCACATGACAAAGGTGAAACGTTTCGGAGCCACGCAGGACCCCTTCGTCAGGCATGTGATAAGGTGCCAAAGCAGAATATAAAAACAATAGCCACCAATCAAAACATGTGAAAGATGAAAAAAAGGGGTCACACCCCCTCCCTGTGATGTCAATACGACGTCAGAATCCCGCCAGAAAGTTTCAAAAACGAATAGGCATTAAAGTAACTGAAATGGGCAGGGGCACTGAAACCTAAAAATCGCGGGATGCAAACCGCATATCCGGCGTTGGTGTGCGAGCACTAAATCGGGAACACTATCCCGATGTGTAGGATCGAAGCACAACGCCACTAGGACCCAGCGGTCCAATTGTAATTTAGCAGCCCTGGCCGCCAATCACGGCGTGCCACGTATGCCGCGCATGCGCACGTGCCCATAACAACAGGAAGAGGGGGGGGGACGCCTAGCTGTGGGGCCGCCATCGTCACGGAAACCAGTGAGGTACGGGCGGCACCGCATCAGGCAACCGTAGAGTGAGAAGAAAGTGTGAGTGTGTAAGAGCGAGGCTGGGGAAGAGCGAGCAGAGCGAGAGAAAAGTGAAACGAGAGTAGAGCAAAGATGAGAGAGTAAGTGGTAAGGAGAAGATAAACAGAGCAAGATAAAAAAGAAAAAGGAAAAGAAAAACTGAAAAATTGCAAAAAAAGAATGGCAAGAGGAGAGGAAAGAGAGAAGAGAAATGAAAAAGGGGAAAACAGACAGAAGCAGAGGGGAAAAGAATAAGGAGGAAGAAAAGGAGAAAGGGTCGAAAAGAAGGGGGGGGGGGGGTTAAAGCGGTTGTAAAGTGTTTTTTTTTACTTTTACCTACAGGTAAGCCTATACTAAGGCTTACCTGTAGGTAAAAGAAATATCTCCTAAACCTTTACGGTTTAGGAGATATTCCCCTCGCAATGCGCCGCTGACAGCAGCGGCGCATGCGCACAGGGGTTTCTCGGGCTGAAGGCTCGGCAGACGCCAAACCTCGCCGGACCGAAGTCTCCCGCGCGCATGCGCGGGAGTGAGACATCGCGGCTCCAGCCACTCACAGCGCTGGAGCCGCGATACCCGGAAGACACGCCGAGGCAACATGTCATCTCCCTCGGCGTGGACCAGGTGAGTTAACGATGCCTCGTTCTAAGGTAAGTATTCCATGATAAGCTTGTATGCTGTGCATACAAGCTCATTATGCCTTTTCCTTTACAGGTGTAAAAAAAAAAAAAAGTCAGCGGCTATACAACCGCTTTAAAAGGGGAAGAAAATGTAAAAGCAAAGAGAGAGGAAAAAAAAGGGGGGGGGGGAAAGAGGAGAGAGAGAATGGGAAAAAAAGGGGAAGAAAAAAAAGGAGAGGAGAAAAAGGGGGAAGAAGAAAACTGGAAAAAAGCGACAAAGAGAGATCAAGCAAGAGAGAATTGACAAAAAAAAGGCAAAGGAGATGAAAGAAAATAAAATTCTAATCAAAACTGAATGAAAGTAAATGAACATAAACAAACACACAAATGGGAAATACTCAAAAATAAAGAAAAATAAGAAAAATATACAAAACAATACAAAAAAAATATACAAAAAAATATACAAAAAATATATGAATAAAATAAAAAATAAAATAAAAATAAATAAAATAAAAATAAATATAAGTGTGTGTATGTATGTATGTGTATATATATAATATATATATATATATATATATATATATATATATATATAAAATATAAATAAAGAACAAAAGAAAATACAAATAGAAAAATTGATATAGATTGTATTAGCAATATACTCGTGCAAAGCTGCCCAACAACATTGCAAAAGCCGCCCTTCATTTGTTTAAACACGCCCCGCTAAGACTTTATGCCGCGTACACACGATCATTTTTCATGACGTTAAAAATTAAATTTTTAAAAATGGGCATTAAAACCGATCGTGTGTAGGCTCCAGAGCATTTTTAACGACGTTAAAAACGGCCAATAAAAATTTCGAACATGCTCTATTTTTTAACGTCGTGAAAAACGGTAGTGTGTATGCTTTTACGAGGGGAAAAAAAAAACGCGCATGCTCAGAATCAAGTATGAGACGGGAGCGCTCGTTCTGGTAAAACTCGCGTTCGTAATGGAGATAGCACATTCGTCACGCTGTAACGGACTGAAAAGCACGGGGCTGAAAAGCGTGAATCGTCACTCAACAAACTTTACTAACATGAAGGGTGGCGCCATTCGAACGGATCTTCCCCTTTATAGTGCCGTTGTATGTGTTGTACGTCACCGCGCTTTGCTCGAGCGTTTTTTTTCATGATCGTGTGTACGCAAGACAGGGTGGAGAGGTAACAAGAAAAAAAAACGACGAGAAAAACGTTGGTTTTAAAAATGACATTAAAAACGGACGTGTGTACGCGGCAATATAGTATATTTCTAAAAGCACGGCCACGTTATCAGCTCTGCACATCAATAGAAAACTCGGCCTCTTCTGTAGCTCTCCGCCCCTTAGACGATAGGACACCGGCTGGGACGACAGGATTTTTTCACCCCCCTGTTGCCGCGGCACCGCCCCTGCACCCACTTCCACCTCGAGGTCTAGCCTCGGTGGCCTTGTCTGGAATCCGGCCCTGCATGTTTTAGGTATCGATTACCCATGCGTGGCTGTGAGAAATGATTTGTGATACATTATCTCAAGTTGTTTCTTTTTGTCATTTTCGTCTGAACAGATGCGTAAAACCCTTACAAATTGTGAAATGGGCAGGTTCCTGCGTAGATGCGCAGGATGTGCACTGTGGAAATGAAGCAAGGTGTTTCTGTCAGTGGGTTTGGTGTATAGGGGTGTAGTGACAGTCCCGTGGGTATTGGTATTGGAACCTGCTATGAGGACTAGAACCATGATAGCGTACAAACGTGGGAGGACGCTGCGCGACCATTTGGTACAGGCAGATCCTAGACACAAGTATACCAAAACTCTACCTAAGATATCACAGAAAACTGGTTGTTATAAATGTTATAACTGTAACGTATGCAATTCGCTTATTTGTGGTAAGCCTTTCTCACAGCCACGCATGGGTAATCAATACCCATGAGCGTCCGCTCCATAGGGCAAGGGGGGTCAATTGCCCCCCCCGGAATCGTAAGAGTGTTGAAGTCAGAGTGAAGACACTTGCCCCCTGTGTTGCAATGGCAGGCGCGGCCGCCTCCAGCCGTGGACTTTTTTTTCTAAGTCTACTGCTGGCCTGGGGGCTGGGGCTGCTCTCAGTCCTTTCCGACTACACATCCGTTCCTCCCTCCTCACCCCAGGCCCGAGCATCGAATTGGCTCTGCCGCTCGGGCCTCTGCTTAACATGACCGTGACCCAGCTGTTCCGTGATTGGCTGCTGCCTCTGCCTGTGTAAATGTATGTTGTGTCTATGCCGATCCAGCCGGCGCAGCGCCGGCTCCTCCCACAGGTGCGTGGTGTGCAGTGGCCGAGACAAGGGAGAATACGCTGCCAGTGCTTACCCTGGGCCTATCGCTGAAGAACTACAGGTAACAGCAGTGCCTGTGCCACGACACCACTGTGTACATCTTTTTGTATTGCAATACATCTGTGTTGTGGGCGGCCATATTTTGATCTTTTTTTTTTTTTTTATTGAAAATGTTTTCAGCATAACATCAAACCAATGAATTAGAACAAGCAACAGGGTACGTAATACATTCTAGAGAATATAAATCCGACCCACAGAGTACAAACATACATTAGGTCAAAACGATAGAGAACGTGTAAGAAGAAACCGACCTACCTGCCCCACGCACCCCTTTCGGGATCATGCTGTGCAAGAGGCAAACAGGGCGGAGCCCCCGATAACAGACAAAAAACTATCGATGTGACTGCAGCACTAAAGGCTAAAAAAAAAAAGTCAGGGTATCAGTCACAATTTCACGGACCAGTCCCATGGAACATACCGTAACCTAGGGAAAGAAACAGTTCAGGTATCATAAAGCTCATTTTAATTAGCTTAGGCGGGGTATAAAATCTATTCCGCTCTAGGTCCTGAAAACGATTCCGTAATTCTAACTGAAGAAAGAGAACTGAAAACATTGAAAATTAGCAAACCCCCATCAATGGAGAGCTAAACTGAGAAACCAATATGTCCGATAGGGTAAATTCCTGCATCTAATACAGGATCAGGTTAGAAACAGATGAAAGGAAGAAAGAAGAAAAGAGATATAAAGACCAGCGGGGAAGGATAGACGAGAGGGGGTAGGTAGAAGAAGTGGGGTAGAGGGGGAGGAGGTACACGGAAGGCAATTGGAGAAGGAAAGAGAAGTCCCTAACGTATTGAGGTAGGAGTCCCAAACCCACTACCTGGAGATCAGATACTGACCCCAACATGCGTGGCCCATGGTTCCCAGATAAGTTTGAATTTGTCCACCGTGTCCAAGATGGTGTTGGAAATCCTCTCCTGGGACATCATCCAAGATATTTTTTGTATAGTTAGTTGGTAAGAAACAGTCAGGGATTTCCAGGACCGGGCAATAGATATCTTGGCACCCAATAGAATGAAGCGAAGAAGGGACTGTGATGACTTGGGGGTTTTAGGGCTGGGGTGATTAAGAAGGGCTATCGAAGGATCTTGTTTAATCGCAATGCCGGTGACCTTGCGTATTAGGTGGAAGATCTTATTCCAATAAACCCTGATTTTGGGGCATTCCCAGAATGTATGGAGCAGGTTGCCCAACTGGCTACAGCCCCTGAAGCAGAGGGGGAAGGATTGCGGGTAAAGTTTGGCTAAACGGGTGGGCACCAGGTACCAGCGAGTCATAACCTTAAGGTTCGCTTCGATAAGGGAGACATTTACAATACCTTTTAAAAGAGCGGGAAAAATTAGAATGCCAAGAATCTAGATCCCAATCGATATCCAAGTCTTTCTCCCAGCCCAACATATAGGTCGCTTTCCCCTGAGGCTCAGCCAGTGCTGAGTAAATTAGGGAGATCCCCCCTCTTGTATCCGTGGCTGAGGAGCACCAGTGTTCATAGGGTGTCACTGAGAGGGGATTGGCATTGCTTTTCCAGATCTGGTTGAGGAAGTGGGAAATTTGGTGAAACCTAAAAGTTTCGGAAGGAGGCATTTCCAAAATCCGTTTGCAGTGACTCAAGGTGATAGGGCCGTTAGAATTGAAAAAGTGACCAATCCTGTATAGGCCTTTATCCAGCCACCACCTGAAAGCCTTAATATCCAATCCAGGGGGAAATTGGGAATTGTGGAATATGTGGGCCAGTGGATGCCAGGCAGAAGTTAGGAGTTTTGTGTTGTGTAGGGAGTTGCATAGTTTTATTGAGTGGGAGAGTGTGGGGGCTAGGATGGCGGGGCGATTTTTGGAAGGGTACCAGAGTAGGGAGTCCAAGGTATGGCGAGGAGTCGCTTTGCGTTCCATGGTGACCCAGTCAGGCTTTGGGCCCTTCAGATAGACTACTGAGAATTGGCTAAGCTCTGTAATACCACCACAAGTTGGGCATATTTTGATCTTGATGAAAACAACCTATACAGTATAGGCTGTTTTCATCAAGATCAAAATATGGTCACAACAAATGTATTGCAATACATTGCAATATAGAAAGATGTACACTCTCTAGGCTATATGTATATGGACATGGTGGAGTGAAGCTGAATTATCCTCAAGAGCTATTTCACACTGCCAGCTGGCCGCATTATCGGTAAAGCGCCGCTAGTTTTAGCGGCACTTTACCATCGTTTTAGTGGCGCTATTCGGCCACTAGTGGGGCGCTTTTAACCCCAGCTATCGGTCGGAGACAGGGTTAAATGCAACTGTGTATCGCCGCTGCCGAAGCGCTTTGCAGGTGCTTCGGCAGCGGTGCCCATTTATTTCAATGGGCAGGGGCGGTGGAGGAGTGGTGTATACAGCGCTGCTCCACTGCCCCAAAGATGCATGGATGACCTTAAAATGATGCCCCCCCCCACTGAAAAAAGTTCAGCGGACGCCCATGTCGATACCTGATACGTGAGCACTTTAATTGCAACACTGATTTCTGTGTGTACATGCTGAAATGCCCCTGCACATTGACGTATGTGGGAAAGACTGTTGGCCCGTTCAAAAAACGTTTTCAGAAGCACAGAAGTGATATTAGGGAAGCACTGGGCAAAATTGAAAAAGGCGAGCAGGCTGACCCTGACAAACCTGTAGCGATGCACTTTGTGACAACTAAGCACCAAATCCATGTGCTACGTGGAACGGTGATCGAACATGTTAAGCTACCCATTAGGGGGTTGATCGAGACTGATTACTCCTCCGCCGTGAGGCATACTGGATACATACATTAGGCACGGTACAGCCTGGTGGTCTCAACACGAATCTATCCCTCACGTGTTTCATTGATGACAGATGATGACCTCTTCTCCGTTCTTGACTTTTTCTTCTACGGCTTAATTTACCATGACGGTGTCATACCTGTATAATTTCAGTTGATGTCTAGTCTGGGCAATGCCTCATCGGGTATGATTCATACCATGTATTATATTTATTACTTTTCTTTTTTCTCTTCAGGTCTGTATATTTCCTCCTGTCTATTTCCTACACCAGGGCTTAAAATTTCAAGTTTAGACCTACTAGCCAGGCCGACCCCCAACCCTGCCCCCCTAAAGCTTATGAAATTAAATTTTTCTTTAGAATAAAGAGTCCAAAATATAAAAAACTGCAATTACATCAGTGTACCCAGAAAGCACCCCCTTACATCAGGGTCCCCAGAGGCCCCCCTAAATCAGTGTCCCCAGAGGGCCGCCTCTTAAATCAGTGTCCCCAGAGGGCCGCCTCTTAAATCAGTGTCCCCAGAGGGCCCCCCTCTTACATCAGGGTCCCCAGAGAGCCCCCCTTACATCATGGTCCCCATAGAGCCCCCCTTACATCATGGTCCCCATAGAGCCCCCTTACATCAGTGTCCCCAGAGAGCCCCCCTTACATCAGGGTCCCCAGAGCCCCCCTAAATAAGTGTCCCCAGAGGGACCCCCTCCTAAATCAGTGTCTCCAGAGGGCCCCCCCTCTTACGACAGCCATCAGGGTCCCCAGAGAGCCCCCCTTACATCAGGGTCCCCAGAGGCCCCCCTAAATAAGTGTCCCCAGAGGGACCCCCTCTTACATCAGTCATCAGGGTCCCCAGAGAGCCCCCTTACATCAGGGTCCCCAGAGAGCCCCCTTTACATCAGTGTCCCCAGAGAGCCCCCCTTACATCAGGGTCCCCAGAGGCCCCCCTAAATAAGGGTCCCCAGAGGGACCCCCCTCTTAAATCAGTGTCCCAGAGGGCCCCCCCTCTTACATCAGACATCAGGATCCCCAGAGGGCCCCCCTCTTAAATCAGTGTCCCCAGAGGGCCCCCCTCTTAAATCAGTGTCCCCAGAGGGCCCCCCTCTTAAATCAGTGTCCCCAGAGGGCCCCCTCTTAAATCAGTGTCCCCAGAGGGCCCCCCTCTTAAATCAGTGTCCCCAGAGGGCCCCTCCCTCTTACATCAGGGTCCCCAGGTCATTTACCTTAAGCTGGCAGGTGTAGGGATGTGCACCATTGGCAGGCCTCTCCTTCATGTGTCCCCCACGGCGGTGGAGAGCGGACCTCTCCTCATGTCCCCCACAGCGGTGGAGAGTGGAGCTCTCCTGCACCTGTCCCCTCAGCTGCCTGTGTAATGGCAAGGCCGAAGAAGCCGGAAGACGGCTTCAAAACGAGGCTCGGAATGCAAAACGATCCCCAGGGCCTGGAGATAAATGTACAGGGCATTACTGTGCTCACCAGAAAGGAATTTACCCTCGCATTTGGCGAGCGGGCGAGCGGAATTTTCAAGCCCTGTCCTACACCATATGCTTACTTGTGATATTTGCTTAGGAAAGCCGTTAGACTAGATATACCTATACCATTTTTTTTTATGCTTTCCAATATACTCTATAATATCCAAATGTGACGACTTTATCTCCATTGACTTATACAAGAGATTTAATTCCAATTTGATGCAATCCTAAGCCCTCGCTGTGACATAGGCATTGAGTGTTTTCACACAAAAGCGATACGCTTGGATTTCTGTTTTTTTAATACTGCTATCTACAGTTGCAAAAAAAAGTATGTGAACTAGGCTTGTGCAAATCGTTTCGTAAAACGAATCGAAATTCTTCCGAATTTAGCAACTTTCGGACATTCGGAAGCATTTGAATTTCCAAACAAAGCAATTACGAATAAAACCGAATCCGAAATAAATTATATCGCAAATAGCGAATGGGCGAATGTCTTCGGCATAATTCGTTATGAAAAAAGTTAGGAATGTACGAATCCATTCGAAGCACAATAACACTCTGCTCTGCTCTCTGCTTCTCCCTCACCGTGCCGAACTCCCTCTCAAAATGGTGTATAGGGGGGCGGAGGCTATCGCCGCATGTAAAAAACGAAAGTAAAATACGTGATTTCGAATCGTTACAAATAACCGCAATGTATTTCAAAAAGTACGAATCCATTCAAAGCACGTTAGGCATAATAGGCAGCGTCGTTGTGAGAGAGACACGGAAAATTACGAATCAACGAACCCAAAAAAAGTTAGGAAAGTAGGAGTTGTGTCCAGAATCAACGAAAAACAATGTACTCTACCGAAAGTACGAATTATAAATCAACGAAAAATAAGGCTTACATTAATACGAATCATTCCGATTCAACGAAAAATGGCGCTTGCGAAAATACGAATTAGTCCGAACACGAAAAATCCCGTCTAGCAAAATTACGAAAGATTACGAATCAACAGGACTGAAAAGAAACAAACCGAAACTAAACAAATTTTTCCGTTGTGCACAAGTCTAGTGTGAACCCTTTTGGAATGATATGGATTTCGGCACAAATTGGTCATAAAATGTGATCTGATCTTCATCTAAATCACAACAATAGACAATCACAGTCTTCTCCTCAAACTAATAACACACAAAGAATTAAATGTTACCATGTTTTTATTGAACACACCATGTAAACATTCACAGTGCAGGTGGAAAAAGTATGTGAACCCTTGGATTTAATAACTGGTAGAACCTCCTTTGGCAGCAATAACTTCAACCAAACGTTCCCTGTAGTTGCAGATCAGATGTGCACAATGGTCAGGAGTCATTCTTCACCATTCCTCTTTACAGAACTGTTTCCGTTCAGCAATATTCTTGGGATGTCTGGTGTGTGAATCGCTTTCTTGAGGTCATGCCACAGCATCTCAATGGGGTTGAGGTCAGGACTCTGACTGGGCCACTCCAGAAGGCGTATTTTCTCCTGTTTAAGCCATTCTGTTGTTGATTTACTTCTATGCTTTGGGTCGTTGTCCTGTTGCAACACCCATCTTCTGTTGAGCTTCAGCTGGTGGACAGATGGCCTTAAGTTCTCCTGCAAAATGTCTTGATAAACTTGGGAATTCATTTTTCCTTCGATGAGAGCAATTCACATACTTTTTCCACCTGCACTGTGAATGTTTATATGGTGTGTTCAATAAAAACATGGTAACATTTCATTCTTTGTGTGTTATTAGTTTAAGCAGAAGACTGTGATTGTCTATTGTTGTGACTTAGATGAAGATCAGATCACATTTTATGACCAATTTGTGCAGAAATCCATATCATTCCAAAAGGGCTCACATACTTTTTTTTGCAACTGTATATCAATTAGGCTTGTGCAATTCGTTTCGTAACAAATCGAAATTCGTCCGAATTTAGCAACTTTCGGAAGCATTCGAATTTCCGAATAAAACCGAATCCGAAATAAATTATATCGCAAATAGCGAATGCCCGAATGTCTTCGGCATAATTCGTTATGAAAAAAGTTACGAATGTATTTATCCATTCGAAGCACAATAATGTCGCGTACACACGACCACTTTTAATGTCTTTGAAAAAAACGGCGTTTTTCTCAACGTGATTCTTCTCAAGCCTGCCTTTCCTACACACTATCGTGAAAAAAAATGCTCGAGCAAAGCGCGGTGACGTACAACACGTACGACGGCACTATATATGTGTCCAGAATCAACGAAAAACAATGTACTCTACCGAAAGTACGAATTATAAATCAACTAAAAATAAGGCTTACATTAATACGAATCATTCCGATTCAACGAAAAATGTCGCTTGCGAAAATACGAATTAGTCCGAACACGAAAAATCCTGTCTAGCAAAATTACGAACGATTACGAATCAACAGGACCGACAAGAAACAAACCGAAACGAAACAAATTTTTCCGTTGTGCACAAGTCTAATATCAATTTCTATTTCTATTTTCTTTTGTTCTTTATTTATATTTTAATTTTATTTTTTATATATATATATATATATATATATATATATATATATATATATATAACTTATATTTATTTTGATTTATATTTAATTTTTTATAATTTTATTCATATATTTGTTGTATTTTTTTGGTATATTTTTATTATTTTTCTTTATTTTTGAGTTTTTCACATTTGTGTGTTTATGTTCATTTACTTTCATTCAGTTTTGATTAGAATTTTATTTTCTCTCATCTCCTTTTTTTTGTCAATTCTCTGCTAGATCTCTCTTTGTCTCTTTTTTCCGGTTTTCTTCTTCCCCCTTTTTCTCCTCTCCTTTTTTTCTTCCCCCCTTTTCCCCCCTTCTCTCTCCCCTTTTTTTCCTCTCTCTTTGCTTTTACCTTTTCTTCCCCTTTTAACCCCCCCCCTTCTTTTCGACCCTTTTTCAATTTCTTCCTCCTTTTTCTTTTCCCCCTGTTTCTGTCTGTTTTCCCCTTTTTCATTTCTCTCCTCTCTTTCCTCTCCTCTTGCCATTCTTTTTTTGCAATTTTTCTGTTTTTTCTTTTCCTTTTTCTTTTTTCTTTTGCTCTGTTTATCTTCTCCTTACCACTTACTCTCTCATCTCTGCTCTACTCTTGTTTCACTTTTCTCTCGCTCTTCCCCAGCCTCGCTCCTACACACTCACACTTTCTTGTCACTCTACGGTTGCCTGATGCGGTGCCGCCCGTACCTCACTGGTTTTCGCGACGACGGCGGCCCCGCAGCTAGGCGTCCCCCCTCTTCCTGTTGTTATGGGCACGTGCGCATGCGCGGAATACGTGGCACGCCGTGATTGGCGGCCAGGGCTGCTAACTAACAATAGGACCGATGGGTCCTAGTGGCGCTGTGCTCCGATCGGACACATCTGGTTAGTGTACCCGATTTAGTGCTCGCACACCAACGCCGGATATGCGGTTTGCATTCCGTGATTTTTAGGTTTCAGTGCCCCTGCCCATTTCAGTTACTTTAATGCCTATTCGTTTTTAACACTTTCTGGCGGGATTCTGACGTCGTATTGACATCACAGGGAGGGGGTGTGACCCCTTTTTTAAAATTTTCACATGTTTTGATTGGTGGCTATTGTTTTTATATTCTGCTTTGACACTGTTGCACCTTATCACATGCCTGACGAAGGGGTCCTGCGTGGCTTCTAAATGTTGCACCTTTGTGATGTGATCTCTTCTCATTAAAACTTTTTGGGCAAAAAATTTGTCAATCCATGGTGTGGTGGCGAATATGTACATTTGCATTATTGCTAAAGTGCCGCTCGTTTTAGCGGCGCTTTAGCGCTGTTTAAGCAGCATTTTTTTGCTGCTAGTGGGGCGTTTTTAACCCCAATTTATTTCAATGGGCAGGGCATTTGGGAGCGCTAAATACAGCGCTTCCAACCCGCCCCAAAGATGCTGCTTGCAGGACTTTTCGGGACGTCCCGCAAGCGCACAGCCCCATTGTGAAAAGTCACACTTGAATGAATGGGAAGCGTTTTTTTAGGCGCTTAGGAGAGGCTATTTCCAGAGCTTAAAATGCCTGAAAACCGCTCCAGCGTGCAAGGGGTCTTAGTGTTTGGGTCAAGGTCAAAGGTCAGGGTCAGTATTTTTTTGGACAGGATTTTTTTTAAGTAGTGTCGGCAGTGGCGTAGCATGGGGGGTGCGAGGGGTGCCGTGGCCCCGGGCACAACATTTGGGGGGGCGAAATCCCGCACCAGTGTGTGTGTGTGTCCGGCTCCGTCCTCCTAATTTTGATTTCCAGTGCCTCCGTGCTTCGGCCGCCATGTTCCGTCGCAGGATGGCCCCCGGCGCCCTGTGATTGGGCCAATGGAGTCATGTGTAGATGCGGGGCTGGCCTGTCCTCGATCGCTGGGGTGCGGGGCTGGGCTCCGCTTAGCTGTGAGCCGCCGCTGTCTTCTTCCCCTCCTCCTCTCCTCCGGAGTCCGGACCGGATCCCAGATCGTTTCCCTGTTGTGGCAGGCAGCCTGACAGACCGCAGAGGCAGAGCAGGTCATGGAAGAAAAGCAGGTGATTGAGAGACTCCCTCGTGAGTCGCGTTGCTGGCCTGCTGGGGGGAGGGGACATGGTCTGGGGAGAGGGAGCAGCCAGTAAGTTAGTTTAGTGTGCAGTGTAGTGTAGTGTGCGGAGCTCGCGAACCTGGAAGTAACTCCGGGAAAGATGTCGGCCGTGGGAGCACAGGGCATCGTTCTAAGGTAAGTATTTCATAAGGACATAGTATGCGATGCATACTAGCTCATTATACCTTTGTCTTGCCGGGTTTTTTCTTTGCAATTTTTTTTTCGGAAGTTTATAACCTTTTTAAAGCGGAGCTCCGCCGTAAAAAAATAATAATCTTAAAAGCCAGCATGGACACTTACCTGTCCTGGAGTCCAGCGTCGTCGGCAGCAGAAGACGAGCGATTGCTCGTCTCTCGGCTGCCCCCACCACCATCATGGGTGAGGGAATCGGGAAGCGTTGCGGCTTCACTACCCGGTTCCCTACTGCGCATGCGCGAGTAGTGCTGCGTGTCTTTCACTGGTCCCCGCTGTGTTCTGGGAGCCGTGTGTTTCCCAGAACACAACGGGGGGGGGGGACCGGGAAGTGACGCACTACCCGCAGTCCACCCGCAGAGTCTATGCCCGGAAGTGGGTGCAAATACCTGTCTTAGACAGGTATCTGCACCCCCCTCCCCCCCGAAAGGTTCCA
Source organism: Rana muscosa (assembly GCA_029206835.1). Taxonomy (NCBI): domain Eukaryota; kingdom Metazoa; phylum Chordata; class Amphibia; order Anura; family Ranidae; genus Rana; species Rana muscosa. The sequence continues at coordinate 414,074,842 of CM055118.1, read as the reverse complement.
ATTGTGGCACCGGAGGGGGGGGGAGGAATCCGATGAGCGGAAGTTCCACTTTAGGGTGGAGCTCCGCTTTAAGTACTGAAGTTTGGCGCTATTCCTCAAACAAATGAAACAAATGAAGTACAAACTAACAATAATGCTACATTGTATTTTATGAGCTCCTGAGCAGCATTTTACAAACACTGGGGGGCAGGGCAGGACTTAGGGTGGTGGGGGCCCCTGGGCTTGAGTCACTTTTGGGCCCTATCTTCTATACATTACAAAAAATGGGCGTGGTTCACGCAAAATAGTGGGCGTGGCTCAAATGGGCGTGGTTCGGAAGGGGTTTGGTTAGAGTCTGAGATGAATGAGGGATGGAGGGAGAAATAAAGCAGAGTCATGGGGGACGCCGGTCAAATGCACCTTGCACTGAGAGGGTCATTAGACACTCATACATTATATAATGATGCATGGCACTTAGTGAGGCATGGTGGCACTGATCCTAAAGTGGCACTGACAGGGGCATGGGGGCACTGACCATAAAGATGCACCCTGCACTGACAGACAACGGACACCGACCATTATGTTGCACATTGCAGTGAGTGAGGCATGAGGCACATACCAAAAGGTTGCACTGAGGGGGGCACTAACCACAAAATAGCACCTTGCACCGAGCGAGGCATTGGGCACTCATGCAGTATATAGTTATGCATGGCTCTTAGCGAGGCACTGACTAGGGCATAAGAGCATTGGTCATAGGCCTCGTACACACGACCGATTTTCTCGGCAAGAACCAGCAAGAAACTTGCTGGCAGAGAGGTCTTGCCGAGTAAATTGGCCGTGTGTACGCTGCTATCGGGTTTCTCGTCGAGAAAACCGACAAGAAACCTAGACGAGAAAATAGAGAACCTGCTCTCTATTTTCTCGTCGACATTCTCGTCGGCATGTTTCTCGACGAGAAAAGTGAGTGTGTGTACACTTACCTGTCCTCCCGGAAGCCCGCGCATGTTCGAAATGAATTCGACGCATGCGCGGTAGCTTCCTAGGCATACGTAGGGTATACCAAGATGGCGGCGACGGCATCGAATGTGACGAGCGCATGCTCGACGTAGTCGATGACGTCACCGCGTACGCTCCTTTCAAAGAACCGCGGGTTCTTTGAAACGAGCGTGTGTACACTCGGCCGGGACAAGTTTCTTGTCCAAGAATCTCGTCGAAAAAAACGACATGTTTTTTTCAACGAGAATCTCGGCCGTGTGTACGAGGCCATAGAGTTGCACCTTGCACTGACAGAGGCAACAGACATGGACTACTATAAAGTTGCACCTTGCACTGAGTGAGGCATGAGGCACTAACCATAAAGTAGCACCTTGAACTAACAGAAGCCTGAAGCACTTACCATAAAAAAGTTCCACCTAGCACTGAATGAGACATAAGGCACAGACCATAAAGTCACACTGACAGAGGCACTGAGGATAAAATTGCAATGAGTAAGGTATGAGGCACTGACCTGGAGCAGTATATAACGTTATGCATGACACAGAGAGAGGTATGAGGCACTGATCTGCAGTATAGAAAGTTATGCATTGCACTGATATAGGCAGCACTGACAGAAGTAGGAGGCACTGTTGCTGACCTGGTGCTGGTGATATAGGTAGGTATTTAGGGTGACTTTCCTAGTTGATCACTCTTCCGAGTCTTCTGTCCCCTACTACAAGCAGGACTCAGGAGAAGCCGACTGTCCACTTTGAGCGCCCGCCCTGCAGTGCATTCTGGGAGGTGTAGTCTCTGCAGTGTGTAGGCACAGCCCGGCCGAGTCTAGTGTGTGCTGTTAAGAACTACATCTCCCATCATGCAATGTGGTGCCAACTAGGACAGCGGTGGAGCCTGCTATTGGCTGCTGCCGCTGATGAGGGTGTAACGGGGGGGAACTTTTAATGTGTGTCGGCAGTGATGTTCTTTCTGTCACGCTAATCTGACAGAACGCCGGCCCACTCGCGGCTCACCCAGCCACCCTTTGCCTAATTAGAGAGCCACCTCTGCAGGCAGGGGCCCCCTAGTGGACGGGGCCCATGGGCTTGAGCCCAGTCAAGCCCAATGGTAAGTCCAGCCCTGCTGGGGGGACATTTATCAAAGAATGACATCTCAATAACCAAGACTAGCTTGCTACATAGTTTACAAATTGAGGTTCTTCACTTTGTTTTGCTATTCTGTGCAAAACATAAATAAATAAATAAATAAATAAAACAAAAAACAAAACACTTCAGTTGTCTTGACTTTGATGTTTGATAAATGCAAAACTCTGATTGAAGTGAAGGAAAATTTAAGCACAGTCTGTTGAAGTGAAATTGCCCAATTGCTTCTTATATTGAACCCTAAACAATTCTATTTACCTACATTCACTACAAAAATGGAAATGTATCAGCTTAGCATCAAACATTGTTTTTTCCCGCTATTTCCCAGAGTGGAAATCAATGTGTATATCAATCTCTCAGACCAATTTCATACACGGCGTAGATTGCACCTTGTGTGCCTCAGGCGGTCTCAGCCAATAGATTTCTGCCTTAATAGGAAGGGTATAAAGATAATAGAATATCGTGCTATGCACACACCAATCTGTTCATGGATATATAGTATTCATTGGGGGGTTCATGGGTATACATTGTTATTTCCTACCATAGAAAACAAGGAGGCTCCAAGCCCTGAAGTCTCGTCTGCCTACAATGAGAAGATACGGTACAGCCGTGGCCAAAAGTTTTGAGAATGACACAAATACAAATTTTCACAAAGTCTGCCGCTTCAGTGTTTTTTGATCTTTTTTGTCAGATGTTACTATTGCCGTGTACACACACAACCGTTTTTAGGCCTCATGCCCACGGACGTTTTTACAGCTTAAAAACGCCTGTCCATGTTATTGTATAATTATTATTTTTTTTTAAAATTTCGAAAAAAAAAAAAAAAAAAAAATGTCGTAGCTTAAAAACGCAATTGCGGCGTTTTTGCGCGTTTTTTGACGCTTCGCGTTTTTTTTATGCCTAACGCCGATGCTGAGGAATGCACTGGTCCTGGGTTTTTTTTACAGCTTAAAAACGTCTATGCTATTTGCAGCTCAAAAACGTCTAGGTGGGCATGAAGCTAAAGACTAACATGGACAGGCGTTTTTAAGCTGTAAAAAACGCTCAAAAACGCGGCTGTAAAAAGGTCCGTGGGCATGAGGCCTTAATGTCATTGAAGAAAAGAACGTTTTTCTCGACGTGATTCTTCTCAAGCCTCCCTTGCCTACACACTATCGTGAAAAAAAAAATGCTCGAGTAAAGCGCGGTGACGTACGAAACGTACGACAGGCAGTATAAAGGGGAAGTTCCATTCGGATGGCGCCACCCTTTGGGCTGCTTTTGCTGATCCTCGTGTTAGTAAAGTTTGGTGAGAGACGATTCACGCTTTTCAGCCTCAAGCTTTTCAGTCCGTTACAGCGTGACGAATGTGCTATCTCATTTCCGAACGCTAGTTTTACCAGAACGAGCGCTCCCGTCTCATAACTTGCTTCTGAGCATGCGCATCTTTTTCACGTCATTAAAGCCTACACACGGCCGTTTTTCACGACAAGAAAAATGACGAGAAAAAATATGTCCCAAATTTTTAATGGCCATTTTTTAATGCCTAAATTAAAAAATGGCATTTTTCTCGTCATGAAAAACGGTCGTGTGTACGCAGCCTATCACCATCAGGGGGGTACAGGCAGTACACCTGTAAGGGGCCCGGAGGTCCCCAGGGGCCCGGATGGCACCCCCCTTTTTTTTTTGTAAGGGGCCCAGAGGCCCGGAGGTCCCCAGGGCGCCGGATTGAAACCTCCCCTTTTTTTTATTTTATAAAAATTACTATTTTTTTTATAGTTTTTTTTTTATAATTTTTTTTTGTAAGGGGCCCAGAGGTCCCCAGGGCCCCGGATGGCAACCCCCCTTTTTTTTGTTTTTTTGTTCTTTTGCTTTTTTTGCTTTTTTTGTGTTCGTCAGCACCCAAACCCCCCGCTTCTCAACTCGCGGCGGCAGCACCCCCCCCCGATCTCCTCTGCTCCAGGGGGCCCATGCCTGAAGCTGTGTAAGGGGCCCCAAAGTTCCTGATGGCGGCCCTGGAGATACTGGAGTATAAATTACAAGTATTTCATAAGTGTCAGAGACTTTTATTTTTATTGACAATGACATGAAGTTTATGCAAAGAGTCAGTATTTGCAGTGTTGACTCTTTTTTTTTTTTTTTCAAGACCTCTGCAATTCCCCCCGGCATGCTGTCACTCAACTTCTGGGCCACATCCTGACTGATGACAGTCCATTCTTGCATCTTCAATGCTTGGAGTTTTTTAGAATTTGTGTTTTTTTTTTTTGTTCACCCGCCTGGGATTAAGGTCTGGGGAATTTCCTGGCCATGGACCCAAAATGTCAACGTTTTGTTCCCCCAAGCCACTTAGTTATCACTTTTGCCTTATGACAAGGCACTCCATCATGCTGGAAAAGGCATTACACCTCACCAGACTGTTCTTGGATGGTTGGGAGAAGTTGCTCTCGGAGGATGTTTTTGGACCATTCTTTATTCATGGCAGTTTTCTTAGGCAAAATCGTGAGTGAGCCCCCCACTCCCTTGGCTGAGAAGCAACCCCACACATGAATGGTCTCAGGATGCATGACACAGGACTGATGGTAGCGCTCAACTTTTCTTCTCTTGACAAGTTTTTTGCCAGATGTCCCAAACTATCAGAAAAGGGATTCATCAGAGAAAATGACCTCCCCCCCCCCCCCCAGTCCTCAACAGTCCAATCCTTGTGCCTTTTGCAGAATATCAGTGTGTCCCCGATGTTTTTCCTGGAGAGAAGTGGCTTCTTTGCTGCCCTTCTTGACACCAGGCCATCCTCCAAAAGTCTTCTCCTCACTGTGTGTGCCAATGTCCTCACACCTGCCTGCTGCCTTTCCTGAGCAAGCTCTGCACTGTGGTGCCCCCATCCCCCCCTCTGCACTGGTGGTGCCCCCATCCCCCCTCTTCACCGGTGGTGCCCTGATCCCCCCTCTGCACTGGTGGTGCCCCCATCCCCCCTCTGCACCGGTGGTGCCCCGATCCCCCCTCTGCACTGGTGGTGCCCCCATCCCCCTCTGCACCGGTGGTGCTCCGATACCCCCTCTGCACCGGTGGTGCCCCCATCCCCCCTCTGCACCGGTGGTGCCCCGATCCCCCCTCTGCACTGGTGGTGCCCCCATCCCCCCTCTGCACTGGTGGTGCCCTATCCCCCCCTCTTCACCGGTGGTGCCCCGATCCCCCCTCTGCACTAGTGGTTCCCCCATCCCCCCCTCTGCACCGGTGGTGCTCCGATACCCCATCTGCACTGGTGGTGCCCCCATCCCCCCCTCTGCACCGGTGGTGCCCCGATCCCCCCTCTGCACTGGTGGTGCCCCCATCCCCCCTTTTCACCGGTGGTGCCCCGATCCCCCCTCTGCACCGGTGGTGCCCCCATCCCCCCCTCTGCACCGGTGGTGCCCCGATCCCCCCCTGCATTGGTGGTGCCCCCATCCCCCCCTCTGCACTGGTGGTGCCACCATCCCCCCCTCTGCACCGGTGGTGCCCCCACCCCCCCTCTGCACTGGTGGTGCCCCGACCCCCCTCTGCACTGGTGGTGCCCCATCCCCCCTCTGCACTGGTGGTGCCCCATCCCCCCCTCTGCACCGGTGGTGCCCCGATCCCCCCCTCTGCACTGGTGGTGCCCCGATCCCCCCCCTCTGCACTGGTGGTGCCCCGATCCCGCAGCTGAATCAATTGTAGGAGACGTTCCTGGCGCTTGCTGGACTTTCTTTTAAGACCTTCTTCACATATGCAGCGGAAATGTTTTTTTCTGAGATTAAGTTCATTTTCATGGCAAAGAGGGACTTTGCAATTAATTACAATTCATCTGATTGTTCTTCGTAACATTCTGGAGAATCTGCAAATTGCCATCATAAAAACTGAGGCAGCAGACTTTGTGAAAATGAATATTTGTGTCCTTCTCAATATTTTTGGCCACGGCTGTACCATGTGGTAGAGAACAGGGGAAGGATGGTTATTTGGATGACTATAATGGTTATTAAAATAAGGTGACAGGAAGTCACCAGCACTCCAGAAAATGAAGTTTCACGTATTGCGAAGACAGCATCACACAATTCAGAATAGTGTCAGGGCCTGGCACAGTTCCTTTCCCCAGGTGATATGGTGACATCACTCTGTCAATTTAACCGCTTAAGGACCTTGCCTGTTTTTCAGACTCGGTGTTTACACTTTAAAAACTATTTTTTTTTTGCTAGAAAATTACTTGGAACCCCCAAACATTATATATATTGCTTTTTTTTCTAACACCCTAGAGAATAAAATGGCGGTCATTGCAATACTTTTTGTCACACCGTATTTGCGCAGCGGTCTTACAAGCGCACTTTTTTTGGAAGAAATTCACTTTTTTGAATGAAAAAATAAGACAACAGTAAAGTTAGCCCAATTTTTTTTATATTGTGAAAGATAATGTTACGCCGAGTAAATTGATACCCAACATGTCAAGATTCAAAATTGCGCCCGCTCGTGGAATGGCGTCAATCTTTTACCCTTAAAAATTTCCATAGGCAACGTTTAAAAAATTCTACAGCTTGCATTTTTTGAGTTACAGAGGAGGTCTAGGGATAGAATTAGGGATAGAATTATTGCTCTCGCTCTAACGATTGCGGCGATACCTCACATGTGTGGTTTGAACACCGTTTTCATATGCGGGTGCTACTCACGTATGCGTTTATTTTTTCTTATTTATTTTACTTGATTTTATCTATTTTTACACTGTTTTTTTTTTTTTTAAAAATGTGTCAATTTTATTCCTATTACAAGGAATGTAAACATCCCTTGTAATAGAAAAAAGCATGACAGGTCCTCTTAAATATGAGATCTGGGGGGTCAAAAAGACCTCAGATCTCATATTTAGACTAAAATGCAATAAAATAAAAAAAATGGTCATTTGAAAAAATGTCCCTTTAAGAGGTGTGGGCGGAGCTGACGTTTTGACGTTGCTTCCGCCCTGCTATGATATGGAGACGGGTGGGGGCCATCCTCCCCTCACTCCTCTCCATACCCAGCTAGGAAGAGAACCCGATCGCCTCTGCCGCTACCGACGGCTCCTGTAAGCGGCGGAGGGCGCAGGAGAGCGGCGGGAGGCCTCTCCCGCCGCCGATAACGGTGATCTTGCGGCGAATCCGCTGCAGAGACCACCATTATCATTTACAGGACCGGTGCCTGAAGAGATGGATACCTCGGTTGTGGCAGCAGCTGCTCCCGTTACTGAGATATCCCTCTTCAAAAAGAGGACGTACATCGTCGCTCGCAGGTCCTGGTAAGTGGTTAAAGGCCGGTTCACACCAAAACACCGTGCAGAAAAGGCACGCTTCCCGCACTGCAGCTGAACGTGCTGCCCTTGGGATCTGCATGTGAGTGTCAACCTATTGTTAAAGGGACCGGAAATTAAAAATAAAAAGTCCCCATTTTGAAGGCTTATATGCAAGGTTTAGGCCATAGAAAGGGTATGGGGGTCGGGTACTGCCCTGGGGGACATGTATCAATGTAATTTTTTTTTTTTTGTTCTATCGTTTTTAAAGGAGCAGTGATTTTAATGATGCTTGAAGTGAAACAATAAAAATGTAAAAATTCTTTGGGGGGGTCCCCTTTGTCTGCCTGTAAAGTGGTGCATGTGAACCATGTATGGAACCTGCTGCAGCAAAACTGACATTTCTAAAGAAACATTATATTTAAATTAAGCTATTGCCAGCAATACAAAAAAAATATATCTCACAGTCCCTCTATAATATTATAACTTTGTAGTTGGAAGAGCATCACGGTAGACAGTATGACCCGGGGGAACACACATCAAATTGCTCCTGTGGAGATGCCTCCCCTCGTTGTAGCATGACCAGCCCATTGGCCGGTGATGAACCGTAATACTAAGGCCTGATTTGGCAGCCCTGAAGGAGTGGGTGGGCTTAGAGTGACGCTCTCCCTTCTTAAGCGTGGAGATAGCGTAGCGTGGTACCGCCTCTAGACGAAGTCCTATGACGAAACGCGTAAGGCGGAGCTACGTCATACGCATACCACGCTGATCCGGAAGTACTGCTGGAACGCATTTGGAACGCATGCAGCGTTACCAGCTGGTACTGACCAAATTGAGGACTGCTGTGCTGTTCGTTTTTGTTTGTTCCTTTGGCGTGTAGCTTGTCTATTGCAGACTTTGCTGCATTGTATGTTTTTAAATATATTTTTTTAATACAGTCGGAAGTTTTTTTCATTTGCACTATGGAAGCCTCTCTCTCTTTTTGTCTGCACCTATGAGGTAATTGGGAATCCTCCCTTCCACGGAACTTCACAAATTATAGGAAGAACTAGCCCAGCTGATATCTCCCCTGTGGACGTGTGATCCGGATATCCCTTTGAGCTGTTTACCCCTGTAAGGGTTAAAGGATCTGGTGAGTGGGGACACATGTGGGGGACACTGACATCTAAATGAAGAGCAGAACGTTTACTTTTGAATTTTATGAAGAAGACTGTTTTTTACTGTCTGTGTGCATAATTTTGGACTGTGTTGCTATCTGGCAGAGATAGGTATCTTCAGCTGCAGATTGGAGCTTCTATCTGGAGCTAACGTGCACTTATCACACTTGGATCTTATCAATGTGTATAGATGTATTGCACTAAACTGTGGTCTTAATGATACAGTCTTGTATTTTTTGTATACTAACATATAATTAGTTTGACACTACACTTTGTTTCTGGGTGTTTCTATGTTCACCGTGGTGTATCTGATGGTGATGTTGGTTTCATGCATCTAGTGTCAACACCACTGTTGAAAGGTGGACTGATTATAATTGTTCACTTTTTGTAGTATATATTATTTACAATTTACTTTTGAGCATTTAGCAATCACTTAGGATTACTGACCCTTTCATTAGGGTTAGGGAGCAGCGCCATACCCCAATTAAATATACTTCTTTACTGTTAGGATCTTTTTTAAAGGTCCCATTAGGGGGGCTGCAGCTCTTCACATTTATTTATTTTGTTCACTGCGAGGTGTCACACCCTTGCACTACATCTTAAGCGCAGGTACACTATTTTTATTTTAATACAAAAAAAATGGCCATTTTTTTTTAATGGTGTGGGGTCCCCCCCAAAATCCATACCAGACCTTTAGGTTTAGTATGGATTTGGAGGGGAACTCCCTATGCCAAAAAAAAAAAAAAATGGTGTGGGGCCCCCGCAAAATCCATAGCAGACCCTTTTTCGAGCATGCAGATGGAAGCAGAGTGGGAGCTGAAGGTAGGATGGGGCAGTAGATGGAAAAAGAGTGGGAGCTGAAGGTAGAATGGGGCAGTAGATGGAAGCAGAGTGGGAGCTGAAGGTAGAATGGGGCAGTAGATGGAAGCAGAGTGGGAGCTGAAGGTAGAATGGGGCAGTAGATGGAAGCAGAGTGGGAGCTGAAGGTAGAATAGGGCAGTAGATGGAAGCAGAGTGGGAGCTGAAGGTAGAATGGGGCAGTAGATGGAAGCAGAGTGGGAGCTGAAGGTAGAATGGGGCAGTAGATGGAAGCAGAGTGGGAGCTGAAGGTAGAATAGGGCAGTAGATGGAAGCAGAGTGGGAGCTGAAGGTAGAATGGGGCAGTAGATGGAAGCAGAGTGGGAGCTGAAGGTAGAATGGGGCAGTAGATGGAAGCAGAGTGGGAGCTGAAGGTAGGATGGGGTAGTAGATAGAAGCAGAGTGGGAGCTGAAAGTTGGATGGGGTAGTAGATGGAAGCAGAGTGGGAGCTGAAAGTTGGATGGGGTAGTAGATGGAAGCAGAGTGGGAGCTGAAGGTAGAATGGGGCAGTAGATGGAAGCAGAGTGGGAGCTGAAGGTAGAATGGGGCAGTAGATGGAAGCAGAGTGGGAGCTGAAGGTAGGATGGGGTAGTAGATAGAAGCAGAGTGGGAGCTGAAAGTTGGATGGGGTAGTAGATGGAAGCAGAGTGGGAGCTGAAAGTTGGATGGGGTAGTAGATGGAAGCAGAGTGGGAGCTGAAGGTAGGATGGGGTAGTAGATAGAAGCAGAGTGGGAGCTGAAAGTTGGATGGGGTAGTAGATGGAAGCAGAGTGGGAGCTGAAAGTTGGATGGGGTAGTAGATGGAAGCAGAGTGGGAGCTGAAGGTAGGACAACCAAAAACTTAAATGTATTTTATTGGGATTTTATGTGATAGAACAACACATAGTGGCACATAATTGTGAAGTGGAAGTAAATCATAAATGGTTTTCAAAATTGTTTACAAATAAATATGTGAAAAGTGTGGGGGGGGGGGGAATTTGTATTCAGCCCTCTTTACTCTGATACCCCTAACTTAAATCCAGTAGAACCAATTGCCTTCAGAAGTCACCTAATTATAAATAGAGTCCACCTGTGTGTCATTTAATCTCAGTATAAATACAGCTGTTCTGTGAAGCCCTCAGAGATTTGTTAGAGAACCTTAGTGAACAAAGAGAACCATGAAGGCCAAGGAACACACCAGACAGGTCAGGGATAAAGTTGTGGAGAAGTTTAAAGCAGGGTTACGTTATAAAAAAATCTCCCAAGCTTTGAACATCTCACGGAGCTCTGTTCAATCCATCATCAGAAAATGGAAAGAGTATGGCACAACTGCAAACCCACCAAGACATGGCCGTCCACCTAAACTGACCGGCCGGGCAAGAAGAACATTCATCAGAGAAGCAGCCAAGAGGCCCATGGTTACTCTGGAGGAGCTGCAGAGATCCACAGCTCAGGTGGAAGAATCTGTCCACAGGACAACTATTAGTCGTGCTTCTCCACAAATCTGCCCTTTATGGAAGAGTGACAAGAAGAAAGACATTGGTGAAAGAAAGTCATAAGAAGTCCTGTTTGCAGTTTGTGAGAAGCCATGTGGGGGACACAGCAATCATGTGGGGGACACAGCAATCATGTGGAAGAAGGTGCTCTGGTCAGATGAGACCAAAATGTAATTTTTTGGCCTAAAAGCAAAACGTTATGTGTAGCGGAAAACTAACACTGCACGTCACCCTGAACATCATGTGGTGGGGATGCTTTTCTTCAGCAGGGACAGGGAAGCTGGTTAGAGTTGATGGGAAGATGGATGGGGCCAAATACAGGACAATCTTAGAAGAAAACCTGTTAGAGTCTACAAAAGACTTGAGACTGGGGGGGAGGTTCACCTTCCAGCAGGACAACGACCCGAAACATACAGCCAGAGCTACAATGGAATGGTTTAGATCAAAGCATATTCATGTGTTAGAATGGCCCAGTCACAGTCCAGACCTAAATCACATTGAGAATCTGTGGCAAGACTTGAAAATTGCTGATCACAGACGCTCTCCATCCAATCTGACAGAGCTTGAGATATTTTACAAAGAAGAATGGGCAGAAATGTCCCTCTCTAGATGTGCAAAGCTGGTAGAGACACCCCCAAAAAAGACTTGCAGCTGTAATTGCAGAGAAAGGGGGTTCTACAAAGTATGGACTCCGGGGGGTGCCATACAAATGCCCCCCCCCACACTTTTCACATATTTATTTGTATCAATTTCCTTCCACTTCACAATTATGTGACACTTTGTGTTGGTCTATCACATAAATTCCCAATAAAATACATTTACGTTTTTGGTTGTAAAATGTGGAAAATTTCAAGGGGTATGAATACTTTTTCAAGGCACTGTAGGTATTTATTTATTTTTATTATTATTTTTATTTTTTTCTACACACACTTTTTTTTTCTCTCTGCAAGGACAGATAAATATACAATGTATCTCTCTTGTCCATTCACAGAGACATAAAACTTGGGGGGCAGGCTTCATAGTGACTGATTTCTATGATAGCCAGTCAGAGGCTATCACTGCGATCAGGTGACCCGGAATCGGGAGTTCTGGATCTTGATCGTTAGAACGGGTCCCAGTGGGGGCCCTCGGTGAGACCCCGCTCTCTCTCTCAATGCTGGGAGCGTGATCCCAGCACAAAGGGTGATACGCAAACATGCGGCCCCACGGGGGAAAAAAAAGCCCAGTCCAGTGGGGCCGCATATTTGTGTTACGTCAGCACCAAGGGGTTTAACCGCTTGCTGACCGGCTCCCCCCCTTATACGTCGGCAGAATGGCACGGCTGCGCAAAGCAATATATATATATATATATATATATATATATATATATATATATATATATATATATACACACGTCGCTTTGAATTTCGCGCCGCGCTGGCGTGCGCGTGCCCCTGCCGCGAGCTCCGTGACCGTGCCCGCGAGACCCGCCGAGTCGATGTCTGCCGGTGTCCCGCGATCGTGTCACGGAGCGACAGAATGGGGAGCTGCCTATGTAAACAAGGCATTTCCCTGTTCTGCCTTGTGACAGGACTAGGGATGAGCTCGGTGTTCGAGTCGAACATAGGTTCGACTCGAACATCGGCTGTTCGCGCGTTCGGCGAACAACGATAGATTTGGGCCGTTCGCGCCAAATTCGGGTGACGCGAACGGCCCACAATACACTGCGCCATCGCAGTGTAATCCCGGCGCTGTGATTGGCCAAGCATGCACTGTGACCCTGCATGCTTGGCCAATCACAGCGCCGGCAGCGAGGAGAGCAATGATTGGCCACAGGCAGGATGCCTGTGGCCAATTATAGCTGAGGGGGTTTAGTACACGCCCCACACTATAAAAGGCCGCCAGCGCGGCGGCCTCGTGTAGTGTGTTCCGGAGCAGGGAAAGTGAAGGATAGGCAGGGACAGTGTCAAATCTTGTCAAATCTATTCTTTGCTAAACCTTGTGTGTAGGGACAGAGAAGGATAGGCAGGGAGAGTGCCAGTGTCATATACTTTGATAAACCGTGTGTGTAGGGAGAGAGAAGGATAGGCAGGGAGAGTGTCAGTGTCATATACTTTGATAAACCTTGTGTGCAGGGAGAGAGAAGGATAGGCAGGGGACAGTGTCAGTGTCATATTCTTTGCTAAACCTTGTGTGCAGGGGGAGAGAAAGATAGGCAGGGAGAGTGTCAGTGTCATATACTTTGATAAACCTTGTGTGCAGGGAGAGAGAAGGATAGGCAGGGGACAGTGTCAGTGTCATTGTTGCTAAGCCTCCTGCACATTATACACCTGAAGTTCGCTAGTATTGCTGCTTTTTCCTGGTGTGTTACACCAACAGGGTTTTGCGGCACTTACAGCAGGCGGAGTGTGCCTCCTGACCATATTACACCTTAACTTAGCCTGTATTTCTGGTTTTCCCATTTCCTTGCAGGCTATTAGAATGTCCGGAAGGCAAACAAGGAGAGGCAGACAGTCAGGAGCCAATAAAAGAGGGCAAGCAGGCTCTGTGTCTAGAGACAACAGTGCTGGTCGTGGACGCGGTGCATCGCCATCAGCACGTGGCCATGGGACACGCTTGTCCTTCTTTTCGGCAGCTGGACGTGTTGAGCCGCATCATGCCGAAGACTTGGTAGAGTGGATGACCAAGCCCTCCTCATCCTCTCTCACCCAGGCTCAGGGTACTGGCAAAGCAGCTGCCAAAGCATCCTCTTCCCTGGTATCAATGTCATCATCAGTCACTCCTTCCCTAGACCAACCATGTCCTCCTGAGGAGTCCTCCGAACTGTTTAAGCACAGTGTTGGGTGCATGCTCCAGGAGGATGCCCAGCGTTTCGAAGGGTCTGATGATGATACCCAGCTAGAGGAAGGCAGTAGCGTGAGAGCAGAGAGAGGGGATGCTCAAGAAGGACACCAATCTGGCAGTCATGTTCCAGCAGCTGCAGCATACTGCCAGATTGGCTCCAGTGATGAGGAGGGAGGGGATGATGAGGTCAGTGACTCCACGTGGGTGCCTAATAGGAGAGAGGAGGAGGAGGAGGAGGAGGATGAGGAGGGGGCACGTCTCCAATGAGGCAGGATGCCCTCGGGGGGCCAGCGTAAGGGCGGCACACCGACGGAATCACACCGCAGAGCTCCGCCTGTGCAGGGCGCTGCCTCTGCCTGTTATTCAAAAAGTTCTTTGGTGTGGGCCTTTTTTGAGTCGAGTGCATCAGATCGCACAGCTGCTGTTTGCAACATATGTCTCAAGCGTATATCACGTGGCCAAAACATCACCCGCTTGGGCACCACATGCTTGACCAGACATATGTTGACCTGCCATGCAGCTCGTTGGCAAGCCTACCTTAAAGACCCACACCAAAGAACAAAGCGGACCTCTCCTTGCACCGCATCAGCTGGGATCTCCAACCCCACTATACCTTCAGTCCTCTCTGAAACCTGCTCTGAGAGGAATGAAGGTGTAGAATTAGGTGTGTCACAGCCAAGTACTTGCGGGCTCTCTGCTAGCAGTACACCGACGTCCGATTCTAGCAGGCAAATTTCCCTGCCCCAGCTGCTGGACCGTCGAAAGAAGTTCACTCCCAGCCATCCACATGCCCAGCTGTTGAATGCTAGCTTGGCTAAATTGCTAGCGCTTCAACTGCTGCCTTTTCAGTTGGTAGACTCGGCCCTCTTCCGTGAGTTTGTGCAATGTGCGGTTCCTCAGTGGCAGGTTCCCAAACGCCACTTTTTCTCACGGAAGGCGATTCCGGCTCTCTACCGGCATGTGGAAGGCAATGTCTTGGCCTCGCTGGACAGGGCGGTCAGCGGTAAGGTGCAAATTACCGCTGACTCATGGTCCAGCAGGCATGGACAGGGACGTTACCTTTCTTTCCTGGCCCATTGGGTCACTCTTTTGGCAGCTGGGAAGGATGCAGGATAAGGTGCAGTAGTGTTGGAGGTTGTTCCACCACCACGCCTCCAAAATGCTACTACTGGTTGTGACACACCTCTGTCCTCCACCCCCTCCTCTTCTTCTTCCTCCATGGCCTTTTCCTGTGCTTTGTCCTCAGAACCAGCGGTGCTCCGTAGGCATTCAAGGGGCTACGCAAGTACGCAGGCAAAAAGATGTGCTTGCGCTGGTGTGTTTGGGGGACAGGAGCCACACTGGGGCAGAGGTTCTGTCTGCTCTGCAGGGGCAGGCCGAGAGGTGGCTGACGCCACGCCAGCTTAAGCCAGGAATGGTAGTTTGCGACAATGGCACCAACCTCCTCTCCGCTCTCCGAGAGGGACAACTGACTCATGTGCCCTGTGTGGCTCACGTCCTTAACCTGGTGGTGCAGCGGTTCTTGGGCAGGTACCCGGGCTTACAGGATGTCCTGAGGCAGGCCAGGAAAGTCTGTGTGCATTTCCGCAGATCTTATAATGCCAGTGCTCGCCTGGCTGAGCTGCAAAAGGAGTTGAACCTGCCCAAGAACCACCTTATATGTGACATGCCCACCAGGTGGAACTCAACGTTGGCCATGCTGCAGTGGCTGTACACGCAGCAGAGGGCCATCAATGAGTACCTGTGCGACTACGGCACCAGGACAGGGACAGGGTCAGGGGAGCTCTGTTTTTTTTCACAACGCCAGTGGGGGATGATCAGGGATGCATGCACTGTCCTGGCACCATTTGAGGAGGCCACGAGGATGGTGAGCAGTGACAGTGCATGCATCAGTGACACTGTACCTCTTGTCCACCTGTTGGAACATATGCTGCGTGGAATAATGGACAGGGTACTTGAGGCATAACAGAGGCAGGAAGAGGAGGACTTCCTTGCCTCTCAAAGCCCCCTTTACCCAGACAGTGTTCCTTCTGTCCCACCCATCGCACAGGAAGAAGAGGAGGAGGAGGAGGAGGAGGATTGTGTCAGCATGGAGGTGGAGGCTGGCACTCAGCATCATCAGCAGCAGTCTTTTAGGGATGATTTACAGTCCCAAGAAACCAGTGGACTTGTACGTGGCTGGGAGGAGGTGGCTGCGGATCATGTCGTCCTTAGTGACCCAGAGGACTTCGGACCGAATGCCTCAGCTAACCTACGCTGCATGGCCTCCCTGATCCTGCAAAGTCTGCGGAAGGATCCTTGTATTCTTCGGATCAAGGAGAGGGACCATTACTGGCTGGCCACTCTCCTTGATCCACGGTACAAGGGTAAGGTTGCGGACCTTATCTTACTGTCGCAGAGGGAGCAGAGGATGAGACAACTCCGGGAGGCCTTGCAGAAAGGTCTGTGCAACGCGTTCCCAGAGACTGGAAGGTTACAAACTCCTGGTCCTGGACAACAAGTTGCTGAGGCTTCGGTCAGTCAAAGAAGGAGCGGTTGGGGAAGGTGGCCGTCTGACCGATGCGTTCAGACAATTCTTTAGTCCGCAGCCTCAAGGTATGATCGGTTCCAGCAACCATCGCCAGCATCTGATATACATGGTGCAGGAATACCTAGGGGCAAGGTCAGACTTGGACACCTTCCCCACCGAAAATCCTCTGGCTTACTGGGTCTTGAGGATGGATCACTGGCCAGAGCTTGCACAGTATGCAATTGAGCTACTGGCCTGTCCTGCATCCAGCGTTCTTTCAGAACGCACATTCAGTGCTGCTGGAGGATTTGTCACGGATCACAGGGTGCGCCTGTCCACCGACTCTGTTGATCGACTGACCTTCATAAAGATGAACCAGTCTTGGATCACCACCAGCTACCAAACACCTGAAGCTGATATAACAGACTAATTTATTTTCAAATGTCACATCCCTTCAAGACTGATGCTGAGATACTGTCCTGTTATGTTGACTGACTATCCTCCTCCTCCTCAATGATCCGATTGATGATGATAGCTTGGAAGAACATTTTTGTTTCTGGGTGCCGCCACCAGTGGCTAAGGCCCCATTTTTCAGTCCCTGTTTAACAGGGGCGTGTTATTACAATTTTTTATGCAATGCTTTGCAGCAGGGCTCATTCCTGCACTCCAACTAGAGTATCTGGGAGAGGTTGCAGTGTCGTGGCACCAGCACCAGTGGCTAAGGCCCAATTTTTCAGCCCCTGTTTAACAGGGGCGTGTAATTACAATTTTTGATGCAATACTTTGCAACAGGGCTCATTGCTGTGCTCCAAGTACAGTATCTGTGAGGGGTTGCAGTGTTGTGGCACCCTTGCCTAAGGCCCAATTTTTCTGCCCCTGTTTAACAGGGGCATGTAATTACAATTCTTGATCTAATAATTCACAGCAGGGCCCATTCCTGCGCCCACCAAGACTAACTGTGAGCCCTTACAGTGTTGTGTCAACACCACCACCACCACCAAAGGCCCAATTTTTCAGCCCCTGTTCAACAGGGGCATGCAATTACAATTCTTGATCTAATAATTCACAGCAGGGCCCATTCATGCGCCCACCAAGAGTAACTGTGAGGGCTTACAGTGTTGTGGCAACACCAACATGTAAGGGGCAAATTTCAGCTGAGTATATACGGCAGGTCCCTACTTTCAAACATCCAACTTACAAACGACTCCTCCTTGCAAACGGAAGGATACAACAGGAAGTGAGAGGAAATCTACCCCTAGGAAGGCAAATTCTCTCCTGTAAGAGTTAATATGGGAAAAAAAAAGTGTCTCCTCTCCACTGATTCTTTATCACCAATTCTTGTTTCAATAAAAAACCCAAGTTTTCAAAAAACATTTGTCATTAGGACGGAAAGTGAGGTGAACTGTTCTGAACAGGTGCACACTGCACAGACAGCAAAACAAATGTTACAGGGGTGATAACCCTTCCCTATGTTTTCCAAAAAGCTTAAAAATGTATTTTTTGTCTGGAGCTACACTTAAACAATGTACCTGTTCAAAATTACAAACAGATTCTACATAAGAACAAACCTACAGTCCCTGTCTTGTATGCACCGCCTGTATACGGCTGTTCAGAGTATATAGGGCCTTTTTTATTTTGTGTGCGGGGTTCCCCTTAATATCCATACAAGACCCAAAGGGGCTGGTAATGGGCTGGGGTGGGGGGGGGGGGGTGTGATGGGGTAGCTATGCCATTTTTCTTAAAGATTTTCATCCATATTACCGGGACCAGACATTACATTAAAGCCGCAAGCAGTTTTAAATGGCTTTTTTTCCTTTAGAAATGTTATTTTGTGCAGGGACAGTTCTAAACACGGGAAACACGTGGCACTTCACAGGCATACTTTAGACACCCCCCAGGTACGATATTTAAAGGAATATTTGACTTTTTTTTTTCACTTTATGCATCATTAAAATGACTGCTCCAGAAAAACTACCGTTTTTAAAACTTCTTTTTGCATTGATACATGTCCCCTGGTGCACAACCCGGGTTCCCAAACCCTTTTTAGGACAATAACATGCATAATAGTCGTTATAATTAGCACTTTAGATTTCGAATGTTCGCATCCATTGTATTTAATAGGGTTCTAAAGTTCGTGCGAACTTTCGGTCCGTTCGCGGGTTCTGGTGCGAACCGAACCCGAGGGTGTTCGGCTCATCACTAGAGAGGACACTGATCTACTGCTCCCTGTGATCGGGAGCAGTGATCAGTGTCGTGTCACTGGTAGCCCAGCCCCCTCCACACTTAGAATCACTCCCTAGGACACACTTAACCCCTTCCTCGCCCCCTAGTGGTTAACTTCTTCACTGCCAATGTCATTTACACAGTAATCGGTGCATTTTTATAGCACTAATCGCTGTATAAATGACTATGGTCGCAAAATAGCGTCAAAAGTGTCCGATGTGTTTGCCATAATGTCGCGGTCACGATAAAAATCGCAGATCGCCGCCATTACTAATAAAAAAAAAATATTAATTAAAATGCCATAAAACTATTCCTTATTTTGTAGACGCTATATCTTTTGCGCAAACCAATCAATAAACGATTATTGCGATTTTTTTTTTTTTTTTAAACAAAAATATGTAGAAGAATACGTATCGGCCTAAACTGAGCAAAAAATGTTTTTTTATATATTTTTTGGGGATATTTATTATAGCAAAAAGTAAAAAATTTCATTTTTTGAAAAAATTGGCGCTCTATTTTTGTTTATAGCGCAAAAAATAAAAACCGCAGAGTTAATCAAATATCACCAAAAGAAAGCTCTATTTGTGGGAAAAAAAGGATGTCAATTTTGTTTGGGAGCCACGTCGCACGACTGCGCAATTGTCAGTTAAAGCGACGCAGTGCCGAATCGCAAAAAAGTGGCCCGGTCATTGGGCAGCCAAATTCTCCGGAGCTGAAGTGGTTAAGCGATAAGTCCAGGAGGTGGCATGCACCTCTTTGGACTTAACTCATAGTACGCCAGCACATTTTACAAAGTGGCTGAATTCCCTAAGTTCAGATTTAAAGTGGAAGTAAACCCTCGTATCATTTTCAGCCAAGGAAGCTGCCATCTTGGCCTCTGTTTAATCTTCAACTGCCATGATGCTGCACATGTGATCAGTTATGGCACCAGCCATTGGATGGTTTGACAGTTTGGTTGAGAGCACAACCAATGTGGCAGTTGGCATTTCCGGCATGCCGGGAATGTAACTGTTTTTTGAAACTGTTAAATTGATGGGTTTACTTCCACTTTAAATGAGTCGGGTTTGCTTATATCTTTGGTATATTTGGAACTGGAGGAGAAAAAATAAATAAAAATGACGTCGATTGTGGCAGCAAATTTTGAAGGCTTTTGTCTCGGCCAGATGCAAACTATTGGCGGACGGTTCCTTCCAACGTCAGCAGCCGGTCGGTAATCTCCATCATGTAGGACTTTTGCACACATTGGGAGATTGTTTGTGCAATGCTTCTACTTTAGGGAATTACGTCTAGAAGAAAACTGTTTAAATCTATACGTGTCTTCTGCAGAAAGAACATTTTAGACTTCGCGAGCCGACGGTTTTGGAAGCCTTTGATTAAAATCTGAAGATTTCGAGATTGAGGGTAATGGAGTTCTGCTGCCAGTTCTGATCCGGACCTTCTGAGAATACCAATTTTGTAACACAGACTGAAAGCAGTTACAGCTTTTCAAATAAAACTACCGTATATACTTGAGTATAAGCCGACCTGAATATAAGCCGAGGCACCTAATCTTACCACAAAAAAATGGAAAAACGTATTGACTCGAGTATAAGCCTAGGGTGTCCATCTGCATGCCTCACTGTGTCCATGTGCATGCCTCACTGTGCCTTACTGTGCCCATGCCTCACTGTGCCTATGCCTCACTGTGCCTTACTGTGGCCATGCCTCCCTGTGCCCATACCTCACTGTGTCCATGCCTCCCTGTGCCTCACTGTGCCCATGCCTCACTGTGCCTCACTGTGTCTATGCCCCACTGTGCCTCACTGTGTCCATGCCTCACTGTACCTCACTGTGCCCATGCCTCACTGTGCCTCACTGTGCCCATGCCTCACTGTGCCCATGCCTCACTGTGTCCATGCCTCCCTGTGCCCATACCTCACTGTCCATGCCTCACTGTGCCTCACTGTGCCCATGCCTCACTGTGCCCATGCCTCACTGTGCCCATGCCTCACTGTGTCCATGCCTCCCTGTGCCCATACCTCACTGTGTCCATGCCTCCCTGTGCCCATACCTCACTGTGTCCATGCCTCCCTGTGCCTCACTGTGCCCATGCCTTACTGTGCCTCACTGTGTCCATGCCTCACTGTGCCCATGCCTCACTGTGCCTCACTGTGCCCATGCCTCACTGTGCCTTAATGTGCCCATGCCTCACTGTGCCCAATCTCCCTACCTGATCTCCAGCGCTGTGTGACTAGACTGACGTTTAACATGGGAGTCTATGGAAGGGGTGCCCGGCTTTAAAAAATCGGTGCTCCCCGGCCGTAGGTCCCCCGGACAACAAACGTTGCACACATATAGAAGAAGAGGGGGGCTACATGTGTGCCAACTTTAGTGTCCAGGGGACCTAGGGAAGGCCGGTACCGGGTCCCCAAAATCACCAGAGAAATTACTGTTTAACATGGGAGTCTATAGAAGGGGTGCTTGGCTTTGAAAAATCGGTCGTAGGTCCCCCGAATAAAAAACTTTGCACACTTCGAATTTACGAATATTTAGAAAAATTTGTTAAACGGGTTTTCGTTAATTCTGATATTTCCTACTTAACGAATTTGTCGAAATAAATAATAATAATAATAATAAAAAGTTTTTATTCTTATCATTGTTATTTATTATTATTAATTTGTTCCGTTCCATTCGTTTAGATACGGCATTCGTTATTTTGGATAACTTCGGATAAATTCGTATTCGTTACATTCACTAACAGCCAAATTTGAAAGGAAATTCCAATACCTATAATTTCATAGTTAGTAATAGTTAAGTTATTAGTTACCGTATATATTCTCGAGTATAAGCCGACCCGAATATAAACCGAGGCACCTAATTTTACCACAAAAAAAATGGGAAAACGTATTGACTTGAGTATAAGCCTAGGGTGTCCATCTGCATGCCTCACTGTGCCTCACTGTGTCCAATCTCCCTACTTGATCTCCGGTGCTATGTGACTAGACTGACGTTTAACATGTAAGTCTATGGAAGGGGTGCCAAGTTTGGGGTCCAGGGGACCTAGGGAAGGCCGGTATCGGGTCCCCAAAATCACCGGAGAAATTACTGTTTAACATGGGGGTCTATGGAAGGGGTGCCCGGGCTTGAAAAATCGGTGCTCCCCGGCCGTAGGTCCTCCGGACAAAAATCTTTGCACACTTGTAGAGGAAGAGTGGGGGCTACATGTGTGCCAAGTTTGGGGTCCAGGGGACCTACGGCTGGTCAGGATCAGGCGCACAAAGTTTAAGATGGACACAGACTCGAGTATAAGCCGAGGGGGGGCATTTTCAGCACAAAAAAATGTGCTGAAAAACTCGGCTTATACTCGAGTATATACGGTAAAATGAAATATGTTATAGACTTGTGCACAACGGAAAAATTCGTTCCGTTTCGGTTCGTTTCTTTCCGGTCCTGTTGATTCGTAATCATTCGTAATTTTGCTGGACGGGATTTTTCGTGTTCGGACTCATTCGTATTTTCGCAAGCGACATTTTTCGTTGAATTTTTTGTTGATTTATAATTCGTACTTTCGGTAGAGTACGTTGTTTTTCGTTGATTCTGGACACAACTCCTACTTTCGTAACTTTTTTTGGGTTCGTTGATTCGTAATTTTCCGTGTCTCTCTCACAACGACGCTGCCTATTATGCCTAATGTGCTTCGAATGGATTTGTACTTTTCTAAATACATAGCGGTTATTTGTAACGATTCGAAATCTCGTATTTTACTTTCGTTTTTTCATGCGGCTATAGCCTCCGCCCCCATTACACCATTTTGAGAGGGTTCAGCACAGTGAGGGAGGAGCAGAGATCAGAGCAGAGTGTTATTGTGCTTCCAATGGATTCGTACATTCGGAACTTTTTTCATAACGAATTATGCCGAAGACATTCGGGCATTCGCTATTTTGCGGTATGATTTATTTCGGATTCGGTTTTATTCGTAATTGCTCTGTTTGGAAATTCGAATGCTTCCGAATGTCCGAAAGTTGCTAAATTCGGACGAATTTCGATTCGTTACGAAACGAATTGCACAAGCCTAATATGTTACCATCTGCAAGCAATGGGCGTGATAAATAATACGCAGATGATAGTTCAATGCTCTACATTGCAGACTTCATTAGGAGGACATCTTCTGCTGGCACAAGTCAGGTTAACGAAACCGTATCCGAGCGCTGCAAACTGAAAAAGCTATTAAACCGCTCGACCTCCGAAAGATTTACCCCCCCTTCTCCATATTTTACAAAGCGTTATTTTACCTGACAATTGCGCAGTCAACGTGGCAATTAAAAAACAAAACAAACAAAAAAAATGTTTTCATTTTGCGCTTTAAGCACTTCCGCCCCAGAAGGATTTACCTGCTTCCTGACCGGGCCATTTTTTTTTTTACGGTACGGCACTGCGGCACTTTAACTGACAATTGCGCGGTCGTGCGACGCTGTACCCGAACAAAATTAACGTTCTTTTGTTTAAATAGAGCCTTCTCTTGGTGGTATTTTATTTCTTGCGCTGTAAACAAAAAAAGAGTGACAATTTTGAAAAAAAATAAAAATTTTTTTTTGACTTTTTGCTAAAATAAATGTCCAAAAAAATAAATGAAAAAAAAAACAAACACATTTTTTCATCAGTTTAGGCCGATACGTATTCTTCTACATATTTTTGATTAAAAAAAATCGCAATAATCGTATAGTGATTGGTTTGCGTAAAAGTTATAGCGTCTACAAAATAGGGGATAGATTTTTTTTTATTCTTCTTGATCACCTCTGCGTTTTTTTTTTTGCGCTAAAAAACAAAAAGAAAGCGACAATTTTGAAAAAAAAAAACAATATTTTTGACTTTTTGCTATAATAAATATCCCCAAAAAATAATAAAGAAAAAATGTATTTCTTCATCAGTTTAAGCCGATACGTATTCTTCTACATATTGTTGGTAAAAAAAATTGCCATAAACTTATATTAATTGGTTTGCGCAAAAGTTATAGCGTCTACAAAATAGGGGATAGTTTAATGGCATTTTTATTATTATTTTATTATTTACTAGTAATGGCGGCGATCTGCGGTTTTTAGCGGGACTGCGACATTGCGGCGGACAGATCGGATACTTTTGACACTTTTTTGGGACCAGTGACATTTATACAGCGATTAGTGCTATAAATAGCCACTGATTACTGTATAAATGTCACTGGCAGGGAAGGGGTTAACACTAGGGGGCGATCAAGGGGTTAAGTGTGCCGTAGGGAGCCTCGTACACACGATCGGATTTACTGCGGACAAAGCGTAGGACTTTTGTCCGAAGGGCGTTGGGCAGGAACTTGTCTTGCATACAAACGGCAAAGAATGGTCGGCCAACAAACACGAAACAACGTGGTTTTTCAGCTCTTTAGCACCACCCTTTGGGCAACTCCTGCTAATGTTGTGTTATGGTGAGCATTGCTTCTGAGCATGCGTGTTTGTACTTTGGAGTTTTGTCCGATAGACTTGTGTACACACGATCGGATAATCCGACAACACACATTTGTTGGTGGGAAATTTTAAAGCCATGCTATCCCACATTTTTTGGCGGAAAATCCGACGAAAATTGTCTGATGGAGCGTACAAATGGTCAGATTTTCCAACAACAGCCTGCCATCACACAATTCTCGTCGGAAAATCCTATTGTGTGTATGAGGCTTAACTGTGGGGGGTGGGGGAGGGGACTGATGAGGATTAGAGAGAGAGATCATTGTTCCTGATCACTGGGAACAGCAGATCTCTCTCTCTCTCTCTCCTCCCCTGTCAGAATGAGGATCTGTTTGTTTGCATTGACAGATCCCCGTTCTGGCTCTCTGTGGAGCAATCGCGGGTAGCCGGCGGACATTGCGGCCGCCGGTCACGCACATCGGCTCCGGCGTCACTCCGCGGGCGACCCCTATCGCCAGGGCCGCCATCAGGGGGGTACAGGCAGTACACCTGTAAGGGGCCCGGAGGTCCCCAGGGCCCCGGATGGCCCCCCTTTTTTTTATTTCATTTTTTTATTTTTTATTTATGTTTTGTAAGGGGCCCAGAGGTCCTTGCAGCGGCAGCACCCCCCCCCCCCCCGGTTCTCTGCTCCAGGAGGCCCATGCCTGAAGCTGTGTAAGGGGCCCAAAAACTCTTGATGGCGGCCCTGCCTATCGCTTTTGAAGCGGCCGACGTACACCTACGGCAATTCGCGCACGGGAGCCAACCTACCAGTATAATGACGGCGGCTGGTCGGCAAGCGGTTAAAACATATCCAATATAAATTAAGAAAATCTAATTTCTTCAAAAATTTAGGCCAATATGTATTCTGCTACATATTTTTTGTAAAAAAAAACAATTAGCGTATATTGATTGGTTTACGTAAAAGTTATCGTGTTTACAAACTATGAGCTTCATACTGGAATTTTTATTTATTTAGTTTTTTTTTATACTAGTAATGCAGGCGATCAGCGACTTGTAGCGGGACTGCGATATTGCAGTGGACAATCGGACACTAACTGACACTTTGTGGGATCCAGTGACCCTAATACAGTGATCAGTAGGCTTGTGCAATTCGTTTCGTAACGAATCAAAATTCGTCCGAATTTAGCAACTTTCGGACATTCGGAAGCATTCGAATTTCCGAACAGAGCAATTACGAATAAAACCGAATCCGAAATAAATTATACCGCAAAATAGCGAATGCCCGAAGGTCTTCGGCATAATTCGTTATGAAAAACTTACGAATGTACAAATCCATTGGAAACACAATAACACTCACTCTGCTCTGCTCTCTGCTTCTCCCTCACCGTGCTGAACTCTCTCAAAATGGTGTACAGGGGGCGGAGCCTATAGCCGCATGTAAAAAACGAAAGTAAAATACGAGATTTCTAATCCATTCGAAGCACAATAACACTCTGCTCTGCTCTCTGCTTCTCCCTCACCGTGCTGAACCCTCTCAAAATGGTGTACAGGGGCGGAGCCTATAGCCGCATGTAAAAAACGAAAGTAAAATACGAGATTTCGAATCGTTACAAATAACCGCTATGTATTTAGAAAAGTACAAATCCATTCGAAGCACATTAGGCATAATAGGCAGCGTCGTTGTGAGAGAGACACGGAAAATTACGAATCAACGAACCCAAAAAAAGTTACGAAAGTAGGAGTTGTGTCCAGAATCAACGAAAAACAACGTACTCTACCGAAAGTACGAATTATAAAGCAACAAAAAATTCAACGAAAAATGTCGCTTGCAAAAATACGAATGAGTCCGAACACGAAAAATCCCGTCTAGCAAAATTACGAATGATTACGAATCAACAGGACCGGAAAGAAACGAACCGAAACGGAACGAATTTTTCCGTTGTGCACAAGTCTAGTGATCAGTCCTAAAAATATGCACTGTCACTGTACTAATGACACTGGCTGGGAAGGGGTTAAAGGGGAGTTCCAACTTTTTTTATGTTTATTAAAAGTCAGCAGCTACAAAAAGTGTAGCTGCTGGCTTTTAATAAACAGACACTTACCTGTTCCACTGTCCAGCGACCCGGCCACCTGGAGCGTCGCTCCTCTCCCCCCCCCCTTTTTCCGTCGGCGTCTCCATTCTAACCGTGGGCACCCGGCCGAGACAGCTTTCGGCTTCACGGCCGGGCATTTACTGCGCATGCGCGAGCGGCGCTGCGATCCCTGAGTGGACAGGCGATCGCCTGGGACCTGTCATGTGTCCCAGGTGATCGCCTACAGGGATGGGCCGCCTAAGGCGATATGACGAGTCACCTAAGCGGTCTTTGGGCAGAAGGAGGAAGTGGGACAGCCCCATTCCTAACAAAGCCCCCACCCCCCCCCCAAAAAAAATGACATGCCAAATAGGGCATGTAAGGGGGCGAGGAGTGGTTTAAGCGGAAGTTCCACTTTTGGGTGGAACTCCGCTTTAAACATCTAGGGGTGATCAAAGGGTTAAATGTGTGCCTAGCCAGTGTTTATGTTTACTATGTGAGGAGCTTTTACTAAGGGAAGTGATGGAATTTCTTCCCTGCTTTGCAGGAACACAGAATCTATTCCTTCCCCCCTGTCAGAATGAAACTCTGCCTTGTTTACATAGGCAGAGCTCCAGTCTGAATCTCTCTGCCCGACGATCGGCGGGTGCTGGTGGACATAGAGTGCCCGGCACCCACAGATTGGGCTCTGCTGTGAGTAATCACAGCAGAAGGGGCCTGCCGGCAGCGCGGGTGCGGATGCCCCCTAGGCCCAAGTGCAGAATCACGTATAAAGACATGTGCAATTTATTTCATTCCGAGTTAGTTTTTCAACGAAATTCGACAAATATTTGTTAATTCGGAAATATTCAAATGAACAAAAACCCGTTTAACAATTTTTTCCGAAAACTAAAATTCGGAAATTCGAAAGTATTCAAATTAACGAAAACCGGTTTACGAATTTCCAAATTTTCGAAAGAATTTGTTAAATATTCAAATCAACAAAAACCCGTTTAAGAAATGTTTCCGAAAACGAAAATTTGGAAATGCTGAAATGTTCTAATTAACAAAAACCTGTTTAACAAATTCTTCCGAAAATTTGGAAATTCGGAAATATTCAAATTAACGAAAACCGTTTAACAAATTATTCGGAAAACGAAAATTCGCAAATTCATAAATTCAAAAATTCGTAAATTTGTAAATTCATAAATTTGAAAATTCGAAGATCAGAAAATCTGAAAATTCGAAAAGTCAAAAAATTTGAAAATCTGAAAAAAAAGAATGAATATCCGAACATTCAAAAGAACGAAAATACGAAAATAAGAATGAAAATCCGAAATTTCGAAAGTCCGAAAGGAAATTCCAATACCTATAATTTAATAGTTAGTTATTATTAGTTAGTTATTATTTCGGATTTTCGAATTTTCAGGTTTTTCGTATTTTTTTCAGGTATCCGCATTACCGAATTTATGAATATACAAATTTAGAAATACCGCATCGAAATAATTGGAACATGACGAATTCAAATTTTTCCGAAGTTATGAATTTATTCAAAATAACGAATTTCGAATTATAACCAATTACCCCAAAAATGAAAAAAAAATAAACTACAACAAAAAAAAGAATGAAACTAAAACAAACAAATTTTGGGCACACGGAAGGCAATAAAAGCCTGACCAGGGTTCTAACCTTCCCACCCTGAAAATGAAAAAAAGTCCTTCCTCTGCTCCCACCTCCTGGGCCCCTCTGTTAACGTGATAGGGGCCTAGGGAAATATGGGAGGTGGATAGGGGTGGAACCCAGTGCTCTGAGGTGGGTAGGGGGTGGAGGCAAGGGGTTATTCAGAATCGGGAGTACTTGCACCTATTCTCTGAGAAAAAAAAGCCCTGCCGATGTCACATGCTGGCTGGGGAAGAAACTAATGGTGTGGAATCTGCACTCCATTACTTTTGGGCAAACAGTTCGGCCCGTGCAGGAGTTTGGGACAAATATTTGACTGTTCGACCGTTTGCCAAACACCCAAATTTGCAGGTTGTTCGCCAGATGTTCACACCGCAAAACACCCTACAATACATTGCCCACTGCACAGTGCATTCTGCGCCCTGAATGGGCAAAGCTTTGCCCAATCAGGGTGCAATGTAAGCTGGTTGTTAAGGAGCGGGGCCGGGAAGCTGGCTGCGGCATCCTTAGCAACCGATAAATCATCAGCTATCAATAGGTTTCCCCACTGACAGCTAAAAAAAAAAAAAAGCGCTGGTTAAAAAAAAAATGGCATGGGCCCTTCGGGACTGGATTTTTAGGGGGGAACCCCACACCAAAATGAAAAAAAAAAAACGGCGTGGGGTCTCCCTCAAAATCCATACCAGACGCTTATCTGGGCATGCAGGCTGACCGGCACGGAAAGGGGGGTGGATGAACACCCTCCCTCCTGAACCATACCAGGCCACATGCCCTCAACAAGGGCGGGGTGGGTGCTTTGGGGCTGGGGAGCCCCTGTCCCCCCTTCCCCAAAGCACATTGTCCCCATTCTGATATGGGGTCCCCATAATGATGGGGACAAGGGTCTCTTCCCTGGGCTGTGGTTGTTGGGGTCTGCGGGCAGGGGGCTTATCAGAATTTGGAAGCCCCCTTTAACAAGATGGCCCCCAGATCCCGCTGCCCCTACCATGTGAATGGGTATACCTAGTACCCCTATCCATTCACCAAAAAAGTGTACAAAAAAATAAAAACAGGAGACAAGTTTTTGACAATTCCTTTACTAAAAAATAAAAAAACAGTGTCCCCCCGATGTAAATCTATCGTCAGTCACGCCGCCCGCCACACCCGAAAAAAAAAAATAGATCCCGCTTTCTAGGATGGCCGCCGGCCGAATGCCTTCTCCGCGCTTGGACAGTTCTTATCTAGGTAAGGGTGTGGTCATCTGGTGGCTCCGCCCCCTTGTAACGTCACCGGCCCAGCATGCACCGGTCCGTGGCGTTACAAGGGCCAAAAATGTATGTATTTTGTCCACCAGTGTGACAAAAAAAAAGTTTAGTAAAAACTTTTTTTGTTTTAAATATAAAAATTAAAGTTACACCCAAGCACCTAAAGCACCTAAATACCCCCTCTCATCATCCCACAAACATGCATGCCCACACAAGAAAAAGTTGATTGTGCTACGCATGTTACATATTGCCGCGGACGCCGGAGTGAGAGCGATCATTTTAGGGCCCTTATTCGCGGTTACTTCTAAACTGATGAGTAATGCCCTGTACACACGATCAGAATTTCCGATGGGATCAAATCTGTTGGAATTTTCCGTATGGAATTCCATAGGCATACACACTGTCAGACCACATTCCGACCGTCCAAAACGCGGCGACGTAAAAACACTACGACGAGCCGAGAAAAATTAAGTTCAATGCTTCCGAGCATGCGTCGACTTGATGCTGAGCATGCGTGGCTTTTTCTCCGTCGGAGTTTCACACAGACGATCGGAATTTTCCATCAGAAAAAAATAAAACATGTTCTATTTCTAAACTCCTACGGAAAAAATAAAGTCTGATGTCACAGTCACACACGGCCGGAGTATCCGTTGAAAAAATTCCGTCAGACTTTTTTCCATCAGAAATTCTGTCCGAGTGTACAAGGCATTAGAGATTCATTAAAAGATGTTTTCTATTTAAAATATTTATATCAGTTTGTCGTTTTGAAAACATCTCAGCTAGTTTGGTCATTATATTGCTCTTTCCATCCTTTTTTTTTGCTAACGCTAATTTCATTTACCAAAGGAACATTTTACCGTAATTAAATTATTACTAACGTTGTGTCTTTATTAAAGGTTAACGGGAAAGGGATTCACATTTTATGAACATGTTCTATACCACGCACTGCATTAACTAATGGCAACAATGATCCCCCAACGTTAACCCCTTACAGGACTTTCCATTGAAGAGGAGAATGTGGCTGGTGGCAAAGAAGACAGAAGACCCTTGTGGGCTCTATTACCTCAATACTGTTGACTCCCGCAAAGCCGTGGTTCAGAGTTCGTGGCCTCGGTCGTTGGCAGGTTTTTCCCACTAAAATCCAACTAATACCATATATACTCGAGTATAAGCCGACCCGAATATAAGCCGAGGCACCTAATTTTAACACCAAAAACTGGGAAAACATATTGACTCGAGTATAAGCCTAGGGAGAGAATACAGCAGCTATTGTAAGTGGAAAAGAGGGTCAACAATGCCCATCTACAGCCTCACTGTGCCTATTTGGTGCCTCACTGTGCCCATCTGCAGCCTCACTGTGCCTATTTGGTGCCTTACTGTGCTCATTTGGCGCCTCACTGTGCCCATTGCATGCCTCACTGTGCCCATTGCAAGCCTCACTGTGCCCATTGCATGCCTCACTGTGCCCATTGCAAGCCTCACTGTGCCCATTGCATGCCTCAATGTGCCCATTGCAAGCCTCACTGTGCCAATTGCATGCCTCACTGTGCCCATTGCATGCCTCACTGTGCCCATTTCAAGCCTCACTGTGCCCATTGCAAGACTTACTGTGCCCATTGCAAGCCTCACTGTGCCTATTGCAAGCCTCACTGTGCCCATTGCATGCCTCACTGTGCCCATTTTCAGCCTCACTGTGCCCATTGCATGCCTCACTGTGCCCATTGCATGCCTCACTGTGCCCATTGCAAGTCTCACTGTGCCCATTGCATGCCCCACTGTGCCCATTGCAAGCCTCACTGTGCCTATTGCAAGCCTCACTGTGCCCATTGCATGCCTCACTGTGCCCATTTCAAGCCTCACTGTGCCCATTGCAAGCCTCACTGTGCCCATTGCATGCCTCACTGTGCCCATTGCATGCCTCACTGTGCCCATTGCAAGCCTCACTGTGCCCATTGCATGCCCCACTGTGCCCATTGCAAGCCTCACTGTGCCCATTGCAAGCCTCACTGTGCCCATTGCAAGCCTCACTGTGCCCATTGCATGCCTCACTGTGCCCATTTCAAGCCTCACTGTGCCCATTGCAAGCCTCACTGTGCCCATAAGCAGCCTCACTGTGCCCATATACCTTATCCGCCGTGTCAGTATTGATGCGGAGGGAAGGAAAGCCATATTATGCCGTACATTGTCCCCTCCGATTCACAGCAGGGCTGTGTGTATAGGAAATCAGCGCCGTCCACTGTAACAAAGCTCCGCCTCCTTGTCACGGACGGACGAAGAGGAGGCGGGACGGCGTGGACGACGCAGACTTCCTATACACACAGCCCTGCTGTGAATCGGAGGGGACAATGTACAGCGTAATATGGCTTTCCTTCCCTCCTTATCAATACTGACACAGCGGCAGATAACCTGACTCGAGTATAAGCCGAGGGGGGCATTTCCAGCACAAAAAAATGTGCTGAAAAACTCGGCTTATACACGAGTATATACGGTAATTGTTTGCGGAGACCCCAGCTCAGCATTCCCGCATCATAATGGTTTACCGCGTGTAGCTATCCCGAGTGTCTCGGTGAGTGTTCTTGTGTTTCCCGACTGCAGGAAGAAGAACATCCCCTTGTCGTCCGGAGCACCAGCTGGCGTTGCATCTCTTTACTGCAACTAACCTAACTATAGCAAGGGCATGGAAGACGCCAGTACTCAGCTTTGAGGCGGTTAAAAATCGTATGAACGATATTATGATAAATGAAAAGCTGACGGCCATACTTTCAGACACCCATGATAAATTCCCTCGGGTTTGGTAGCCTTGGGTTGCCTACATCCAACCTTTATATATTTGATTCTGCGTTTCTCTCGCTTGATATATTTCTGCCCCCCACCCCGTGGACTCCCCTTCCTTCCTACTGCTTTTTCCCTTTCTATTCCTAGTCTATTACGTTTCTCTTCTTTCCCCTTTCTCTTGTCTCCTTTCCAGTTTTTCCTTTTGGCTCATTAGGCCACCAGGCACATGCCTGGGTGGGATGCAGTGGTGGTGCGTCCTTAAGGGAGCAGGAGCACCGCCCCCCCTCTCCTGTCACTATCTAATTACCATAGATAGATTCATGCATTGCATGAATCTATCTATGGTCGGTGCTGACACCCCCTATTCAGGTGTCCGGCCCCTTTTCGGTCACCGAGCACCTGAATTACACCAGTGGGTGGTGTTTTTTGGAAACACCTGATTAGAGCCTTTTGCTCTAATAGGCGTCGAAAAAAGTGAGAAGCGGGCACAACGCTGTGCGTTCCTTCTCACTCAGCTCAATGCTAGCAAAGCCAAAGAAATTTGCTTTGCGAATATTGACCCGCCTCTCAGCCAATCAGGTTGCCGGGTCTGTTACCGGTCGCCTGATTGGCTGAAACGTCAGGCGCTGTGATTGGACACCTATCGGAGAGGAGGATGGGAGAAGACGCATGGAGGGGAGAAGACACATGGAGGAGAGAAGACACTGCTCGCCATCACCCGCTGCCCCATCGAGACAGGGTAAGTATCGGGCAGATGGCGAGCGGGCAGTGGCGGAGGGGAACACAGTGGAAGCATTGGATGACACAATGGCAGCATTAGATGGCACAGTGGCAGCATTGGATGGCACAGTGGGAGCATTGGATGGTACAGTGGGAGCATTTGATGGCACAATGGCAGCATTGGATGGCACAGTGGGAGCATTTGAAGGCACAGTGTCAGCATTGGAAGCAATGGATGGCACAGTGGCAGCATTGGATGGCACAGTGGCAACATTGGGAGCATTTGATGGCACAGTGGCAGCATTGGATGGCACAGTGGGAGCATTTGATGGCACAGTGGCAGCGTTTGATGGGCACAGTGGCAGCGTTTGATGGCACAGTGGCTGCAATTGATGAGCACAGTGGCGGTATTTGATGGCACAGTGGCTGCGTTTGATGGCACAGTGGCGGTATTTGATGGTACAGTGGCTGCATTTGATGGCACAGTGAGGCTGCAATTGATGTTTTTTTTATAATTTTTCAATTTGTTTGCACCCCCTCCCAAAAATTTTGAGCACCAGCCGCCACTGGTGGGATGATTACGTGGTATACTTCTAGCATTACTATATAGTATATTCTTGATGATACACTTGTTAACTATATGGTTTGATAGCTAGCTGCACTCAAAACTTTGGTGCAGCGTGGTTCAGAACACTGAGGTTCCGGACGGTCACATCGATCTTCCAAGTCTTACGTATGACCATTCTTGGAATCTCCAGGACTTGTGCATATCTACTTCCTTTGTTCCGTTTTCTTTCTTTGTATTTTTATCTGTTTATTCACGATGTAACCATCAATGTGATGACCTGTCATGTTGGAGTGAATATAAATAAAACCCTTTGTAAAAGAAGATCATCCCCTTGAATGGCAACATCATCCGTGAGAAAGCATGGTAATTGTACCAGCACAAACATACAAAACCAAATACGAGATGCAGCGCAGCCCTCACACACACCACCATCACAACAATAATCAACCAGAAATTTCTTGAAGATATTAGAAAATAATTTAAGAAAGTTCCCTTACCTGATGAAGGAGGAAACTCCGAAACATGTCGTCATAGCAACAGAAAACACTTAGAGGAAGCAGCACGCACAGCTTGGCTCCCCCCTCTTAGCTGCGGCTGACGTCACGCTCGGCCGGCTGGTCCGTTCGTTAGTGGATGTCAGCGGGGAGCATGGCGAGTAATACAGGGTAGCTGATCCGGAAGGCATATCCCTACACCGCTGCTGTCGCCCCACAAGCTAATCGCCCTGCATAGGCCAGGAGAGGAGGTCGGAACTGAGAGCCAATTGTCAATGTGAACTTGCAAGTTCCTGTTTGTGAGTGCAATATTCCTCATTTTTAAATTTCATACTTCTACAATAAACAGTGTTACACTATGGCGCGTGCGCTCCTCTCTCCCTTTCTATATGTTTTAATTGTACCAGCAGTTCACTACAGGAGACAATGCAGAAGGTACTGATTAAACGCAACCTGGACCATTAACAGCACCGGAGCCTGAAGATTTTCAAGTAAGTAAGGGACGGAGCATATCTGGGGGCATATTTAGGGTATAAAAATAGGCATTTACAGGCATTTTATGACCACATCCAAAATTTTTTTTTTTTTTATAATTTGTGGGTGCTCTAGGAATGTGACTCCCATGAACTTCGGGAGTCTACTGTATTTAATAAAATGGTGGAAGTGGCACATTATTTATCTTCATTTTTTTGGACATCGGAGTAACAAATTCCAATATCTGTTAGGATTTTTTTGTGTTTTGGGAGGGGGCCATGTTTTATTTTTGTCCCCCATCTACAAACACCTTCCTGAGACTGTAGGGCTTACAGACAATAATTAGGGTGACTGTAAAGCCAAACTATAGCATAGGGCAGTGATGGCGAACCCTGGCACACAAGATGTTTTGGAACTCAATTTCCCATGATGCTCATGCACTCTGCAGTGTAGTGGAGCATCATGGGAAATGTCGTTCCAAAACATCTGGGGTGCCAAGGTTCGCCATCACTGGTATAGGGAGTGGTTGAAACCCCCTTATCCAGTTACTTGTTATTGTATTATAATTATTATGTGTATTATGGGAAGGGTGTTGACACAAGAAACTCTAAGGACTGCCAGTCCTTAAGACTTTACAGGGGCAGGACTGTGGCCAGTGGGGGTAGAAAATGCCTCTTGGCTTGGTGGTCATTGAGCGTAAAAAGATTACAAAGCATCTGTAGACAGAAAGGAGTGCCCAATCATTGGTATCAGTGGGAGGAATAGTGCCCCATCATTGGTGTCAGTGGGAGGAATAGTGCCCCATCATTGGTGTCAGTGGGAGGAATAGTGCCCCATCATTGGTGTCAGTGGGAGGAATAGTGCCCCATCATTGGTGTCAGTGGGAGGAATAGTGCCCCATCATTGGTGTCAGTGGGAGGAATAGTGCCCCATCATTGGTGTCAGTGGGAGGGTGTCCGGTGTTAGTTTACTCATACATTTTGTCTGTAAAAGTGAAGGAACACTTTAAATGTTTTCTACACTTTCGAGGATATTTTTGATTTTTATAATAACTCCGTAGAAGGTTAATGTCTGATCATAAAATTACCTTCTTTTTTTTTTGTTCACACTATGGAGTGTTTTTTGTTAGTCTTGTAAGTTTGTTCTTTTCTCTGATTGGCTGAGTGTGATTTTAAGAACTAAAACTTTGCTTAGCTGAAGCCTCAATTTCCGACTCTCCTGTCAGGAGATACATCGATGACATTTAGAGCTGGGGGGGAATGAGAAAGATAAGAAAGTGATTACACACACTGACCTTTACTTATTTGCCATGAAAAGGTTCGCTAATTGCCGCCAGACATTTCACTTGTCGGCTTTTAAATATAGTGATGGTAATAACATAAACCACTTCATTAAAGAAAATCTCAACCTGAAATCAGAAGTATAAGTACGTATTTCAGAAGAAGAGACTTAATGCTTTCCAACTGAAAAAGAAATATGAATAATGTATCTTTTCCAGATAATTTCTTTACTAAGGGAAAATCCAAATCCTAGACGTATTATAGGTTTGGCACGTTCCTAGTTAGGCTGATAGGAAAATGTAGTTTTTGGCTCCACTGTAGACACTGCAGTGGTGGTTGATTAATTTGGTCTGATCGGGGTTCCTGAGCTGAGAATTTGATTGCTTCCCCTTGCCTCTGGAAGAATCTTCCGGAGCAAAGTGAGGGAGATTCAAATACCAAAGAACAAAACCTTGTTACCGTAGCACTAATAGCTGTAGCGCCCTCCTAGGTAGGCTATTAGGAAATTTCATTTTTGGCTCCACTGTAGTGTGGAAAGTGCCTGTTGATTGATTTAGTCTGATCAGGGTTCCTGAGCCGAGAGTTTGATTGCTTCCCCCTGCCTCTGGAAGAAGAAGCTTCCAGAGCCGAAGGAGGGAGATTCAAGTATCAAAAGACCAAAACTTTGACACCGTAGTGCTAAGAGATTCTTGAGAAGCCAAATGGACTGCAATTGGTGGTGACCATCAGCTCTCAGCCAGGACAGGAATGCATTGCCAGTGCTCTTCAGATCAGGGAATCTCTTCAGATCAGGAATCTTGAAACAACTTGTTTTTTTCCAGAGCAAAGGGAGGGAGATTCAAATATCAAAAGACCAAAACCTTGACACCGTAGCGCTAAGATAGGGTGACCAGACATCCCCGGTTTCCAGGGACAGTCCCCAGATTGAGGACACTGTCCCCGGACCAAGTCTGTCCCCGGTTTTGTCCCCGGATTGGATTTGAACAGGGGCTGGGGCAATTTCAAAGACAGTCAGTGAAGAATAAAAAAACAAAAATTCTGAATTACACCCCCCCGCTCCGCCGCTTCTACTAGCTTAGGGGGGTGTATTTTTTTAATTATCTGTGCGCCTTTCTGATGATCATATGCTGGTCGAATCGGAGGGAAAATTTCTTCAGTTTCGGGTGCATGTCCATTCAGCTCCGCTCCCATGTTCTTCTGCCTTGGCTCAAGTCCTGGCCAGCCGCCTGCCTCTCCTTGCCTTCCCTGGCGGAGTGATCTTCCTCCGCACCCCTCCCAGTAGTAGCCGGGGCCCGGAGAGTAAGACTTGACAGGCTGTGAGGCGGGCGGCGGCGGGCAGAGAGTCGCTGATTGCCGCCATTACTAGTAAAAAAAAAAAAAATATGTCCCCGGATTTAATTTAAAAAATCTGGTCACCTTACGCTAAGAGGTTCTTCAGAAGCCAAATGGACTGTAATGGGTGGTAATCATCAGCTCACAGCCAGGACAGGAATGCTCTGCCAGTGCTCTTCAGAACAGGGAATCTCTTCAGATCGGGAATTTTGAAACAACTTGTTTTTTTCCAGAACAAAGAGAGGGAGAATTATGTAGCAGAATCTCTGACCTCTTCTAGTTTAATGGGACCCTTCAAGGCCAAAAGATATCTGACATCCTTCAATATGTGGTGGGTTGGGAGGCATGGTGGGTGCAAAGGTGGTAAAAGTTATTGGGCACCAGACACTTCTTGGATGTAAAAGAGGTTTTATTTCTTTGACAGTCCTTTTTATATTTTGCCAGGGAAAGAGGGTTAGGGCCAGGACACCCTTACGTAGTTGCAATTTCAAATGGAAAACTCAGAGACTACAACAGGAGGACAGTCGTACAGGGAAAGGCCCCAGTGAGCTGCCACCTCTGCCCATGCAGGATTGCTGTCTCCTATGGTAACGGTACTTAAACAGTTCCTAACTCAAAGTAACAGTTCTCTCAGCTATACTACAACTTCTCCTTGTAGTTCTTCAGCCCCTTGAGCTCCCGGTCTCTCAATAGACCCTCTGATTCACTGTCTCTGAATCCTGTAAGCTCCTCAGGGCCTTTGCAGTGGTATCTCCCTCAAGCGTCACCCATGCTTCCCTGCTGGGTCCCTAGCTTGGCACTTCTGATACCCTCAAGCTTCACCCCTGCTTACCGGTTCGGTCACTAGCTTGGCACACAAGGCTTTTTTGAAAGAGTCACCTCTGCTGGTTGGGTCCTTGGCTTGATCACCGCCTGAAGTTTCCAGATTCTCCACCATGAGCCTTTGACACTAATCCATGCGTCCGGCGTCCTGTATGTAGATTAGGGGGCCAGAAGCATGGATAAGGGGGCGGCGGCGCCTGTGCGCCCTGTATGGATGGGCCCCCACTGCCCAGGAACCTTTGCTAATTTCCCAGAATGTGTGTACCTAGAAATGTAAAAATAGTAGATTAATCCAATAGGCACAGCGGCTTGTAGCTCACGTTCAGGGCTCTTCAGATGATAAGGCAATTGCAACTGTAGCAATTGCGATGTTAAAACAAGAAAAATGTCAGGATGAGTCATCCGCGTTTTAATGGATATTTTTTTTTCCTGTTTGACTTCTCGCCCATAAAGACAGACTTGGGTTTTGATTTCAAGTTTTCGAGTAGATTGTAGATTTACTCATTTTTTTCCTTTGCGGTGCCACTGTGCATTTTAACGAGCAAATATAAAGAGTAAATCAACATGAAAATGTCAATAGGAGGAAATGTCAATCCCACCTTTCTCGAGTTTACAGCAGAATAATGAAGTTGTTTTTGTAAAGCAGAGAGAAATTCTTCGCTATTCTGTCCTCTTATGGCTGGACAAACCCCTAAAGTATCCAATGTGTACAAGCAAAATTGTTTTAGGTTAAATAAACTGAATCTGGGCACTTTAACCTCTTAACCGCTTGCCAACCATGCCACGCACTTATACGTCGGCAGAATGGCACAGCTCTGCAAAGCAACGTATATATACAATGCTTTAAATTTTGTGCGGGCGCACGCGCACCCCTGCCGTAATCTCTGTGACCGTGCCCGTGGGACCCTTGGACTCGATGTCCGCCGGTGTCCAGCGATCGTGTCACGGAGCTGCAGAACAGGGGGGGATGCCTATGTAAACAAGGCATCTCCCTGTTCTGCCTAGTGACAGGACACTGATCGTCTGCTCCCCGTGATCTGATCGTCTGCTCCCTGTCATCGGGAGCAGTGATCAGTGTCGTGTCACATGTAGCCCCGCCCCCCCCACAGTTGGAATCACTCCCTAGGACGCGCTTAACCCCTTCCTCGCCCCCTAGTGGTTAACCGCTTCCCTGCCAGTGACATTTACACAGTAATCAGTGCATTTTTATAGCACTGATCGCTGTAAAAAAATAGCGTCAAAAGTGTCCGATGTGTCCGTCATAATGTCGCAGTCCCGATAAAAATCGCTGATCGCCGCCATTACTAGTAAAAAAAAAATATTAATAAAAATGGCATAAAACTATCCCCTATTTTGTAGACACTATAACTTTTGCGCAAACCAAGTAATAAACACTTATTGCAATTTTTTTTATCAAAAATATGTAGAAGAATACGTATCGGCCTAAACTGAGGAAAACATGTGTTTGTTTTTTTATATATTTTTTGGGGATATTTATTATAGCAAAAAGGAAAAAATATTGCTTTTTTTTCAAAAAACTGTCGCTCTATTTTTGTTTATAGCGCAAAAAATAAAAACTGCAGAGGTGATCAAATACCACCAAAAGAAAGCGCTATTTGTGCGGAAAAAAGGACGTCAATTTTGTTTGGGAGCCACGTCGCACGACCGCGCAATTGTCAGTTAAAGCGACGCAGTGCCGAATCGCAAGAAGTGGCCCAGTCATTTGGCAGCCAAATCCTCCGGGGCGGAAGTGGTTAATGACCAGGCCATTTTTTGTGATACGGCACTGCGCCAATTTAACTGACATTGTCGCGGTCGTGCGACATTGTACCCAAACAAAATTGATGTCCTTTTTTTACCCACAAATAGAGCTTTATTTTGGAGGTATTTGATCACTTTTGCGTTTTTTATTTTTTGTGCTATAAACAAAGAGAGACAATTTTGAATTTTTTTTTTTTTTTTTTTTTTTTTTTTACCTTTTGCTATAATACATAGCAAATAAAAATATAGATAAAAAAAAAACAAAGTTATTCATCAGTTTAGGCCGATATATGTTTTTCTACATATTTTTGGTAAAAAAAAAAAAAAATCGCAATAGGCGTATATTGATTGGTTTACGCAAAAGTTATAGCGTCTACAAAGCTATGGGATAGATTTAGGGACTTTTTTTTTGTTTTGTTTTTACTAGTAATGGCGGCGATCTGCAATTTTTAGCGGGACTGCGACATTGCGGTGGACAAATCTGACCCTAAATTACGCTTTTTGGGGACCAGTGACATTATTACATTGATCGGTGCTATAAAAATGCACTGATCAATGTAAAAATGACACTGGCAGGAAAGGGGTTAACTTTAGGGGGCGATCAAGGGGTGTGTTCCCTGGGTGGGTTCTAACTGTAGGGGGGGTGGGCTGCCAGGGACATGACAGAGATCACTGGGAACAGAAGATCCCTGACATGTCCCCTGCCAAGCCTTGGTGTTTTTTACCCTAATGCATTCCCTGCACCCAGGGTCGCTCATAAGGCAGTACGGCCAGCCCTCCTGTTCTTAGCCCGTGACCCATCAGTTCAAAAAGGGGGGCCCGGCCACCTGTTGAGTAGGAGGTTACGCTGCTGTACTGTTTTATTGCAGACCTGTATTGAGCTCTCGCTAATTGTGTACATCATGACCGATATTTTTTCACCTCTTGTCTCTTCGCCTCCCAGGACACACCGTGGGGGGTTTTTCTATATACCCCCTTCTTTCCCATTTCAGGCTGGCACACTCAACGCAGGTAAGGCCGTTTTGTGTGTTCTTCACACAATCGTCCGCTTCCTGGCCGGACAATGCCGTCATGGTTTCCATGGCTGCGGTCCTAGCCATTCCTGCGCCGCGAGTCTCTGACGCGTGACGTCATTTCTCTGCGCCGCCGCTTTCGGCGACGCATTTGTTTTGGACGCTCTCCTGCGGGGGAGCGTCCTCGGTCCCCATGACCACCGGACCTGAGAGGTGGCCTCGTGCGCCACTGTACTCGGGGGGCGTATCCTGCAGGCCCGCCTCTCCGACCTCCCCCCTCCACCCAGCTGTTCAACATTTGGGATCAGCTGCTCACTATATTTGAGCTATCTATTCAGTAATGCCCCACACTCGTCTGTAAGGAAGCCGCACTCACACCCAGCACTGGACTCAGCTTGGTAAGCCCTTGCTTGTATGCTTCAAGTTCGGCCATTACTAAGGATATTTTAGACTGTCTTAGATGTCAGTCAGGCTTAATGGCTTTACTTTTTCTTACCATAGAATGCCGGACACCGCATAGGTTGCTGATATTGCTGACCTTGGAGATACTGTTTGGGTGTTACATATATTTTTCTCCCAGCCTTACATTTAGGTGAGTTTATCCATGAGCACCCTGCACTCTATTTTTAGATGCATGGATCCCCATAACTTCTCCTATTTTGTATTTTATAATGGACTTCTCCATTAAGGAAAGTCAACTATGTTTCTCTTATACCAATATAAATTGGGGTCTTGATTCCTAGGAACCAAGAAATTCTATACTACTGGTCCCTGTCTGGCTACTCTGGAGTGCGGCTTTAGAGAGATTTTCTCTTTAATTTAGGTAGGTTGCATCTGATATCACTCAGACACTATTATCCCTACCTTCCTCCTGCATTAACTGTAAATATGTTTTAATGCTCATCATCCTTTTCCTTCTAGGTAGGCACCACCCTATGGTAGGGGGCCATATGCTTTCATCAATATTGCAACTTTGTTGCATAATTATTGTCAGCGAGGCTTAGACTCTCTTTTACGCCCCTTGTGAATCAGCACTGACTGGGTTAACTATCATCTGGGTTGGTGTTTTTGCTGCCCCCCACTGGCCTGACTACGAGGCGAAGATACGGTCCTGCCCGTCATTCCGATCAGGATCCATATGCGTTTTTAATCCCTTTGAATCAATTTTGCTACGGCCAACAAACACGCATGTACATGCATTAATGGTTAGTACTATATAATATGGCGCAATGATTTATCTTTATATATGTAATTACTTATGCATGATTCATACGGACTGGTGGGCTTCGCTCTTACTTTCTGTCTTGTTTTTTGCTTCTGTTTCTTTTTTTTTTTTCTTCCCTTTAAATACAGATACCAGTGTCATCGTAATGCAGTATCCTACCCCTGGAGAAGAGGTTCCACCAATATAGACAACCTCGAAATGTTGGGTCTCTGCCTTATCCTTAGACAGATTTGGGTCCTGCATTGCGACTAATTTTGTCACATGTTATCTCTGTAGTGTATTGTACCTGTGCCTGTTCCCAATTTTTTGCTTACAGTCACCTGGATGTGTGTTATTTTTATTTTTGGAGTAGCAGCCTTTCATATATATATCTTTTTCAAATAAAAACATTCAAAGAACCTTTTGGTAGTCATACTCGTTTGTGAGGTTCAACAGTCACCCGAATCAAAGTCCCACCTGAGGAAATCACACTCTTCGGAGTGTATCTTTGTACTGTTTTATTGCAGACACCGATCCTCTTCTGCCTCCCTCTGCCATGCTGCCAGCGTCTCCTCCTCTCCCTCCCTCTGGCTGTACTGCAGGGGGATTGGTTCTAGCACATGCGCCCCTTCCATCTGCTGTCCGGGCCCCCCTGTGTGCCCCTTTTCCCCACAGTGCTGCCGGCTTCCCTTCTCTCCTACTGGCAGCTGCTGCAGACTCACTCACTTTAGGCCGGGGAGGGGGGAGCCCTATCAGGTAGGTTATATGGGTCCCAGCAATTTCTAACAGCAGCCCTGCCTGCACCCCACTAACCAGGGCTTTTTTCTCTTGGAGTGCCCTTGGAGCCCCACTGGGAAGCTATATCATAGGGCTGCACTATTTAGCAGGGTATTAGATTGGTTAAATCACAGTTCCTTTAAGCAGTGGGCAACTCTTGAGTTCGATTTATTGCCCTTACTACTGACCTCTCTTCTATGGCTTCTTCCCAATGACCGTTCTCCTCTAACACAGGTAACGCCCCTGCTTTCTTCCTTTTTTTAAATGTCTGGGACAAGTGTAGCAAGGTCTCCGGCCTTGTCCAGTCTAATGAGAACTTTCCAGGCCAAAGCTAGCTGACATCCTTCAATATGTGGAGGGTTGTGAGGCCTAGTGGGTGCAAAGATGGTGAAAGTCATTGGGCGCCAGACACTTCTTGGATGTAAAAGAGGTTTTATTTCTTTTGACAGTCCTTTTGTATTTTTTTGGGGGAAAGAGGGTTAGGGCCAGGACACCCTTAGGTAGTTGCAAATTCAATTGACAGACTCCGGGACTTCAATAGCAGGACAGCCGTGCAGGGAAAAGCCTCCAGCAAGATGCCACATCTGCACATGCAGGATTGCTGTCTCCTATGGTAACAGTCTTTAACAGTTCCTAACTCAAACGTAACAGTCCTTTTAGCTTCACTAGAACTGCCCCTTGTAGTTATTCAACACTGAGCTCCCGGTCTCTCACTAGACCCTCTGATTCACTGAGTCTGAATCCCTTGAGCTCCTCCAAGGTTTGCTGTGGTATCTCCCTCAAGTGTCACCCCCACCTCTCTGCTGGGTCCCTAGCTTGGCACTCAAGATACTACTCAAGTTTTACCCCTGCTAACCGGCGAGGTCCCTGACTTGACTCACAAAGCTGCTCTGCAAGCGTCTCCTCCGCGGGTTGGGTCTCTGACTCGATCACTGTTTGAAGTTTCCCGATTCTCCACCATACCCGTTCTGTAGGAATGTGGTTCCAGTACTTGCTTCAGTTACTCACTGTGGTCCCTGGTAAAGGTGGTTGGTCCCTTCGTTGTGACAGCTTCCCTTCTACTTCTGACAACTGACAGATTCTCCGGCGGACAGATCCGTCACTTTTGGTTGGACTGCAAGCCACAATCCCAACCCTGTGCTGCTCTCTTTACTTCTGGACTGGCCCTCACACAGCCTAGCAGCCAGATGCCCCTGGGATAGGCCGAATCAGCCGTCCAGGTGGCACAGAACAACGATCACCTGACCTCACCCAAATATATAGGTTCTCCCAGCAGGCCAAGGGATTCAAGAAAACCCCTGCCCATTGGCTGAGATACCCCATGTACTCATAACCTGACCTTGGGTTGCCCTTTTCATATCTCGTACCACCAAGTACCCGGCCACCTAGTAGTAGAAGAGAAAAGTGCAACAAGGTCAAACTTAGGGAGAAATCAATAGATCTCTATCCATCGACCAAGATAACTATTCCTGGCAAGCAAATTTGTGAGGATCTCCCTGACTAAACCCCAGGGTGCTACACAAGGTTATTAAGACATATAAGATATCTTCACGCCCAGGACCATCAACCCCAATATTGAGTAATGTAGGGTTTCCACCAGGTATGTCAGACAAGGGTTTTCTTTGTTGGCACCCATCACCTATCTGGTGTTCATTTACCGACGGGGGCTTGAGACCATTAGGAGAGCTTAACTCCCCATCCAACTCTAAAGGGAGGAGAGTGACTCCACTATTTTCAATTACGCCACTTTTATGAACAGTTGAGCAGGGAGGGGCTATGTAGGGGTTTGAGGAGCTGTCTTTCCAACTTGAAATGTCCTCACGCTCTCTCTAAAACCTATGTTTTTATGGTATTTTACCATCACATGCTTTCCCCAACTGTCCTTTCTACATCCGAGACTGGGAGAGAGAATTAGGCAAAAAGCTGGCCCCTGGGGAATGGCCTGCAGTAACGTAATTACAAGATTTTAACAAGATGGTACCGCTGCCTGGTCCTATTAACCACTTCAATCATTTCGTCCCCTTCCTGCCCAGGCCAATTTTCAGCTTTCAGTGCTGTCACACTTAAGCCTCATACACACGATCGGACTTCCAACCAACTTTTCCATGGATTTTTGTCCGAAGGGCGTTGGCCGTGAACATAGTATGCATAGTATGCATAGTATGCATACACACGGTCACCAGGACATTGCTACTAGGACTATCCCGTTCAGGGCCGATTACCCTTTTAATCAATCGCCTGCTATACACGCCGGGTGCCAGGACTATCAGGCACTCAGCAATGTAAGTGTACCCCTTTTTTTATTTTGTGGAATCAATTAATGTTTTAAACGGCATCGCGCAATGAGGCTCTTTCTCTCTTGATTCCCATTCATCCCTATGAGCAACACCTCTATCAACAAGACGTCATCCTAAAGATCTGAGTTCGGGGTATCCCCACCTGCCTAATAGACCACACTAGCGATAGTTGGTCCACACATTGCGGTGAGTGCACATCTATGTGGGGCACCCAGTTTGAACACCAGTCCATAGGAGTCTTTATTGAGCA
This sequence comes from Rana muscosa, assembly GCA_029206835.1. Taxonomy (NCBI): domain Eukaryota; kingdom Metazoa; phylum Chordata; class Amphibia; order Anura; family Ranidae; genus Rana; species Rana muscosa. The sequence continues at coordinate 414,030,290 of CM055118.1, read as the reverse complement.
CGAGCACCATATGGGACCATCATATGTTATCATATATACACGTGTAGCGGGGTCCCCAAATTTAACCCTGCTATACTTAAATTTAGGGGTGACCAGAGCAATAGTTGGCTCGGGTCTCTTAATTATTTGGACTCTGCCTTACTGCTGTGTTACCTGGCGTGCAGTTCCCCTTTGGGCGTATAGGTGATGCTGTTACCAATTCCCGGGGTTGAACCACAGGTGATGGAGTAGGTATTGGATGTCCTCTCTCGGCTGCCGTTGGTGGGCGGTTCTGGCCTGCTGTGCATGCCAGGAGAGGATATATAAGGGGAAGACGACATTACACGGGAGCCAATTTCCCGGGGCCCACTGCCCGGAGGGAGCTACCCCTCAGAGGGGGGTGTGCCCCATCTTGATCGAGGAGTCTCGGGCACCTTCAGCCCGAGGCTGCAGAGTTCCAGGTAGGCCCAGTACCTTTAGCTGGGTCTACAACTGAAGAGGAGTCCCAGGGAACCCGCGTGAGGGTAACCGCTCTGACACGGAGGAAACCAGAGGAGGATCTATCCTATAACAAGAGGGCGAGTAATAGAGTATTGCTGACTCGGGAAAGGCCTGGTGACCTGTCGGAGGGAAGGATTCCTCGCTTCGCAGACTGCCTCTGCCGAGTGTTGAAAGTTCAGGAGGGAATTCCTTGACTTGGTCCTTGGAGGGGACTGAGTCATTGTTCCAGCATCACGCCGGCTGCTAGTACTATTGAGTGACTATCCTGGTGAGCTGTACCCACTCGGGACCGAGTGGCGACGAAGCCAAGAGTGTGTCTGAATCCACTTCTATCTGCTAACCTTTTTCTCACTTCAACTCTCTGGTTCCTGGAAGCAGATAAAATAAACTCACCTTGGAGTTGATACGTTGTGAGGACATTGACCTCATTTGGGAAAGATAAAGACTCGCCTCTATAAACATAGAGGGGAGAACCAGAAGAAGGGAGCTACTAACTGCAGGACCCAAGTATGTAACACACCGCCTGACCTTTATAATCTAGAGGACACGGGCATGTGGCATGGTGTGTCTTCTCCCCCTGCTTGAGAAGGTAAGAGGGGGATAAGGATCCGTGTGCTACACATGTATATTTGTCTACCAGTTTGTTATATATCCTAGTAGTTGATTTCTAGCGCAATTTTCTTTCTTTCTATGCATACACACGGCAGGACTTTTTCAGCCAACTTTCACCAAATCATGTGGTTTTTCAGCTCTCTACCGCCACCCTTCGGTCAACTTCTGTATTGTGGTCTGATCTTTTGCATTGGTTCTGAGCATGCGTGTTTGTACTTTGGACTTAACTCCGATGGACTTGTGTACACACGATCGAATTAGCCGATGTAGGACTTTTGTTGCCGGAAAGTTTGTCCGATGAAAACCGAAAAAGTTTGTCCGATGGAGCGTATTTTCCGCAAAAACAGGTCCGTCGGAGGCTTGTTGTCAAAAAGTCCGATCGTGTGTATGGGCCTTTTGAATGACAATTGTGCGGTCATGTAACACTGTACCCATATGAATTTTTAATCATTTTCTTCACACAAATAGAGCTTTCTTTTTGGTGGTATTTAATCACTGCTGGGCTTTTTCCAGCAGCTCTAATATTCAAATTGAGTATGTAAAAATGTTATATGGCTTCCCATATGTCCATATAAAAATATTATAACTTGAAAGCAGTAAAATAAAACGGCAGTATACAATTCAAATAAAAAAATAAAAAAATAAAGAATATACTGTATATTTCCTTTAAGAATACCTCCATGTTCCATAAGACTCCAATTCTGTGTCATTTTCTCTATTTAAACTCTGTCATTCGGCTAATTACATTAACGGCTATTATCATTCATCTGCATATCTGTTGATTTCAATGTTCAAAGGCATTCAGCATGCTGTCTCCCCTGAATAATAAAGCATGAAATTAAAGGACGGGACAAAATGTATTAAATCCATTCCGGGAAAAGACACGATCATCACTTAGAAATGAGCTACTAATGACTGAATCGGACATTCATTTATTATACAGATATTCGCTCAAAGTCATCCCACCAGGTCTTGTGCGGGTGGATAAGGAGCTCCTTCCAATCTATGTTTTCGGTCACATGATCTTTACTATACAGTAGAGTTCAATTCTAAGGACCCGTTCCCACCTTGTCTGATTTCGTGGGGAGCATTATACCACTTCCAGACCCCGCCTTTTTTGACACTTTTAGTTCACATGTAACAATCAGTATTTTTTGCTAGAAAATTACTTAGGACCCCCAAACATTATATATATGTAGCGGCCCCCTCTCTCTCCTCTCAATTCTTCTGGCTCTGGCTCTTGTCTAGGGGTACCTCTGAGGAGAGAGTGCGGGGTCACCACGCCAAGTTCCCACTGCAGGTGTGTGTGTGTAGTAGGAGAAAATTCTCTTTTACCTTCGGGTCGGTGTTCGGCATCTGGAGCCTCCTCCTGGTTTCTCGAACAGTGTCTGCCAGTAAATGAGCCCCACACCACTAAAGTCCAACACTCCTTCATTCTTCTCATGGAAAAGTGAACACAATCAGTTGGACTCCCTCAACGAACAGAACAGACAAGGGGGTGTGGATACGAGTAGGCCCAGGCACAATGAACTCTCTTACTTCCTTCCCAGAAGTAGGTTTCTGCTCCCAATCGAGGAAGACAATCCCTCCCGGCGGTCTCCGGAGGCTCACCTGTCATTAGCAATTTGCTGCACCAGGTCTTCAGGTGTGTACCCCCTCCGGTCCCTTACGCCACTGGATTCGGGTATCCCCTCCCGGGGTCCCCTAGGAAGTTCCTCCCTCGCGGAGCCTTAATCCGGGACCCTCAGTCCTGGACCGCCATCCAAGTACCTCACCCCAGGCTAAAGGTGCCTGGGATGGAACACGGCCTCCGAATGTCCTCCAGGCCTAGGCCGCCTAGAGGACCGACACGAACCACCGCCCTCAGGCTGAAGGTGCCCGGGACTCGACTCCTGCCACCAAAAATGGCCGCCCCCTTTATACCCTCTCCCAGCAAGCACGGCGGGTTCCCCGCCCCACCATACAACCGCTGAGAGAGGCCAAAAAGAGGTACGACACTGCAATGATGGCTCAACCCCGGGCCCAAAGTGACAGCGCCACCCGGTGGGCCCCAGGGAACCATACATCACAGTTTCCCCACCAGATTCAAACAGAAAAGCACATACCCGCTACATATATATATTGTGAGGGGGTTAGCTCGGCAGCGGGTGTGTGTGACCCCCGAGATGGGCTCCCCACACAAAAACAGGCCCAGCAAACGGAGGTTGTGGTTTTCAAAATCAAAAAGGTGCGGTTTATTTTCTATTTACAGTGACAAAACACAGCAAAGCAAAAGAAACATAAACAAAATAAATCCTGGTCAACTTGACCTCTGACTAAACATACAGGTTTCCTAACTAACAACTGGGATCAGCCTAGTGCTGTCCTAGTCCCTAAGTCCCTGGTTTTAAATGTCCAAGCAAATAGCCACACAGGCTTTGTCTCACCGCACAGGGGTTCACTCTCCCTAGACAGTCCACACAGGTCTGGTTCCAGGCATGAGCAAACACCTAATGAATCTGGGAGTTCTTATAGAGGCCTAAATGAGCTGACAAGCTTCAGCTGGTCTCATCAACTCCCTGTCTGCACAACGCCCCACACTCTCCCTAGAGGTATGAGTCATCCATGAGCCCACTATCCTCAGCTGGGCTTATACAACTCTCCACCTAGTTGTATAAGTCGGCGTAAAGCCTGAATCTGGGCGAAATATATCTACCCCCCTGGATGCAACCAGGTGACTTTACCTTCCTGCTGTCACAATATATATAGTGACAGTGGCATCACTAGGGTTGGTGTCACCTGGTGCAGTAAAACTGGGGGGGTGCCCCCCCCACACCTAGCCGGCTACAGTACTCTGTCCTGCCGGTGCAGAGTAACAGAAGGACAGGCAGTAGGGCACTGAGCAGGCTAGCACATTGTGCGCCTCTCACTCCGCCCACAGCCTGCCACAGTGCTACTTGATAGTGTCACCCAGGGCACTTTTCTCAGGGAAGAGGTGCGGGAACTTAACCATGTCCCACACCTTTCCCTGGAGTAGGGAGTAGGGGGTTGGGCGTGCCACAGCAACTGGGTGTGGGAGGATCCTAAAAGGTCATTAACTACCAGAAGGGTGCTACATAAAGAGTGCATGGTTCTGGAGGGTGCTAGGTACAGGGTTCAGGAGGGTGTTTGATACAGGGTTCAGTGTTTTTGAGGGTGCTGTATACAGATTACAGAGTTTTTGGAGGGTGCTAGGTACATGGTGCAGAGTTCTGGTGGGTGCAGAGTTCAATTGGGGCCAGGGTGCAGAGTTCAGGTGGGTGTAGGGTGCAGAGTTCAGGTGGGTGCAGAGTTCGGTTGGGGCCAGGGTGCAGAGTTCAGGTGGGTGCAGAGTTCAGATGGGTGCAGGGTGCAGAGTTGAGGTGGGTGCAGGGTGCAGAGTTCAGGTGGGTGCAGAGTTCAGTTGGGGCCAGGGTGCAGATTTCAGGTGGCTGCAGAGTTCAGATGAGTGCAGAGTTCCGGTGGATGCAGAGTTCAGGTAGATGCAGAGTTTAGGTGGATGCAGAGTTTAGGTGGGTGCAGAGTTCAGGTGGGTGCAGAGTTCAGGTGGATGCAGAGTTCAGGTGGGTGCAGTGTGCATAGTTCAGGTGGGTGCAGGGTGCAGAGTTCAGGTGGGCGCAGGGTGTAGCGTTCAGGTTGGTGCAGAGTTCAAATGGGTGCAGAGTTCAGATGGGTGCAGAGTTCAGGTGGGTGCAGAGTTCAGGTGGGTACAGAGCTCAAGTGGGCGCAGGGTGTAGAGTTCAGGTGGGTTCAGAGTTAAGGTGGGCACAGGGTGTAGAGTTCAGGTGTGTACCGAGTACAGGTGGGTGCAGGGTGCAGAGTTCAGGTGGGTGCAGAGTTCAGGTGGGTGCAGAGTTCAGGTGTGTGCATAGTTAAGGTGGGTGCAGGGTGCATCCAATTCGCATGACAGGGGAGTGTGCCCGGCTCTCAATGACAAACATCCCAAGTCTCCCGCATTTGGCTGCGGGCTCACGGACACCCGCGAGCGCCGGGCGATCTCCCGGCTGGGCCTGTCACTCAGCCACAGACAGAAGACAGAGCAGCCCGAGCGACTGAATGGAGTACTTTACATTGTAGCAAAGTGTAATTTCTTCAGTGTTGTCACATGATAAGATAGAATAAAATATTTACAAAAATGTGAGGGGTGTACTCACTTTTGTGAGATACTGTATTATAGCTGCAGGTGTCCCAATACTTTTGGTAATATAGTGTATCACCACTCTTAACCTTATCAGGGCTTTGATAGGCTAGCAAACTATAGGAATAGACAAGATAATAAATGTTTATAATAACTAAACAGGTGGTTTATTATATTTCATTTAATTGAGAATATGTATTTAATTTCTAGAGGAAATAGTACAATTTCTAGAGGATTTAGGGCAGCCTTTTCCTTTGTTATTTTCAGCTTATTTTTATTCACTGGAACATATTGTTAGCTGCTTTTATTTATTGAAGGCTTTTTGGGTCACCAGCGTGGTCCGAGCTACAAAAAGCTCAGGTATGAATGGGGTCGTTTAAAAGCCTTTTTGTGAAATTTGATGAAATAAATCAATGGAATGAATTGGGATCCAGACTCCTGTGAGGATGGGGGTGCAGAAGATTTTTTATGGGTTGCTCATCACTACACCCATCATAACCCTACTACAGTGTGTAGTGGTCTCACCCGCTCTCTCCCTTCTTCTTCTCGGCTGGTTAACTCGTCGGGACCAGGGAGAGGGGTGAGGTGCTGCCACCAGCTTGCCCCTCTTATGTGTGTAGAGGTTTGAGCTAAAATCTTTACCTTCGGGTCTGTGTCCCTGTCCGGAGCTTCCACTTCAGATATGACAAGTAGATAGGTGAATGTAGAACACTTTGCTCCCAGAAAAGTAGGCCCACACCAGGTGACAGTACAACTTCTATATTTATTTCCGCAGAGATAAATATGCCTCTTTGCAAGCAGACATGTTGATACAAACACGAACTTGGTGGGGAGAGGGTTCAGGCACAATCCTTTCGGATCAGAGAAGCTGTTAGGAACTCACAACAACTTTTGGCACACGGTCGCTGCCACCGACCGTGAGGTTGGTCCCTGCCACAGACCGGGTGAACGATGAGGCCTCTGCCACAGACCTTAGAATAGGCCTCTGCCACCGACCTGATGTAGCTGGGTCTCTGCAAAGACCATAGAACATGAACTACCTTCTAATGGCGACCCCTGTTAGGGAGATGATCCATCCCGGACGGTCCCCAGAGGCCGGCACTGTCACCAGCCAATGCTGCGCTGGGTCTTCAGGCCAGGTCACCTCCCTGGTTCTCCTCACCCGAGACTCAGTTCCCCTTACTCGGTGGGCCCCTAGGTATCTTCTCCCATACGGGACCCAGTCGAAGGTACTGGGCCCCAGGCCTCGGCTAGTACCTCATCCCAGGTTGAAGGTGCCTGGGATGGAACTCGAACTCCCTCGCACCCAGGCCGAGGGCACCTGGGCGCGGACGACCAGAACAGCAGCCCCCAGGCTGAAGGTGCCTGGGGCTCGGACCTCGTGCGAAAGGTGTTCGCCCCTTTATACCCTCTCCCAGCAGGCAAAGCGGGTTCCCCTCCCCACTGTACTCTGCCGCGAGAGGACACAAAGGGCACGGCCCTACAATGATGGTTCAACCCCAGCCCAAGAACACCATTATATCCTCCACGAACCAAATTGGCCATAGATCCCTAACAATTAGTGTATCTGGGCCATGCTACCACCCAGATACTCCCCCTAAATGTTAAACCCCCCCTACACACATCCCCCGGCAGATAGACACTGGTCCCCAGTGTCTGGAACAAGCCATGCTCCAAAGGGAGCCAACATAGACCCGATCCAGAGACTAGCTTCTCAAAAAAACACCATCAAAAATAATTTGAAAAAAACTTGGAAGTTGTGCCTGAACCCAAAAGGGAAAGGGAGAGGTGAACATAAGGGAAACACTCAGTATAATTGCACATCACATAACACACAAATGGCATTCTCCCCCTCCCATATCACTAACTAAGACCCGCCCATTCTCAGCAGTCTTGACTGATGTTCTCCTGCAGAGGGAAGAAAAAAAAGAAACAACACACAATTCCTAACACATTGTGTGAGTGTTGGAGTGAAACAGATCTCTCCGAAAAGAAACCTCTTTCCTTTCAAGAAGTGTGTAATGCAATGTGATGAACGGTGCACAACACTGCCACCTGGTGACAGCGCTGCGGTAAAAGCACTTGTGAAATCCATATTCTTCTCTGTACTGTGGCCCTGACTACACCCCAAAGTCCTTTTATCTTTGCGGTGGGAGGCAGAGGGTAACCAACATAAAACACAACTGCTCCCATGCCTCCAAAGAGTAGAACACCCCTAGACAGGGTACAGTTCCAGAGTTCCAGAATGTTCAGCAATGAAAAACAAACAGGAGTCTTTCCTCCTACAAGTAAAACCTTGGATGCGGGCAGCACAAGAGGTTTCAAATATCGATCAAAGGTCTCCATATGATACTCCACATCTTCCCCATCTTTCCGACAGATAACGACCCGGTCAGCATGGATATGCCGACCCAACATCCACTCTGCCTTGCAGTCCTTAAACCGCTTTGAAGCTGTGGGTGAACATGCAAGGTAGCGACGGGCATGTGGCAATATAATGTGTGTCCATACAAAGTAATTGTACCACCGCTGCCAGCAGGCCTCTACCTCGTACAACAACTCCTTGGACAAGTACGGGTACTCCCAACCGTACTCACTGGCAACCTTTTGGCAGAAAAGTCTCTGTAGCCTGGACAAGGGTGGCATCGTGGAGCGGTCTCCCTCACCAGGCAGGACAATCGACTCTGGGTGCCGAGGTGCCTTGACCACCTCCAAATTGGGCGTAGGTGCCCGCAGCGGCACTCTCTTCACCTGAGCAGATGGCGCAGGTAACTCTGGGGGCAGAAGGGCAAGCAGGGGACTGGATCCCTCCTCAGGCACCGAGGCCTCCACCTGGGGTGTACTATCCCCTGTAGACATGGGTGAGTCCCTAGGTGCACGGGACGAGGCCAGGGGTACTTTGTCCCAACCCTTCCGTTCAAATAGTTCATCTATTTGTCCATCATCTCCTGCATCGGAGATCGTCTCCAGGTCGGAGGTGTCATACTCCTCTGCGGGTAGGTAATTCCCTGTAGATGTGGAATCACCCCCTCCCACAGGCTCCGGTAACTGCGGATCCCCGACACCTCCAACAAAACACCAAGTCCCGTTCCCTGGCTTACCTCGGCTGATACTTGAACATAGAGGTCCGGGAATTTTCCCACTGGATCCATCCGGGCCAGGCAAGCGCAGGGGTTGTCCTCCATCTCGGCCGCTGGAAGCTTTAGTGAAACCGATCTTCCTTTTGGGCGCTGGGAGTAGGGAATCTGTGGTGACCGAAGCAGCATCTTCAGCTTTTAAATCCTCCATCCATTTGTTCGCGACTTCCACGGAAGTCTCTGCAGTGCGCGGGGGAATGGCTGTGCAAGCTCTGACTTCTCCTTGTAGAGTGGTGGTGCCTGTTAGGCAGTTGAGGTGGAAGGCTTGCGGCCTTTCTATTGGCTGCTCCATTTCAAATATGAACTCGCCACAGGCCTCGCAGCGACCGAAGGGCTTTAGCTGTACCACCAGTCCCGAACAGCCGGGACAAATCATACCCAGGGCCTCAACGTCCTTGCATGTGTACAGGGCGAATCATCCCTGGGGCTTGAGCCGAATCCCCGTATCCATAGCGGAGACAGAAATGGGGGTTGCCTTTGTGGTAGATGCAGTGGGGACACATGATGCGGTAGAAAACATGCTGACCGTTGACTGCTCCATCGCGCACTGAAGAACTGCCGCCAAAGTCTCCACTAGGGATGAGCCGAACACCCCCGGGTTCGGTTCGCACCAGAACCTTCGAACGGACCGAAAGTTCGCGCGAATTTTCGAACCCTATTCGTTATAATGGACGCGAACGTTCGAAATCAAAATTGATAATTACAACGGCCAATATGCATGTTAATGTTATAAAACAGGTTTGGGGACCCGGGTCCTGCCCCAGGGGACATATATCAATGCAAAAAGAAATTTTAAAAACTAAAGTTTTTTCGGGAGCAGTCATTTTAATGATGCATAAAGTGAAAAAAAAAAAAGTGAAATTTTCCTTTAAATATGGTACCTGGGGGGTGTCTAAAGTATGCCTGTGAAGTGGCATGTGTTTCCCGTGTTTAGAACTGTCCTTGCACAAAATGACATTTGTAAAGGAAAAAAAGAAGCCATTTAAAACCACTTGCGGCTTTAATGTCATGTCTTGTCCTGGCCGCCATATGGCTGAAAATCCTTGAGAAAAATGGCATGGCTACCCCATCACCCCCCCCCCCCCCACCCCAGCCCCTTTGGGTCTTGTATGGATACTAAGGGGGACCCCGCACCCAAAATAAAACCCTATACCTACAACCCTATATACTCTGAACAGCAGTATATAGGTGGTGCAAACAAGACATGGACTGTAGGTTTGTTCTTAAGTAGAATCTGAACAGGTACATTATGAAGTGTAGCTACATCCCAAAAAAATCAATTTTTAAGCTTTTTGGAGAACATAGGGAGGGGTTATCACCCCTGTAACATTTGCTGTCTTTGCACATCTGTTCAGAACATGTCACCTCACTTTCCGTCCCAATGACAAATGTTTTTGGAAAAGTGGGGTTTTAATTGAAACAAGGATTGGTGATAAAGCATCAGTAGAGAGGAGATACCTTTTTCCCAAATTAAATCTAACAGGATAGAATTTTCCTTCCTAGGGGTAGATTTCCTCTCACTTCCTGTTTTCTCTTGCCGTTTGCAAGTAGGAGTCGTTTGTAAGTTGGATGTTTGAAAGTAGGGGCCTGCCGTATATACTCTGCAGAAATTTGCCCTATTAGATGTTGGTGTAGCCACAAGACTGGTGGGCACAGGAATGGGCCCTGCTGTGAGTTAATAGATCAAGATTTGTACTTGCATGCACCTGTTGAACCGGGCAGAAAAATTGGGCCTTTGGTGGTGGTGATGGTGGTGGTGGACGGTGTTGCCACAAGACTGTAAGCCCTCACAGTTACTCTTGGTGGGTGCAGGAATGGGCCCTGCTGTGAGTTATTAGATCAAGATTTGTAATTGCATGCACCTGTTGAACAGGGCAGAAAAATTGGGCCTTTGGTGGTGGTGGTGGTGGTGGACGGTGTTGCCACAAGACTGTAGGCCCTCATAGTTACTCTTGGTGGGCGCAGGAATGGGCCCTGCTGTGAACTATTAGATCAAGATTTGTAATTACACGCCCCTGTTAAACAGGGGCTGAAAAATTGTGCCTTAGGCATTGGTGCTGGTGCCACAACACTGCAACCCCTCACAGATACTGTACTTGGAGCACAGCAGTCACACCTGTTGCGAAGCATCTTTTTAAAAAATTGTAATTACACGCCCCTGTTATACAGGGGCTGAAAAATTGTGCCTTAGGCACTGGTGCTGGTGCCACAACACTGCAACCCCTCACAGATACTGTACTCTGAGCACAGCAATGAGACCTGTTGCAAAGCATTGCCTAAAAATTGTAATTACACGCCCCAACAGGGGCTGAAAAATTGTGCCTTAGGCACTGGTGCTGGTGCCACAACACTGCAACCCCTCACAGATACTGTACTCTGAGCACAGCAGTCACACCTGTTGCGAAGCATCTTTTTAAAAAATTGTAATTACACGCCCCTGTTATACAGGGGCTGAAAAATTGTGCCTTAGGCACTGGTGCTGGTGCCACAACACTGCAACCCCTCACAGATACTGTACTCTGAGCACAGCAATGAGACCTGTTGCAAAGCATTGCCTAAAAATTGTAATTACACGCCCCAACAGGGGCTGAAAAATTGTGCCTTAGGCACTGGTGCTGGTGCCACAACACTGCAACCCCTCACAGATACTGTACTCTGAGCACAGCAGTCACACCTGTTGCGAAGCATCTTTTTAAAAAATTGTAATTACACGCCCCTGTTATACAGGGGCTGAAAAATTGTGCCTTAGGCACTGGTGTGGTGGCATGGATCATTGAGGAGGAGGAAGAGGATAGTCAGTGAACATAACAGGACAGTCACTCAGCATCAGCATAGGCAGTCTTGAAGGGATGTGACATTATAAATTATTCCGTTATATCCGCTTCAGGTGTCTGGTAGCTGGTGGTGATCCAAGACTGATTCATTTTTATGAAGGTCAGTCGATCAACCGAGTCGGTGGACAGGCGCACCCTATGATCGGTGACAAATCCTCCAGCAGCACTGAATGTGCGTTCGGAAAGAACGCTGGATGCAGGACAGGCCAGTAGCTCAATTGCATACTGTGCAAGCTCTGGCCAGTGATCCATCCTCAGGACCCAGTAAGCCAGAGGATTTTCGGTGGGAAAGGTGTCCAAGTCTGACCTTGCCCCTAGGTATTCCTGCACCATGTATATCAGACGCTGGCGATGGTTGCTGGAACCGATCATACCTTGGGGCTGCGGACTAAAAAATTGTCTGAACGCATCGGTCAGACGTCCACCTTCCCCACCGCTCCTTCTGCTACTGACCGAAGCCTCAGCAACTCGTCGTCCAGGACCAGGAGTTTGTAACCTCCCAGTTTCTGGGAACGCGTTGCACAGACCTTTCTGCAAGGCCTCCCTGAGATGTCTCATCCTCTGCTCCCTCTGCGACGGCAAGATAAGGTCCGCAACCTTACCCTTGTACCGTGGATCAAGGAGAGTGGCCAGCCAGTAATGGTCACTCTCCTTGATCCGAAGAACACGAGGATCCTTCCGCAGGCTTTGCAGGATCAGGGAGGCCATGCAGCGTAGGTTAGCTGAGGCATTCGGTCCGGAGTCTTCTGGGTCACTGAGGATGACATGATCGCCAGCCACCTCCTCCCAGCCACGTACAAGTCCACTGGTTTGTTGGGACTGTACATCATCCCTAAAAGACTGCTGCTGCTGATGCTGAGTGCCAGGCTCCACCTCCATGCTCACACAATCCTCCTCCTCCTCCTCCTCCTCTTCCTGTGTGATGGGTGGGACAGAAGGAACATTGTCTGGATAAAGGGGGCCTTGAGAGACAAGGAAGTCCTCCTCTTCCTGCCTCTGTTCTGCCTCAAGTGCCCTGTCCATTATCCCACGCAGCGTATGCTCCAACAGGTGGACAAGAGGTACAGTGTCACTGATGCATGCACTGTCACTGCTCACCATCCTCGTGGCCTCCTCAAATGGTGAGAGGACAGTGCATGCATCCCTGATCATGCTCCACTGGCGTGGGGAAAAAAAGCCAAGCTCCCCTGACCCTGTCCTGGTGCCGTAGTCGCAAAGGTACTCATTGATGGCCCTCTGCTGCGTGTGCAGTCGCTGCAGCATGGCCAACGTTGAGTTCCACCTGGTGGGCATGTCACATATTAGGCGGTTCTTGGGCAGGTTCAGCTCCTTTTGCAGCTCAGTCAGCCGAGCACTGGCATTATAAGATCGGCGGAAATGCACACAGACTTTCCTGGCCTGCCTCAGGACATCCTGTAAGCCTGGGAACCTGCCCAAGAACCGCTGCACCACCAGGTTGAGGACGTGAGCCATACAGGGCACATGGGTGAGCTGCCCCTGTCGCAGGGTGGAGAGGAGGTTGGTGCCATTGTCGCAAACCACCATTCCTGGCTTAAGCTGGCGTGGCGTCAACCACCTCTCGGCCTGCCCCTGCAGAGCTGCCAGAACCTCTGGCCCAGTGTGGCTCCTGTCCCCCAAACACACCAGCGCAAGCACGGCATGGCATCTTTTTGCCTGCGTACTCGCGTAGCCCCTTGTACGCCTACGGAGCACCGCTGGTTCCGAGGACAGAGCACTCGAAGAGGACATGGAGGAAGAAGAAGAGGAGGGGGTGGAGGAGAGAGGTGTGTCACAACCAGTAGTAGCATTTTGGAGGCGTGGTGGCGGAACAACCTCCAACACTACTGCACCTTGTCCTGCATCCCTCCCAGCTACCAATAGAGTGACCCAATGGGCCGTGAAAGAAAGATAACGTCCCTGTCCATGCCTGCTGGACCATGAGTCAGCGGTAATATGCACCTTACCGCTGACCGCCCTGTCCAGCGAGGCATGGACATTGCCTTCCACATGCCAGTAGAGAGACGGAATTGCCTTCCGTGAGAAAAAGTGGCGTTTGGGAACCTGCCACTGAGGAACCGCACATTGAACAAACTCACGGAAGGGGGCCGAGTCTATCAACTGAAAAGGCAGCAGTTGAAGTGCTAGCAATTTAGCCAAGCTAGCATTCAACCGCTGGGCATGTGGATGGCTGGGAGTATACTTCTTTCGACGGTCCAGCAGCTGGGGCAGGGAAATTTGCCTGCTACAATCGGACGTCGGTGTACTGCAAGTACTTGGTTGTGACACACCTAATTCTACACCTTCAGTCCTCTCAGAGCAGCTTTCAGAGAGGACTGAAGATATAGTGGGGATGGAGATCCCAGCTGATGAGGAGCAAGGAGAGGTCCGCTTTGTTCTTTGGTGTGGGTCTTTTATGTGTGCTTGCCAACGAGCTGCATGGCAGGTCGACATATGTCTGCTCATGCTTGTGGTGCCCAAGCGGCTGATGTTTTGGCCACGCGAGATACGCTTGAGACAAATATTGCAAATAGCAGTGGTGCGATCTGATGCACTCGTCTCAAAAAAGGCCCACACCAAAGAACTTTTGTGATAACGTGCAGAGGCAGCGCCCTGCACAGGCGGAGCTCTGCGGTGTGGTACAGTTGCTGTGCTGGCCTCTAGCTGGCCTCCAGGGGGCATCCTGCCTCGTTGGACATGTGACGCTGCATCCTCCTCCTCCTCCTCCTCTCTCCCTTCAGGCACCCACGTGGAGTCAGTGACCTCATCATCCCCTCCCTCTTCACCACTAGAGCAAACCTGGCAGTAAGCTGCAGCTGGTGGAACACTACTGCCAGATTGCTGTCCTTCAGCATCCCCTTTCTCTGCGCGCACACTACTGACTTCCTCAAGCTGGGTATCATCATCCGAGCCTTCGAATCGTTGGGCATCCTCCTGGAGCATGTACCCAACACTGTGCTCAAACAGTTCGGGGGACTCCTCAGGAGGACATGGTGGGTCTAGGGAAGGGGTGGCTGATGATGCCATTGAGTACGCGTTGGCAGCTGCTCTGCCAGTACCCTGAGCCTGGGTGAGAGAGGATGAGGAGGATGAGGAGGGCTTGGTCATCCATTCTACCAAGCCTTCGGCATGATGCGGCTCCACATGTCCAGCTGCCGAAAACAAAGACAAGCGTGTCCCATGGCCACGTGCTGATGACGATGCACGACCACGTCCACGGCCAGCACTGTTGTCTCTAGAAACAGAGCCTGCCTGCCCTGTGTTCTTGCCTCGGCACGCTCTGCCTCTCCTTGGCGGTCTTCCAGCCATTGTAGTCGGTAGTGTATATAGTATAAAAAATAGAACTCCTATGTGTGCTCACAACACACTGTAGGTCCTATGGGTGCTGACACTAACACACTATAGGTACTATGTGTGCTGCTGACAAGAAAATATAGGAGCTCTGTTTGCTGCCACTAACACACTAGAAGTCCTATGGGTGCTGCTGAGAAGAAAATATAGGAGCTCTGTGTTATGCCACTAACACACTAGAAGTCCTATGGGTGCTGCTGAGATGAAAATATAGGAACTCTGTGTGATGCCACTAACACATTAGAAGTCCTATGGGTGCTGCTGAGAAGAAAATATAGGAGCTCTGTTTGCTGCCACTAACACACTAGAAGTCCTATGGGTGCTGCTGAGAAGAAAATATAGGAGCTCTGTGTGATGCCACTAACACACTAGAAGTCCTATGGGTGCTTCTGAGATGAAAATATAGGAGCTCTGTTTGCTGCCACTAACACACTAGAAGTCCTATGGGTGCTGCTGAGAAGAAAATATAGGAGCTCTGTGTGATGCCACTAACACACTAGAAGTCCTATGTGTGCTGCTGAGAAGAAAATATAGGAGCTCTGTTTGCTGCCACTAACACACTAGAAGTCCTATGGGTGCTGTTGAGAAGAAAATATAGGAGCTCTGTTTGCTGCCACTAACACACTAGAAGTCCTATGGGTGCTGCTGAGAAGAAAATATAGGAGCTCTGTTTGCTGCCACTAACACACTAGAAGTCCTATGGGTGCTGCTGAGATGAAAATATAGGAGCTCTGTGTGATGCCACTAACACACTAGAAGTCCTATGGGTGCTGCTGAGAAGAAAATATAGGAGCTCTGTTTGCTGCCACTAACACACTAGAAGTCCTATGGGTGCTTCTGAGATGAAAATATAGGAGCTCTGTGTGATGCCACTAACACACTAGAAGTCCTATGGGTGCTGCTGAGAAGAAAATATAGGAGCTCTGTTTGCTGCCACTAACACACTAGAAGTCCTATGGGTGCTGCTGAGAAGAAAATATAGGAGCTCTGTGTGATGCCACTAACACACTAGAAGTCCTATGGGTGCTGCTGAGAAGAAAATATAGGAGCTCTGTTTGCTGCCACTAACACACTAGAAGTCCTATGGGTGCTTCTGAGATGAAAATATAGGAGCTCTGTGTGATGCCACTAACACACTAGAAGTCCTATGGGTGCTGCTGAGAAGAAAATATAGGAGCTCTGTTTGCTGCCACTAACACACTAGAAGTCCTATGGGTGCTGCTGAGAAGAAAATATAGGAGCTCTGTGTGATGCCACTAACACACTAGAAGTCCTATGGGTGCTGCTGAGAAGAAAATATAGGAGCTCTGTTTGCTGCCACTAACACACTAGAAGTCCTATGGGTGCTGCTGAGAAGAAAATATAGGAGCTCTGTGTGATGCCACTAACACACTAGAAGTCCTATGGGTGCTGCTGAGAAGAAAATATAGGAGCTCTGTTTGCTGCCACTAACACACTAGAAGTCCTATGGGTGCTGCTGAGAAGAAAATATAGGAGCTCTGTTTGCTGCCACTAACACACTAGAAGTCCTATGGGTGCTGCTGAGATGAAAATATAGGAACTCTGTGTGATGCCACTAACACACTAGAAGTCCTATGGGTGCTGCTGAGATGAAAATATAGGAGCTCTGTTTGCTGCCACTAACACACTAGAAGTCCTATGGGTGCTGCTGAGAAGAAAATATAGGAGCTCTGTTTGCTGCCACTAACACACTAGAAGTCCTATGGGTGCTGCTGAGAAGAAAATATAGGAGCTCTGTGTGATGCCACTAACACACTAGAAGTCCTATGGGTGCTGCTGAGAAGAAAATATAGGAGCTCTGTTTGCTGCCACTAACACACTAGAAGTCCTATGGGTGCTGCTGAGAAGAAAATATAGGAGCTCTGTGTGATGCCACTAACACACTAGAAGTCCTATGGGTGCTGCTGAGAAGAAAATATAGGAGCTCTGTGTGATGCCACTAACACACTAGAAGTCCTATGGGTGCTTCTGAGAAGAAAATATAGGAGCTCTGTGTGATGCCACTAACACACTAGAAGTCCTATGGGTGCTGCTGAGAAGAAAATATAGGAGCTCTGTTTGCTGCCACTAACACACTAGAAGTCCTATGGGTGCTGCTGAGAAGAAAATATAGGAGCTCTGTTTGCTGCCACTAACACACTAGAAGTCCTATGGGTGCTGCTGAGAAGAAAATATAGGAGCTCTGTTTGCTGCCACTAACACACTAGAAGTCCTATGGGTGCTGCTGAGAAGAAAATATAGGAGCTCTGTGTGATGCCACTAACACACTAGAAGTCCTATGGGTGCTGCTTAGAAGAAAATATAGGAGCTCTGCTTGCTGCCACTAACACACTAGAAGTCCTATGGGTGCTGCTGAGAAGAAAATATAGGAGCTCTGTTTGCTGCCACTAACACACTAGAAGTCCTATGGGTGCTGCTGAGAAGAAAATATAGGAGCTCTGTGTGATGCCACTAACACACTAGAAGTCCTATGGGTGCTGCTGAGAAGAAAATATAGGAGCTCTGTTTGCTGCCACTAACACACTAGAAGTCCTATGGGTGCTGCTGAGAAGAAAATATAGGAGCTCTGTTTGCTGCCACTAACACACTAGAAGTCCTATGGGTGCTGTTGGGGTGCAATGCTGTGCTAACAGCACTGCGGTTGGTACTACTGCAATACTGTACTAACAGTAAGCACGCACCAGACTAATCCCCAGCAGCAGCTAATAACACACTAACTGTGCAATCAGCAGCAATGAACGATCAATGACTTAGGTAGCAATGGTTTAGCAAAGAAATAGCCAATGGTTTAGCAAAGAAGAGCAAATCTTTCAGTATCAAGCAAAGACAGAATCAGCAGACTAATCTCTCCTAAAGCCGGAACTCATGTGACCGGGGCCGATGGCGTGGCGGCCTTTTAAATGGTGGGGCGTGTACTAAAGCCCCTGAGCTGTAATTGGCTACAGGCGTCCTGCCTGTAGCCAATTATTGCTCTCCGAGTTTCGGGCGCTGTGATTGGCCAAGCATGCGGGGTCACAGTGCATGCTTGGCCAATCATCAGCCAGCAATGCACTGCGCCGGCCGCGCCGGCCGCAATGCATTGCGGGGCCGCTCGCATCACACGAATGTGATGCGAACGGCCCAAATAGTTCTGGGCTCGACGAGCGAGCGAACGCCCGATGCTCGATTCGAACATGGGTTCGAATCGAGCACCGGGCCCATCCCTAGTCTCCACGTGTATCTCCACACATGGCCAGACTCCTCCCCTTTGGTGCAACACTTCGCTGGCCTTTTCCCCGTCACGCCCACGAACTGAGCAGGGAGGGTGTGCCTCGTGGTGCGCCGACCAACATGGCCGACCTCCTCTGAACTTTTCTGGGGGGTAAAAGTCAAGTTTTGACAGCTTCAGCTCCATTGACACAGAACACAAATCCCGGACTCAGAGCCCCCACGTGTAGCGGTCTCACCCGCTCTCTCCCTTCTTCTTCTCGGCTGGTTAACTCGTCTAGGGGGACCAGGGAGAGGGGTGAGGTGCTGCCACCAGCTCGCACCTCTTATGTGTGTAGAGGTTTGAGCTAAGATCTTTACCTTCGGGTCTGTGTCCCTGTCCGGAGATTCCACTTCAGATATGACAAGTAGATAGGTGAATGTAGAACACTTTGCTCCCAGAAAAGTAGGCCCACACCAGGTGACAGTACAACTTCTATATTTATTTCCGCAGAGATAAATATGCCTCTTTGCAAGCAGACATGTTGATACAAACACGAACTTGGTGGGGAGAGGGTTCAGGCACAATCATTTCGGATCAGAGAAGCTGTAAGGAGTTCACAACAACTTTTGGCGCACGGTCGCTGCCACCGACCGTGAGGTTGGTCCCTGCCACAGACCGGATGAACAATGAGGTCTCTGCCACAGACCTTAGGATAGGCTTCTGCCACCGACCTGATGTAGCTGGGTCTCTACAAAGACCATAGAACACAAACTACCTTCTAACGGCGACCCCTGTTAGGGAGATGATCCATCCCGGACGGTCCCCAGAGGCCTGCACTGTCACCAGCCAATGCTGCGCTGGATCTTCAGGCCAGGTCACCTTCCTGGTTTTCCTCGCCCGAGACTCGGGGTCCCCTCACTCGGTGGGCCCCTAGGTATCTTCTCCCATACGGGACCCAGTCGAAGGTACTGGGCCCCAGGCCTCGGCTAGTACCTCACCCCAGGCTGAAGGTGCCTGGGATGGAACTCGAACTCCCTCGCACCCAGGCCGAGGGCACCTGGCCGTGGACGACCAGAACAGCAGCCCCCAGGCTGAAGGGGCCTGGGGCTCGGACCTCGTGCGAAAGATGTCCGCCCCCTTTATACTCTCTCCCAGCAGGCACAGCGGGTTCCCCGCCCCGCCGTACTACTGCTCCGAGAGGACACAAAGGGCACGGCCCTACAATGATGGTTCAACCCCAGCCCAAGGCGACAGCGCCACCCAGGGGCCGCAGGGAACTGAACACCATTATATCCTCCATGAACCAAATTGGCCATAGATCCCTAACAATTAGTGTATCTGGGCCATGCTACCACCCAGATACTCCCCCTAACTGTTAACCCCCGCTACAAGTAGAACCTCGGATTGCGTTTCGCAAATACGAGCACTGTATTTTTTTAAAATCCTGACTCGGTTTGCGAGTGTTGCCTCGCAAAACGAGCAGGATTCAAGCCAAAGCAGTGTGCAATACCGTGTTTGGCCTGAGGTGGGGGGGGGCGCCGGAGCCGAGCAGAGCCGAATGGCGCCGTTCTGAGTCGTTCGGAAATCCTTGTAAAATCTCGGAAATACTCCGTTCCCGAGCCTTTCCGAGTTCAATTGAGGTGTCCTCGGGCCTTTCCGAGTGTCTCCAATGCTCTCCGGCGCACCCCCACCTCTGGCCACATGCTGTATTGCATGCCATTGAGGTCAATGCGAAACAAACTATTTTCGTTTCCATTTACTTTGATGGGGAAACTCGCTTTGATATGCGAGTACTTTGGATTACGAGCATTCTCCTGGAACGGATTATGCTCGTAATCCAAGGTTCCACTGTAAATGAATGCTCCTTTCTTATTATTATACTGTTATTGAAAAGTCAGACCCAACTTCCACCGTCTGCTGTCTGGAACCAATCAAACATCTTTCTATCATACGGCATTCAAGTACTATACAGAAGTAGATAAACAGGCTGAATAAGGACACCTAATGAGAGTTATAATGGTTTCTGGTACACAAAGGAAAAGGTACCCATTAGGTTCTAAGGTCTAGCTGTCCCTTTCCAAAAAGACTCTTCAAACCAACTTAAGGGTCGTTAAACTCGATTATCAGAACTAATTTGAAGCAAGTCTAGAAATGTGGTTATTTGGAGAGGTCACACAGAGATTGCACTGCTCAATAGACACTTGAGGAACAGAGAGAGTCATACATCCACAACAAAGAAATCCAAAAACTGCAGGAAAGAATTATTGTTCATTACCTGCCTTGTTTTCTGGGGTCTAATGTACTTTTTATTTGGTATTATCACAGCTTCCCAAACATCCTATTTGCTTAGCTGGTATAGACTTAAGCCCCGTACACACGGTCGGACTTTTGCCCAACAAACTTAGTTTTAAGCAAGTTGGACCAACAATCCGACCGTGTGTACGCTCCATCGGACAAACTTTTTTGAGTTTGGTTTTGTTTTCATCGGACAAAAGTTGGGTCTGCGAACGGACAAACTTTTGCCCAACAAAAGTCCTATGGAGCAAAGTCCTACCGTGTGTACAGAAAACCATAGGACTTTAGTCCGATGGACAAAACAACCAATGTTAAAATCAACCAACAATAGCAGAAGTTGACCAAAGGGTGGCAGTAAAGATCAGAAAAGAGCAGAAAAAACAAGTGATGTTGTAAGAAGTTTTAAGAAAGTTTGCAGAAAAGTCCTGTGGTGTGTATGCTATGGGTGTGCCCGACCAACTCCGTTCGGACAAAAAACCACGGAAAAGTCCGATGGAAGTCCGACCGTGTGTACAGGGCTTTAGGCTGGGCTCACACTGGAGAATGCATCGGCTCACAGCAGGAGTCCGGTGCGTCTTCATTCACTGTTTCAGGTCCGAATTTTTGGCTGAATTCGGAGCTGAAACAGACCAAAAGACGCACCGAGCTCCTGTGCAATTCACACCGGGCCGCACCGGGCCGCACCGGAGATGTGTGAACAGGCTCCTTAGAGAGCGAGTCACAATCTCCTGCTATGCGAATTGGATGTGGGGAAACCAGCATTTAATTTGCAATAATGTGAACCCGGCCTTAGCCTGGGTTCACACATATGTGAATTGAATGCGGGTTTCCCGCCGCTGGGCGATCTCCCGCCTGGGCCTATCACTCAGCCACAGAAAGAAGACAGAGCAGCCCAAGCGACTGAATAGAGTACGGCCGCGGCGGCCACTCAGGCTGCTCTTTCTTCTGTCTGTGGCTGAGTAGGGATGAGCCAAACACCCCTGGGTTCGGTTCGCAGCAGAACATGCGAACAGGCAAAAAATTTGTTTGAACACCGTTAAAGTCTATAGGACACGAACGTGAAAAATCAAAAGTGCTAATTTTAAAGGCTAATGCCCCGTACACACGAGCAGAAATTCAGTCGGAAAAACCTTGGATGGTTTTTCTGAAGGAATTCCGCTCAAGCTTGGCTTGCATACACACGGTCACACAAAAGTTCTCTGAACTTTTCACCGTCAAGAACGCGGTGGCGTACAACACTACGACGAGCCAATAAAATGAAGTTCAATGCTTCCGAGCATGCGTCAAATTGTTTCCGAGCATGCGTCTGAATTTTGCACGTCGGAATTGCTACAGACGATCGGAATTTCCGAACCGGAATTTTTCCCGTCAGAAAAATTGAGAACCTGCTCTCAATCTTTTGCTGGCGGAAATTCCGCCAGCAAAAGTCTGATGGAGCATACACACGGTCGGAATTTCCGACCAAAAGCTCACATCGGACTTTTGCTGGCAGAATTTCTGACTGTGTGTATGCGGCATTATATGCAAGTTATTGCCATAAAAAGTGTTTGGGGACCCGGGTCCTGCCCCAGGGAACATGTATCAATGCAAAAAAAAGTGAGCAGTGATTTTAATAATGCTTAAAGTGAAACTAGGGCTGGGCGATTTTCCCCCCAAAAAAAATCTGCGATTTTTTTTATAAAAAACTCGATTTACGATTCGATTCGATTTATTTTTTTTATTATATTAATTAAAGTGCATCAACAAACAAAATTGCAAAGGCAAACCCTTTCTCTAACTGCAAAGTCAGTGTGCAACAAACACACAATATATTCCAGCGCTCATGGAACATACATTATTAACTCTTGAAAACTCTTGAAACTCTGTGTGTGATTCCTTCTGTCCCAGCCTTCCTGCGATCCTGGCTCTGCATCCTATTGGGTTGGAGGGCCCTCCACACGCTGGTCTGCCTGTTGTCCATCATTCAAGGTACTGTGCTCACACTGAGATCATGCCACAGGCTTTGTTTTGACTTTTTTAACCCCTCCTTGCTCCACGGATGTCACTGCAAGTTTAACAAGTTTGTCACCACTGGCAACTGGAGAGTTAAGATTCATTTGCCCTCTGCACATTTGGGATTGGATCCCTCTCTTTATTGTGATAAATGGACTAAGCTTTTTTATCAATTCTTCAAGAGTTTTCAATAGTTAATAATGTATGTTCCATGAGCGCTGGATTATATTGTGTGCATGTTGTGTATTTTGTACTTCTGGGTACGGATTTTTTCTTGCTGCGCTGGTTCCTGTTTTTTCCCCCTTTTGGATACTTTGTACTTCCCAAAATATTTGGGATTTTTTTCTTATTATTATTATTATTATCATTTATTATATTTTTTTCTTTATCCACCAATTTAGCGCTTGTGACCTTTTGTTGTTTTTTGCAGTGTGCAACAAAGATTGTTAAACATCCAAATTATTAATACTGTATTTGGATTTAGCTAATAAAACAACAAAAAATCCTGAGGTTACTCTTAGTTGAATTGAACTGTGCCCGTGCCTCACTGTGCCCGTGCCTCACTGTGCCCGTGCCTCACTGTGCCCGTGTCTCACTGTGCCCATGCTTCAATCACTGTGCCCGTACCTGATGCAGATTTTCATGGGATACGGATTTTACTGCTACACCGGTGGCCATTCCAGTATTCAAAAGCCGCGCCTCCTTCTCGTCTGTGATAGGCGGAACACTCAATTTCCCAGCATTCAGTGTTCCGCCTATCATGGTCATCCTCATAACACAGACGAGGATGAGAGGATGTCTGTGATAGGCTGAATACTGCCTGCTGTGAAATTGAGTGTTCCGCCTATCACAGACGACGAGGACTCGGGAGGAGCGGCTTTTGAACACTGCAATGGCCGCCGTCTGCCTGCATGACACGCTGATCAGGTAGGCAGACGGCGGCTGCAGCGAGTAGATGTAATTGGGGTAACGCTGCCCAGTGCCATTCCGGATATGCCCCCTGCAGTCCTGCTACGGAAACTTTGAAGGGAAGGAAAAAAAAAAATATTTTTTTTTTTTTTTCAAAAAAAAAAAAAAAATCTAAAAAAATCGATTTTCTTCAAAACTGAATCGATTTGAGCTCAAAACTCGATTCAAGATTAAAATCGATTTTTTTCCCAGCCCTAAGTGAAAGAATGAAAATGAAATATTCCTGGGGGTGTCCTTAGTATGCCTGTAAAGTAGTGCATCTTTCCCATGTTTATAACAATGCCGCAGCAAAATTACATTTCTAAAAGAAAAAAAAAATATTAAAACTGGTCGCAGCTGTAATGTATTGTCGGGTCCCGGCAATATAGATAAAAATACCCAAAAGAAAATGGCGTAGATGTCACCCCCAAAATCCATATTAGGCCCTTCAGGGAACACCGCACCCAAATAAAAAAAAATGGTGTGGGGGTCCCCCAGGCACTATATACTCGGAACAGCAATATATATACACTGCACACAAAAAATAAAAAAAACACTTTGAATACACATCAGATCTCAACGGGGCAAAATCTCATGCTGGATATCTATTACTGATATGGACTGGGTAATGTGTTAGGAATGAAAGGACGGCACATCATTTGATGGAAATGAAAATTATCCACCTACAGAGCGCTGAATTTGAAGACACCCCGAAAATCAAAGTGGAAGAATTATGCAGCAAGTTAGTCCATTTTGCTGAAATTTCATTGCAACAACTCAAAATGGTCCTCAGTAGATTGTATGGCCCCCACATGCTTGTATGCATGCCTGACAACGTTGGGGCATGCTCCTAATGAGAAGATGGATGGTGTCCTGGGGTATTTCCTCCCAGATCTGGACCAGAGCATCACTGAGCTCCTGAACAGACTGAGGTGCAACCTGGCGGCACCGGATGGACCGAAACATAATGTCCCAGAGGTGTTCTTTTGGATTTAGGTCAGGTGAGCGTGGGGGCCATTCAATGGTATCAATTTCTTCATCCTCCAGGAACTGGCTGCATGCTCTCGCCACATGAGGCCGGGCATTGTTGTGCACCAGGAGAAACCCAGGACCCACTGCACCAGCGTAGGGTCTGACAATGGGTCCAAGGATTTCATCCCGATACCTAATGGCAGTCAGGGTGCCATTGTGTAGCCTGTAGAGGTCTGTGCGTCCCTCCATGGCTGTGCCTCCCCAGATCATCACTGACCCACCACCATACCGGTCATGCTGAACAATGTTACAGGCAGCATAAAGTTCTCCGCGGCTTCTCCAGACCCTTTAACGTCTGTCACATGTGCTCAGGGTGAACCTGCTCTCATCTGTGAAAAGCATGGGGCACCAGTGGCGGACCTGCCAATTCTGGTGTTCAATGTAAAACGCCAATCGAGCTCCACAGTGTCCGACAGTGAGCACAGAGCGCATTAGAGGACGTCGGGCCCTCAGGCCACCCCCATGAAGTCTGTTTCTGATTGTTTGGTCAGAGACATTCACACCAGTTGCCTGCTGGAGGTCATTTTTTAGGGCTCGGGCAGTGCTCATCCTGTTCCTCCTTGCACAAAGGAGCAGATACAGGTCCTGCTGATAGGTTAAGGACCTTCTACGGCTCTGTCTAGCTCTTCTAGAGTAACTGCCAGTCTCCTGGAATCCCCTCCATGCTCTTGAGACTGTGCTGGGAGACACGGCAAACCTTCTGGCAATGACACGTATTGATGTGCCATCCTGGAGGAGTTGGACTGCCTGTGCAACCTTCACAGGGTCCAAGTATCGCCTCGTGCTACCAGTAGTGACACTGACCATAGCCAAATGCAAAACTAGTGAAAAACAGTCAGAAAATATGAGTAGGGAAAAAAATGTCAACCACCTCCACCTGAAAAACCCTTCCTGTTTTGGAGGTCGTCTCATTGTTGCCCATCTAGTGCACCTGTTGTTAATTTTAATTAACAGCAAAGCAACTGAAACTGATTAACAACCCCTCTGCTACTTAACTGACCAGATCAATATCCCTGGAGTTCCCAGGAGTTCTGATTCAAAAGTGTTCCTTTAATTTTTTTTAAGCAGTGTACTATATGGCCTGCCCTATATACTCTGCAGAAAATTGGGCCTTAGGTGTTGGTGGTACCAGAACACCGTAAGCCCTCAGTTATTCTTGTTGGGCGCAGGAACGGGCACTGCTGTAAAATATTATATCAAGAATTGTAATTACATGCCCCGGCAGGCCCGAAAAAACTAACACCGCTCAACCTCCCCATCCAGGAGGGTACGGGCTTGTAGTGCGGTGTGCCTCAGTCTTTCCTGCGGAGGAGCCAAATTAAGAAAAGCAGGTAAAGTCTGGGGTGGGTGCGCTATATTTATTTTTTAAAGATTTTTTTTCTTTTTTTTATGATAGTTTTTGATAGTTTTTACATACTTTTATCGGAGTAATTCAATGTCACTATAGTGATACTGTACTACTCTGGGGGGTTGATTTTGGATTTTCTTTTTTTTTTCTTTACACTGTTATTGCCTATAACAGTGATGATCAATTCGTTTTGCACAGAGTGGTCCTCTTCTGGGGTCCCTCTGCGAATCTCCCAGTTATTCCCCACATCAGATAACCCCCCTAGAAGAAGCGCTCTGCCGGGGGGGGGGGGTTTACCTTGTGGGCACGCTCCCGAATCCAGCATTCGGCGTCCATAGCCATCGAATGCAGGACTCGGCCCCGCCCCCCGGCGGCCGCGTCATTGGATTTGATTGACAGCATCAGAAGCCAATGGCTGCGCTGCTATCAATCTATCCAATCAAGAGCCGAGAACTCTGAGCAGAGGGACGGCGCGTCCCCAGCATGGGACATTCCAGGGCTCAGGTAAGTAAAACGAGGGGAGCTGGGGGGCCAGTCACTGGCAAGTGTTTATTCACCTTAATGCATAGGATGCATTAAGGTGAAAAAACACGAGCCATAACAACCCCTTTAAGTAGTGGTCCAGGCATGCAATATTGAGGCTCGGTTCACATATGAGCCGCATGCGGCTCACAGCAGGGGTCCGGTGCGTCCCTGTTCACCATTTCAGGTCCGATTTCAGCCCGAATTTTGGGCTCAATTCAAACCTGAAATGGACCAAAAGACAGACCCGCTGTGGAGATATGTGAACCGGCTACATAGAGAGCCAGTCAAAATCTCCTGCTATTGCGAATTGGATGCGGGGAGCCACATCCAATTCGCAATGGTGTGAACCCGGCCTGAAGGAGCGGGCGGCTGCTGGCAGCCTTAACAAACACGACTCATCTGCATGAAGGTAATTGAGCAATTGTTGGTGGGGAGTTTGATATCCATTTCCATTGGCATCTTCAGGAGGCCTTGAACAAAGGTTTGTGCAACACATTTCCAGACCCTGGGAAGTTACAATTTCCTGGTGCTGGACAACGTGTTGCTGAGGCTTTCGTTCAGTCAAAGGAAGAGCGATGGAGAAGGTGGCTGGCTGACCGATGCCTTTAAACAATTTTTTAGGCCTCAGCACCAAGGTCTGATCGGTTCAAGCAACCATCGCCAGCATCTGCATTACATGGTGCAGGAATATCTTTGCAACAGAGCATCCACTGGGTTACTGGGTCTTGAGGATGGACCACTGGGCAGAACTTGCTCAATATGCAGTTGAGCTATTGGGCTGTCCTGCATCCAGCGTGCTTTCTGAACCCACATTCAGTGCTGCTGGAGGGTTTGTAACGCATCAAAGAGTGCACCTGTCCACAGACTCCATTGATCGGCTCACATTCATAAAAATCTTCTTTGGATCATCACCTATCAAGCACCTGATGCTGATGTAACTGATTGAATTTGCTATGGATGTGGGATCCCTTGAAGACTGCCAATGCTGAGTGACTATCCTATTCCTCCTCAATCTTGATGATGCTAGCTTCCAACAATATTTTTGGTTTAGGGCACCACCACCCAAAGCCTAATTTTTCTGCCCCTGTTTAACAGGGGCATGTAATTACAGTTTTTGATCTAATATTTCACAGCAGGGCCAGTTCCTGCGCCCAACAAGAGTATCTGTAAGAAGTTAGAGTGTTGAGGCACCACCACCACCCAAGGCCCAATTTTTCTGCCCCTGTTTAACATGGGTATATAATAAAAAAATGTTGATCTAATATTTCACAGCAGGGCCCGTTTCTGCGCCCAACAAGAGTATCTGTGAGGGGTTACAGTGTTGTAGCACCACCGCCCAAGGCCCAATTTTTCTGCCCCTGTTTAACAGGGGCATGTAATTACAGTTTTTGATATAGTATTTCAACGCAGGGCCCATTCCTGCGCCCGACAAGAGTAACTGTGAGGGCTTACAGTGTTGTGGCACCAAAACCAAAGGCCCAATTTTTCTGCCCCTAAATAAAATATTTTTATTAATTTATTTTTAACATGGTGTTCGCCAGTCAGTATCCCTTCTCACCGCCACACAACTCATATGATGACGCTGTACTGCGCCGGTGACAGTATGTAAAAACAAAATGTGAATTATTTTTTTATTTAATTGCTTAATTTTCAAAAAAAATTTGACAAAAAATTGTGACTTCAAAAAACTCACCATGCCTCTTACTAAATACCTCGGACTGGCTACTTTCCAGAAAAAGGGGTAATTTGGGGGGTATTTGTACTGTCCTGGAGTTTTCGGGCCTCAAGAAATTAGATTGGCCGTCAGTACATCAGGATTTATCAATTTTCAGATATATATCCCATAGTTTTTGAACTCTATAACTTTCCTACAGATAAATAATATACACCGATTTGGGTTATTTTCACCGAAGAAATGTAGCAGAATACATATTGGCCTAAATTTATGAAGACAGATTATTTATTTGCAAAATTTTATAACAGAAACAAAGAACAATTTGTTTATTTTCAAATTTTTCGATCTTTTTTCATTAATTTATCAAAAACAAAACAAAAAAAAACCCAGTGGTGATCAAATCCCACCAAAACAGAAGTTCTATTTGTGTTTAAAAAAATGATAGAAATTTATTTTGGGTACAGCGTTGCATGACCGCGCAGTGCTGAGTAGGGATGAGCTTCGAGTTCGAGTCGAACTTATGTTCGACTCGAACATTGCCTGCTCGCCGGTTCGCTGAACAGCGAACAAATTGGGGTGTTCGCGGCAAATTCGAAAAGTCTATGGGAGAAATCTAAAGCGCTAATTATAAAGGCTTATATGCAAGTCATTGTCCTAAAAAGTGTTTGGGGACCCGGGTCCTGCCCCAGGGGACATGTATCAATGCAATTTTTTTTTTTTTTTAAACGCCCGTTTTTTCGGGAGCAGTGATTTTTAATAATGCTTACAGTAAAACAATAAGAGTTAAATATTCCTTTAAATTTCGTACCTGGGGGGTGTCTATAGTATGCCTGTGAAGTGGTGCATGTTTCCCGTGCTTAGAACTGTCCCTGCATAAAATGTCATTTTTGAAGGAAAAAAAGTCATTTAAAACTCACTCGCGGCTATAATGAATTGTCGGCTCCCGGCAATACATACAAAAGTCATTGATAAAAAAAAAAAAAAAAAGCGTGGGGGTCCCCCAGAATTCAATTACCAGGCCCTTAAGGTCTGATATAGATATTAAGGGGAACCCCACCGCAAATTTAAAAAAAAAATGCGTGGAGTTCCCCCAAATATCCATACCAGGCCCTTCAGATCTGGCATGGATTTTAAGGGGAACTCCACCCCAAATTTAAAAAAAAAATGGCGTGGAGTCCCCCCAAAAATCCATACCAGACCCTTATCCGAGCACGCAACCTGGCCGGCCGCAGGGGAAAAGGGGGGGATGAGAGAGCGGCCCCCCTCCCTCCTGAACCGTACCAGGCCACATGCCCTCAACATGGGGAGGATGTCCCCATGTTGATGGGGACAAGGGCCTCATCCCCACAACCCTTGCCCGGTGGTTGTGGGGGTCTGCGGGCGGGGGGCTTATCGGAATCTGGAAGACCCCTTTAACAAAGGGGACCCCCATATCCCGCCCCCCCCCATGTGAATTGGTAAGGGTTACCCCTACCATTTCACGAAGAAAGTGTAAAAAAAACCACACAAACACCTTGAAAAAGTCATTTATTAAAAAAAAAAAAAAAAAAAACATTCCAGCGGAGAAATCCAGTGTCCCGCGGCGATTCGATGTCCAGCGCTGTCCGTCATTGGTTGTGCCTGAGCGGACCTGATGGGGAACTTCCTCCGCAGTCTACTACATGTATAGACCCGCCCCTTCTAAAGTTCCCCATCAGGTCCGCTCAGCCAATGACTCGGTGTAAGGCTGAGGACCTGATGCGGAACATGAGAAGGGGCGGGTCTATTCATGTATTACAAAGTGAGAGAAGTTCCCCATCAGGTCCGCCCCCTCGGTATGTCCGACCCCCCCTACGTCATTGGCCTGAGCGGGGAACTTCCTTCACTGTGTAAATTTAAATTACACAGTGAAGGAAGTTTCCCGCTCTCTCTCGTCCCCCCCCTTTTCCCCTGCGGCCGGCCAGGTTGCGTGCTCGGATAAGGGTCTGGTATTGTTTTTTCGGGGGAACTCCACGCCATTTTTTTTTAAATTTGGGGTGGAGTTCCCCTTAAAATCCATGCCAGATCTCAAGGGCCTGGTATGGATATTTAGGGGGAACTCCACGCATTTTTTTTTAAATTTGCGGCGGGGTTCCCCTTAATATCCATTCCAGACCTGAAGGGCCTGGTAATTGAATTCTGGGGGACCCCCACGCTTTTTTTTTTTTTTATCCATGACTTTTGTATGTATTGCCGGGAGCCGACAATTCATTAATAGCCGCGAGTCAGTTTTAAATGACTTTTTTCCCTTCAAAAATGACATTTTTTGCAGGGACAGTTCTAAGCACGGGAAACATGCGCCACTTCACATGCATATCATACACACCCCCCAGGTACGAAATTTAAAGGAATATTTAACTTTTATTTTTTCATTTTAAGCATTATTAAAATCACTGCTCCCGAAAAAACGGCAGTTTTTAAAACTTCTTTTTGCATTGATACATGTCCCCTGGGGCAGGACCCGGGTCCCCAAACACTTTTTAGGACAATAACTTGCATATTAGCCTTTATAATTAGCACTTTAGATTTCGAACGTTCGAGTCCATTGTATTTAATAGGGTTATAAAGTTCACGCGAACATTCTGTCTGTTCGCAGGTTCTGGTGCGAACCGAACAGGGGGGTGTTCGGCTCATCCCTGGTGCTGAGTAGCAAAAAATGGGCTGGTCATGAAGGGGGTAAACAGGGCCGTCTTTAATATGGTTTGGGCCCTGGGCAAACATTTTTTTTGGGCCCCCCCCCCCCCTCCAGCTTATTTTGGGCCAGGCTGGTTCACATGTATGTGTTTTGGCGGCCCTCATTTGCGCAGGCACAGCAGCCCATTCATTTGAATAGGCTGCCATGCCTTTATTTCCTGCAGAAAAAAAGGTGCATGCAGCATTTTAAAAATGCAGTTGCCTTGAAATCCATTCTGCTTTTGTACCATGCAACTTACCTGCAGTTCCTGCACACACAAATGCACTGTGTTTTTAAAAGCGTGACCTAAACATCTAAAAATGCAGCAAGTTTTGGCGGTGCAGGAACTGCAGATAAGTCACATGGTGCAAAAGCAGAATGGACAGACAGTGCTGTATTTCATTGCTTGATGGGCAGAGGTGTGCCGTGTGCAGGAAACGCAGGCATGGCAGCCCATTCAAATGAAAGCAGTATAATGGGAGCGGTGTTAGTGGAGGGCAGTATAATGGGGGGTAGTGGAGGGCAGTATAATGGGGGGTAGTGGAGGGCAGTATAATGGGGGGGGGTAGTGGAGGGCAGTATAATGGGGGGGTAGTGGAGGGCAGTATAATGGGAGGGGGATAGTGGAGGGCAGTATAATGGGGGGTAGTGGGGGGCAGTATAATGGGGGGTAGTGGAGGGCAGTATAATGGGGGGGGGGGTAGTGGAGGGCAGTATAATGGGGGGGTAGTGGAGGGCAGTATAATGGGGGGGTAGTGGAGGGCAGTATAATGGGGGGTGTTAGTGGAGGGCAGTATAATGGGGGGGTGTTAATGGAGGGCAGTATAATGGGGGAGTGTTAATGGAGGGCAGTATAATGGGGGGGTAGTGGAGGGCAGTATAATGGGGGGGTAGTGGAGGGCAGTATAATGGGGGAGTAGTGGAGGGCAGTATGGGGGGGTAGTGGGGGGCAGTATAATGGGGGGATAGTGGAGGGCAGTATAATAGGGGGGTAGTGGAGGGCAGTATAATGGGGGGGTAGTGGAGGGCAGTATAATGGGGGGTAGTGGAGGGCAGTATAATGGGAGGGGGATAGTGGAGGGCAGTATAATGGGGGGTAGTGGAGGGCAGTATAATGGGGGGTAGTGGAGGGCAGTATAATGGGGGGATAGTGGAGGGCAGTATAATGGGGGGGTAGTGGAGGGCAGTATAATGGGGGGTGTTAGTGGAGGGCAGTATAATGGGGGGGTGTTAATGGAGGGCAGTATAATGGGGGAGTGTTAATGGAGGGTAGTATAATGGGGGGGTAGTGGAGGGCAGTATAATGGGGGGTAGTGGAGGGCAGTATAATGGGGGAGTAGTGGAGGGCAGTATGGGGGGGTAGTGGGGGGCAGTATAATGGGGGGATAGTGGAGGGCAGTATAATGGGGGGTAGTGGAGGGCAGTATGGGGTAGTGGGGGGCAGTATAATGGGGGGATAGTGGAGGGCAGTATAATGGGGGGTAGTGGAGGGCAGTATAATGGTGGGTAGTGGAGGGCAGTATGGGGGGGTAGTGGAGGGCAGTATGGGGGGGGTAGTGGGGGACAGTATAATGGGGGGTAGTGGAGGGCAGTATAATGGGGGGTAGTGGAGGGCAGTATAATGGGGGGGTAGTGGAGGGCAGTATGGGGGGGGTAGTGGGGGGCAGTATAATGGGGGGATAGTGGAGGGCAGTATAATAGGGGGGTAGTGGAGGGCAGTATAATGGGGGGGTAGTGGAGGGCAGTATAATGGGGGGTAGTGGAGGGCAGTATAATGGGGGGTAGTGGAGGGCAGTATGGGGGGGTAGTGGAGGGCAGTATAATGGGGGGGTAGTGGGGGACAGTATAATGGGGGGGTAGTGGAGGGCAGTATAATGGGGGGTAGTGGAGGGCAGTATGGGGGGGTAGTGGAGGGCAGTATAATGGGGGGTAGTGGAGGGCAGTATAATGGGGGGGTAGTGGAGGGCAGTATGGGGGGGTAGTGGGGGGCAGTATAATGGGGGGATAGTGGAGGGCAGTATAATGGGGGGGTAGTGGAGGGCAGTATAATGGGGGGTAGTGGAGGGCAGTATAATAGGGGGGTAGTGGAGGGCAGTATAATGGGGGGGGTAGTGGAGGGCAGTATAATGGGGGGGGTAGTGGGGGACAGTATAATGGGGGGGTAGTGGAGGGCAGTATGGGGGGGGGTAGTGGAGGGCAGTATGGGGGGACTGTACAGCATGACTGTGTATTGGAGGGAAGCAGAGTGACCATGAGCTACTCAGGGCAGTGCAGGGAGCATTTCTTCTACCTTTCTTCCATCGGCAGGAACAGCCTTCATCTTCAGGGGGCGGAGTCGGGGGCGGAGCTTAGGCACGAGGAGGAGGAATCCGAATGTTGGGGTTCTCCTCGTCGTGATGTCACCAGGCAGCAGTGACTGTAAGGTGCACTGGTAGCAAGGGGCGGGGCCAGAGCGTCAGTGGCGCTCAAGGCCCCGCCCACCTGCAGCCAGCTCCTCCATTGAAAAAATGCAGCACTGGCACTGCTGCACTGTGCGCGCATCGCGCTGACAGTGACAGACTGTGTGTGGGGGGGTTTTCAGAGCTGATACGCGGGCTTAATGGCAGCTCTGCCTTGGGCCCCAAACAGTGACAGGGCCCTGGGCAGCTGCCCCGGTTTGCCCTGCGGTAAAGACGGCCCTGGGGGTAAAGCAGTAATGGTGAACCCATGGTACAGGTGCCACAGCTGGCAGGCAGAGCCATCTCTGTGGGCACACGAGAGCGTCCAGATTCATAGCGGTAAGAGCGCGGGAAAGAGAGAAGAGCTTCACCGCCTCCTTGACCCCCTAAGATAGGGTGACCAGACATTCCCCGGATTGAGGACACTGTCCCCGGACCAAGTCTGTCCCCAGTTTTGTCCCCGGATTGGATTTGAACAGGGGCTGGGGCAATTTCAAAGACAGTCAGTGCAGAATTAAGAAAAAAAAAATCTGAATTACACCCCCCCCCCTGCTCCGCCGCTCCTACTAGCTTAGCGGGGGTGTATTTTTCTTCATTATCTGTGCCCCTTTCTGATGATCATGTGCTGGTCGGAGCGGAGGGAATATTTCTTCAGTTTCGGGTGCATGCCCATTTAGCTCCGCTCGCATGTTCTTCTGCCTTGGCTCAAGTCCCGGCCAGCCGCCTGCCTGCTTATCTCCTTGCCTTCCCTGGCTGAGTGATCTTCCTCCGCTCCCCACCCAGTAGTAGCCGGGGCCCGGAGAGTAATACTTGACAGGCTGTGAGGCGGGCGGCGGTGGCGATGGGCATTGAGTCACTGATTCCAGCCATTACTATTAAAAAAAAAAAAAATGTCCCTGGTTTTCATTTTGTAAAATCTGGTCACCTTACCCTAAGAGGTGAGCGGCGGGTGCAGCATTCCCGACGCCTTCCGGAGCCTGGACTCCTCAAACCTCCTCTTCAAGGCCTCTGACTGAGAGCCTGGAAGATGAGGACAGGTGGGAGGCGCAGGCTGAGAGGGAGCCACTGGATAGAACAGAGCAGAGAGCCCCCCCGGATCAAGGACGGAGACTGGCATGGAAGGTAACAGGTACAATCATACACAGACTACCTGCAGACAAAGACTGGGACAGGGGCAGAGCAGGGACTGCAGATAGGGACATCATCTCCCTCTTCACTCTCCTCTCAGCCCCCCTGTCTCTCTCAGCTGGGAGTCAGCCCCCCCTCCCTCTCTCTCAGTCCCCTTCTCTCTCTCTCACACACCCCTCTCTCTTTGTCCCCTTCTCTCTCTCTCACACCCCCCCTCACCTCCCTCTTTTTCTCTCTTAACCCCCCTCTCTCTCAACCCTCCCTTTCTCTTTCAACCCCCCTCTCTCACTCACACACACACACACACCCCTCTCTCTCCCCCCCTCGCATACACCTCCCCTTTCACCCCCCTCTCTCTCACCCCTCTATCTCTCTCACCCCTCTCTCTCTCTCTCCCCCCTCTTTCTCAAACCCCTCTCTCTCTCTCACACACCCTCTTTCAACCCCCTCTCTCTATCTCTCTTTCAACCCCCCTCTGTCACACACCCCCTCCTCTCTCACACCCCCTCTCTTTCGTTCTCAGCCCTTCTCTTTCTCTCAGCCCTCCCCTCTCTCTCTCTCTTTGTCTCTCAGCCCTCTTCTCTCTCTCTCTCTCTCTTTCTCAGCCCTTCTCTCTCTCTCTCTGTCTCTTTCTAAGCCCTCCTCTCTGTCTCTCTCTCAGCCCTCCTCTCTCTCTCTCAGCCCCCCTCTCTTTCTCTCTCTGTCTATCAGCCCTCCTCTCTCTCTCTCCCTCTCTCTCTCTCTCTTGTCCCCCCTCTCTCTGTGTCTCTCACCCCAACTCTCTCTATCTCAGCCCTCCTCCCTCTATCAGCCCCCCTCTCTCTTAGCCCTCCTCTCTCTCTCTCAGCCCTCCCCTCTCTCTCTCAGCCCCCTCTCTCTATCTCTCTCTCAGCCCTCCCCTCTCGCTCTCTGTGTTTCTTTCTCAGCCCTCCTCTCTGTCTCTCTATCAGCCCTCCTCTCTCTCTCAGCCCCCCTCTCTTTCTCTCTCTGTCTCTCAGCCCCTCTCTCTCTCAGTCCCCCCTCTCTCTGTGTGTCTCTCAGCCCTCCTCTCTCTCTCTATCTCAGCCCCCCTCTCTCTCAGCCCCCCTCTCTCTCTCAGCCCTCCTCTTTCCTTCTCTCAGTCCCCTCTCTCTCTCTCAGCCTTCCCCTCTCTCTCTTAGCCCTACTCTCTCTCAGCCCTCTCTCTCTCAACCCCCCTCTCTCTCAGCCATCCTCTCTCTCTCTCTCAGCCCTCTCCTCTCTCTCAGCCCTCTCCTCTCTCTCAGCCCTCCGTGCTCTCTCAGCCCCCCCCCCTCGCTCTCTCTCTCTCTCTCTCTCAGTCCTCCTCTCTCTCTCTCTGCCCTCCTCTCTCACATAACCCCCCCCCTCTCTCTCTTCCAGTCCTCCTCTCTCTCAGCCCTCCTCTCTCGCTCAGCCTCCCCTTTCTCTCTCTCTCAGCCCCCTCCTCTCGCTAATTGCAGTATTGGTACTTTGGAAAAAATATGTTGTTTTTTTGTTGCAGTTTGGGCACTCAGGCTCAAAAAGGTTCACCATCATTGGGGTAAAGTCTTCCTGGGGGGAAAGTTAAAATGAATTAAACAGTGTTTTCAGTTTGTGGAGCTCATATACAGTTTGATTCTGCTTTTAATACCTAAATATGGGTGATAACTGAGATGAATGCATAACATTCTAATGTATACTTTTTCTTACAGGTCTCATTAGTATATGTTATTGAAATACAAATGTAATTATGACCAGAGAAGGAACAAGCCAAGGACACATGTTTTTCCTTTATATTTGGAGTTTTAGGCCCACTCTGTACTGTATGTTCGTGTTCTAAAGGTTTGCTTTGTACTGTTGGGAATAATTAGTGTGAAGTGTTCCGTAATGCACACTCCACAGTTATAAGAGTTTTGATAGTTCAGCAAAACAGAACATGTACACTGAGAACTCATAGTGAGAACTTTATCATAAATGTCACCTATTGTACTTAATAAAGCTCAACTTCTAGAGATACTTCTATAAGTACTTCTATAGGAATGAAACAATTCTTTATTTCAATTTAAAGGAAAATTCGCTCAGAACATGTTTACTAATTGTGGGCAAAATTGGTTACAGTTCAGCCCCCTGTTGGGATGAGTCTGCTCTCCATTAGATTTCTTTCATCTTTGCTTTGGTAGAAGAATTGCAGCTCCATAGTGAGCCAACCTTCCTTGGTTCTTGAGTGGATTCTCTTATGAATAACCCAACATTTCTCCATTATTGCACACCCATGATGCCAAGCTCCAGTTCCACCACATTCCAAAGGTACTCTATTGCAGTGATTCTTAACCCTGTCCTCAAGTACCCCCAACAGGCCATGTTTTCGGAATATCTCTTAGATAAAATAGCTGTCCAAAATACCAAGCCATTGACTCTGCACCTGTGCAAGATAAAGGAAAACCTGCAAACATGGCCTGTTGGGGGTACTTGAGGACAGGGTTGAGAACCACTGCTCTATTGGATGAGATGTGGTGAGTGTGGAGGCCATTGGAGTACAGTGGCCTCATTGTCCAGTGGTGAGATGATTGGTGTTTTGTGACATGGTGCATTATCCTAATGGAAGGAGCCATCAGAAGATGGGGACACTGTAGTCATAAAGGGATGGACATGGTCCATCAACAATACTCTAGTAGGCCGTGGCATTTAAACCATGCTCAATTGGTATTAAGGGGCCCAAAGTGTGCCAAGAAAATATCCACCCCCCCCCCCCCCACCATTACACCATCAGCGTGAACCGGCAGAATGGATCCATGCGCCAAATTCTGACCTCATAAGACCAGGCAACGTTTTTCCAATCTTCTATTGTCCAATTTTGGTGATCCTGTACAAATTGTAGCCTCATTTTCCTGTTTTTAGCTGACAGGAGTGACACCCGGTGTGGTCTTCTGCTGCTGTAGCCCATCTGATTCAAGGTTGAATGTGTTGTGCGTTCAGAGATGGTATTCTGCATACCTTGGGTGTAACAAGTGGTTATTTTAATTACTGTTGTCTTTCTATCATCTGGAACCAGTCTGCCCATTCTCCTCTGACATCAACAAGGCATTTATTTTCCGTACATCACGGGACACAGAGCCTTTAATTATTACATAACGGATTATATCCACCTTCAGGTGCTGGACACTGGTGTAATCAACTAGACAGGACGTTTCCTCCCTATATAACCCCTCCCATACTGGGAGCTCCTCAGTTTTTTCGCCAGTGTCTAAGGTGTTGGTCGCGAATAAGGATGTGCTAAGGAAAGCTCTACTAAGAAGCCCTCTGGGGGTCGAAAGAGCTACGCTTTCGGATCCATCCAAGACGCTAATTAATTACGCTGAAATTGGATGGTACCCGGACCTCGTGGAAGCCGAGGTGTCGCCTGTAATGTCTCTCTTTTGAGGACTGGGCTCTAGGGTCCAGCACTTTCACTATATAATGCACAAAAGTACTGGCAGAGTCTTGGCCCAGGGAAGAGACCTCCTTTAAGTAGGAACCCATACCCCTGAAGGTTGGCACAACATACCCGCCGTGATGGGTGAAGATTGGTTCTGTCTGGTCTTCAGCAGTCCTGCGGTGGGTATAAGGTAAGCTGGGAAAGATCCTAAGCAAATATCTTAAAGTGGAGTTTCACCCTGAAAAAAAAAAATGACACAGAAATACTGCAAAAAAATTGAAAAAAAAAAGCAAAACAATTTTTTACTCACCCGTAATAGCGGTTGCTATGCGGAAGTCCCTAATTTGCCTCTTCCTTATCCGCAGTGGTTCGTCTTCCGCATCCTCTTCTAGTGAATGGGGCGCGATACCTTCTGGGAACTGTGTATAATCCCAGAGAGCAGCCGCCCATTTACAAATCGGCGCGAGACTCACGCATGCCGCTGTAGGAAACGGGCAGTCATGCCATTGAGTCGAGGGAAGAGGCCGCTTTGGCAGCTGCTTTGCCAGACAAAGTACCCTGAGCCTGGGTGAGAGAGGATCAGGAGGAGGAGGATGGCTTGTTCATCCACTCTACCAAGTCTTGGGCATGTTGCGGCTCAACATAGCCAGCTGCCGAAAAGAAGGACAAGCGTGTCCCACGGCCACGTGCTGATGAGGATGCACTGTGTCCACAACCAGCACTGTTGCCTCTAGACACAGAGCCTGCTTGCCCTCTTTTATTGCCTCGTGACTGTACTTTTCTCTTTTTCTCTCCCCTTTCCCAGTTTTTTTTGTTTAGGCACCAAAACCTCAGGCTTGAGGTTTTCGTTTTTTTCAGCCACTGGGGACAGTGTCTTTTTGTGGAGGGGGGTGTATGTAGTGCCCTCCCCAAAAGGTTGGGACGCTATCTCAAATTTAGAGGGATGTCTGGGCCAGTAGCTGGGCTCAGGCGGTTGAATTATATTGAGATTTGCTTCTGTTTTAGCTGTGGCTTGCCCGATAGCAGTTTCCCTTATTGCCTGTAGGTGGCGTTACCACCTCAGGCACCTGTTGGAAAGTGGGCAGACCATAGTGCATTGAGTGGCCCTTCTCGGCAGCGGTGCAGTGGGAGTGGTCGACCCACTGTGCCTGCTGGGAGGGGATACTTGAGGGGCAGACGCCATTGATCGGGGTTTGTTTTCGCCTCGTGGCCCTCCGGGCACGAGGTATGTGTGTGTGATTCTGGTCTCTGGGCCACGTTGGCCCGAGGCTGCATCGCTATATAATAGGCCCAGCTAGTCTGGCTGGGGCCTACATTCGGAGAGGGAATCCCAAGCTGTCCGTCCAAATGGGGAGGAAGCTGTCTTAATGAAGGAAACCAGGGGAGGACCTTCCCTGGAGGAGACCGGCAAAGTGCTGCTGTCTCGGGTGAGGCCTGGTAACTTTATTGAGGAGGGATCCACTATACTACAAGCCCTGCAGTTCGCTGGATTGGCTTAAAGGCTCTTTCTACTGCACGGTTGGAAGTTTGGGACTTTGAAATCCTGTGGCAGAGGATTCCTGGACTATCCATTTGCTCAACTTTAAAAAGGTCTGTGGCAGAGACTTTGTTCACTTCAAAAGGTCTGTGGCAGAGACCCATTTCATCTTGGGCAGTCTGTGGCAGAGACTGCCCTGGTTCTGGTTCGTGTGCCACTCCGGCTGCTAGGCCTTGTGAAAGTGGACTATTCGGGTGACCTATACCCACTCTAACATTGAGAGTGGTGAGTGACTTTGAACTGAGACCTTCGCATTTTTGTGGCGAGTGCCTGAACCTTCCCTTGCTCTTCTCTACCTTCTACTTTCTCAACGTTTACCGCATAAGAAAATAAAGCCTGACTGTTGAAGGTTTTACATCTGTGTGGACATTGCATTACTACGGACTTTCCTACCCGGACAATAAAGCTGAAGAGGTAACGTGCAAAACCCAAAACTAACCAGCAGCTCCTACGGGGGTAGTGCTACATTATATTGCAGCCATTTGCTAAAATCATTTAAGTTAATTTTTTTCCTCATTAATGTACACACAGCACCCCATATTGACAGAAAAACACAGAATTGTTGACATTTTTGCAGATTTATTAAAAAAGAAAAACTGAAATATCACATGGTCCTAAGTATTCAGACCCTTTGCTGTGACACTCATATATATAACTCAGGTGCTGTCCATTTCTTCTGATCATCCTTGAGGTGGTTCTACACGTTCATTTGAGTCCTGCTGTGTTTGATTATACTGATTGGACTTGATTAGGAAAGCCACACACCTGTCTATAGAAGACCTTACAGCTCACAGTGCATGTCAGAGCAAATGAGAATCATGAGGTCAAAGGAACTGCCTGAAGAGCTCAGAGACAGAATTGTGGCAAGGCACAGATCTGGCCAAGGTTACAAAACAATTTCTGCTGCACTTAAGGTTCCTAAGAGCACAGTGGCCTTCATAATCCTTAAATGGAAGACGTTTGGGACGACCAGAACCCTTCCTAGAGCTGGCCGTCCGGCCAAACTGAGCTATCGGGGGAGAAGAGCCTTGGTGAGAGAGGTAAAGAAGAACCCAAAGATCACTGTGGCTGAGCTCCAGAGATGCAGTCGGGAGATGGGAAAAAGTTGTAGAAAGTCAACCATCACTGCAGCCCTCCACCAGTCGGGGCTTTATGGCAGAGTGGCCTGACGGAAGCCTCTCCTCAGTGCAAGACACATGAAAGCCCACATGGAGTTTGCTAAAAAAAACACCTGAAGGACTCCAAGATGGTGAGAAATAAGATTCTGATGAGACCAAGATAGAACTTTTTGCCCTTAATTGTAAGCAGAATGTGTGGAGAAAACCAGGCACTGCTCATCACCTGTCCAATACAGTCCCAACAGTGAAGCATGGTGATGGCAGCATCATTCTGTGGGGCTGTTTTTCAGCTGCAGGGACAGGACGACTAGTTGCAATCGAGGGAAAGATGAATGCGGCCAAGTACAGGGATATCCTGGACGAAAACCTTCTCCATAGTGCTCAGGACCTCAGACTGGGCCGAAGGTTTACCTTCCAACAAGACAATGACCCTAAGCACACGAAGGAGTGGCTTCACAACAACTCCGTGACTGTTCTTAAATGGCCCAGCCAGAGCCCTGGCTTAAACCTAATTGAGCATCTCTGGAGAGACCTAAAAATGGCCGTCCACCAACGTTTACCATCCAACCTGACAGAACTGGAGAGGATCTGCAAGGAGGAATGGCAGAGGATCCCCAAATCCAGGTGTGAAAAACTTGTTGCATCTTTCCCAAAAAGACTCATGGCTGTATTAGATCAAAAGGGTGCTTCTACTAAATACTGAGCAAAGGGTCTGAATACTTAGGATCATGTGATATTTCAGTTTTTCCTTTTTAATAAATCTGCAAAAATGTCAGTAATTCTGTGTTTTTCTATCAATATGGGGTGCTGTGTGTACATTATGTACATTATGGGGTGCTGTGTGTACATTATGGGGTGCTGTGTGTACATTATGGGGGGCTGTGTGTACATTATGGGGTGCTGTGTGTACATTATGGGGGGCTGTGTGTACATTATGGGGTGCTGTGTGTACATTAATGAGGAAAAAAATGAACTTAAATGATTTTAGCAAATGGCTGCAATATAACAAAGAGTGAAACATTTAAGGGGGTTCTGAACACTTTCCGTACCCACTGTATACTGTACACAGGGTTCAGCTAGATCTCACTGCAGACCATTCCTGTTGTTCTCTTCCTAATATACTACAGGCAGGCAGTTGATTCAGTTAGCTGCAGTATATTCAGTATATATATATCCCAGCTTTGTGCAGCTACATCTCACTGTAGGCCATTCCAGGTGTACCTATTCAAATACATCAAATACAGTATGTCTGGAAGGCCAACAAGGAGAGGCAGACACTCATAGGCCACTAAAAGAGGGCAAGCAGGCTCTGTGTCTAGAGCCAACAGTGCTGGTCATGGACACGGTGCATCCTCAGCATGTGGCCGTGGGGCACGCTTGTCCATTTTCCCGGCAGGTGGCCGTGTTGAGCCACAACATGCAGACAAGTTGGTAGAGTGGATGACCAAGCCATCCTCATCCTCCTCATCCTCTATGACCCAGGCTCAGAGTACCTTGGCTGCCAATGCAGGTGCCAAAGTGACCTATTCCATCGGCTCCAGGTCATCAGTTACTCCTTCCCTAGCCCCACCATCATGCACAGGGGAGTTCCCCAAACTGTTCGACCACAGTGTTGGGTACATGCTGCAGGAGGATGCGCAGCGTTTTGAAGGCTCCGATGATGGTACCCAGCTTGAGGAAGGCAGTAACGTGAGCCCAAAGAGAGGGGGTGCCCAAGATGGACAACAAACTGGCAGTCATGTTCCCCCAGCTGCAGCATACTGCCAGGTTTGCTCCAGTGACGAAGAGGGAGGGGATGATGAGGTCACTGACTCTTTGTGGGTGCCTGATAGGAGAGAGGAGGACGCACATCTCCAATGAGGCAGGATGCCCTCCAGGGGCCAGCTTAAGGGCAGCCAACGGACTGCATCACACCACAAAGCTCCGCATGTGCAGGGCGCTGCTGACTCTGCACGGTTTTCAAAAAGTTCTTTGGTGTGGGCCTTTTTTGACACGTGTGCAGCAGATCGCACCGTTGCTGTTTGCAACATATACAAATAAAATAGTGCAGCTCTAAATAATAGACCAAGACACACATTCTCCTTGGAGGGGTATAATTATAGATGAATCCTGTCTTCAGATGATCATTAAGAAATGGCGATGCTCATCCAAACATTAATTCTCAGCAGTATTCATGTAAGACATAAAGACAACCATAGTGCTCTCTGTTTCATTTAAAAACAATCACATTTATTAAAAAAATCTCACTTACATAAAAAGCACTGAGCCCAGTGCTAGGAA
Organism: Rana muscosa; assembly: GCA_029206835.1. Lineage (NCBI taxonomy): Eukaryota > Metazoa > Chordata > Amphibia > Anura > Ranidae > Rana > Rana muscosa. The sequence continues at coordinate 413,988,110 of CM055118.1, read as the reverse complement.
CATGAGCCTCCTGTTTTATAGACACAGCGTCTTTCGGTTGCAAGCTTCTGGGTATTGCTGGATGGAATGTCACATAATGGTCCCCTCCGCACGCATATCGTTCCTCAGGGCGGAACTTCCTCAGCGTATTATGGGGAGCCCGTATGGACAATCCTTTAAATACCCTTTCCTTCCATCTGTTATAAGCCACACCCCCAGTGGTCACATGATCACAATGAGGAGAATCACCATCACATGACTCACCATAACCTATCAGTGGTCATCATGACATACGGCCTCCTTCAAGAGCTAATACCACGCCCCCTATTTTTTGATGTTCAATCAATAGATCAAAAATCCCTGAGAGTGAAATATATTTCAACAATCTGTACCTCATCCTCAAAGAACTTACACTCCGATAAGTCTAATGTACCCCACATACGTGTTCGAAGGTGACCCGCAGTCATCCACGGCCGCGATCATGTAAAAACATGACCGCAAACACCCTCCCCCCGGGCCATCCTGAGGCGCAAATCGGACACACCCCTTGGAGCGCGTCCTTCTCTATTGGTCGGCGCTGCGTTTAACGTGACGGCGTCATACGTGATCACGTGATGCACGCCAGCCATACGCGATCACGTGACATGCGTCGGCCAATCAGTGTGTATCTGTGCCAGACTCGTCGCCATAGCGACGCTGACGCCTTAATGCCGGAACTGCACTGGGTACCGTTGCGGCCAAATAGCATCAAGGCCCCACATAAGCGTTCAGTGCAACCTACGGCTACAAGGAAACCGAGCTACCAACTCCCCAAGATGTGTTCTTATTGGCAAGCTATTCAATATAGCAGTGTCACATAACTGATGGCCCACACTATTTCTACCGCAATGTCATCATAAGTGATCGCATGGTGTGCGTCCACCAATCCGTGCACGCACAGCATGAACCAATTGGTTGTCATATCAACCCCAACGCCATAAAGCCGAAAATATTAATATAACAGCAATAAATATATAATACCGTATTACTATCCATTTTTTCACAGTTTTTTTCTTTTGCGCTGACTGAACCCACCATTTTTTCAGTACTGTTTGCAACATATGTCTGAAGCGTATCAAGTGTGGCCAAAACAGAAGCCGCTTGGGCACCACATGCTTGACCAGACATATGTCGACCTGACATGCAGTCCGTTGGCAAGCGTATTTAAAAGACCCACACCAAAGAACAAAGCGGACCTCTCCTTGCTCCTAATCAGCTGGGATCTCCAACCCCACTATACCTTCAGTCCTCTCAGAAAACTGCACTGAGAGGAATGAAGGTGTAGAATTGGGTGTGCCAAGTACTTGCGGGCAATCTGCTATCGCTACACCAACGTCCGATTGTAGCAGGCAAATTTCCCTACCCCAGTTGCTAAACCGGCGAAAGAAATTCGCTCCCAGCCATCCACATGCCCAGTGGCTGAATGCTAGCTTGGCTAAATTGCTAGCACTCCAACTGCTGCCTTTTCAGCTGGTAGACTCGGCCCCCTTTCGTGAATTTGTGGAATGTGCGGTACCTCAGCGGCAGGTTCCCAAACGCCACTTTTTTTCCCGAAAGGCGATTCCGGCTCTCTACCGGCATGTGGAAGGCAATGTCTTGGACTCGCTGGACAGGGCGGTCAGCGGTAAGGTGCATATTACCGCTGACTCATGGTCCAGCAGGCATGGACAGGGACGTTACCTATCTTTCACGGTGCATTGGGTGACTATGCTGGCAGCTCCAAAATGCTACTAGTGGTGATTCTGCCACACCTCTCTCCTCCACCCTCTCCTCTTCTTCTTCCTCCATGGCCTCTTCCTGTGGTTTGTCCTCGGAACCAGCGGTGCTCCGTAGGCGTTCAAGGGGCTACGCAAGCACTCAGGCAAAAAGATGCCATGTGGTGCTTGATCTGGTGTGCTTAGGGGACAGGAGCCACACTTGGGCAGAGATTCTGTCAGCTCTGCAGGGGCAGGCTCAGAGGTGATTGACGTCACGCCAGCTTCAGCCAGTAATGGTGGTTTGCGACAATGGCACCAACCTCCTCTCTGCCCTCAGACAGGGACAACTGACCCATGTGCCCTGTTTGGCTCACATCCTTAACTTGGTGGTGCAGCGGTTCTTGGGCAGGTACCCGGGCTTACAGGATCTCCTGAGGAAGGCCAGGAAAGTCTGTGTGCATTTCCGCCGGTCATATAATTCCAGTGCTCGGCTGGCTGACCTCCAAAAGATATACAACCTGCCCAAGAACCGCCTAATCTGTGACATGCCCACCAGATGAAACTCAACGTTGGCCATGCTGCTGCGGCTGAACATGCAGCAGAGGGCCATCAATGAGTACCTGTGCAACTATGGCACCAGGACAGGGTCAGGGGAGCTTGGATTTTTTTTGCCACGCCAGTGGCTCATTATCAAGAATGCATGACCTGTCATGTCACCATTTGAGGAGGCCATGAGGATGGTGAGCAGTGACCGTACATGCATCAGTGATACTGTCCCCCTTGTTTATCTGTTGCAGCACACGCTGCGTGGAATAATGGACAGGGCACTTGAGGCAGAACAGAGGGAGGAAGAGGAGGACTTCCTTACCTCTCAAGGCCCCTGTAACGGGAAGGCCCGGGGAACTCAGAATCGCTTAGAAAGTATGAGATACCCTTGCTTCAGCTCCCCCAATGCCTCTTATGTGTCAACCACCCTGTGTCTCTATTAGGGGCACAGGGTGAATGAAAACCCCAATATGGTCTATGATAGCCATATTCAATGCTGCACATACATTGTATCTAGATTGGATGTGTACTGTGAGGGGGGGGGGGGGGTTGTGTAATCATTGCTGTGAGGAGTTAAGGTGATTTGCATTCTATTGTCTTTTATGAATTAAGTCTGCTACTGTGACGATGTGGATTGGAGCTTGGTAGACCATCTGGCTGCCTATTATGGGATGTTTAAGTGTCTTGCTGTGAGGAAAGGGGGGGGGAATCACTCCAGCAACCCCTCCTGCTAAGACTGTTTACTGAAGGAGAAGTTTGAACACACCTGACCTGTATCACCATTGTCATTGGACAGTTTAACCCGCCCTGTTCCCCAAGGATGGGAGGGAAGGGTTTTGAAGAGAAATGTGTTACCATGTGTTTTGAAAATAAAGTCATTCCCTGTTTTGGAACTTGAATACAGAGCGTTGTCTCGTATCTGGGGGGAGAATCATTCGTATGGGGTCTTATTCGGCTGGTTGGAGTGTCTGGTGGCTGTCGTGTGGTTGGAAAGGGAATATCCTAACGGTGTTAACCCCTTTCATACTTGGGGTGCCGTTACAATTGTTGGCAAGCAGTGGGATTGATCCCCACAGCCAGAAGGACAGCTACAAGAGGACACAGGACAATGGAAGCACAGTATGAACGGCTAAAGCTCCCCACCCTCAAGGACTTACTGGAGAACCGGGGAAGACCGGCCAACAACCGTAAGAAGAGGGACATTATCAGAGAACTAGTCGAAATGGATGGAACCGAAAGGCCCAGCGTAACAGACAGGACACCCGAAGAGGCAAGTTTTGATCGGGCTGTTAAACTAAGACTGGCACAGTATGGTCCTAACCCTCCAGCAGAGATCATAGACCTAGTTATAGCGGCTGTGGACACAAATTGGCTACATCAAAAAGGTGCTGCAGCAGCAGAAGTCACAGCAGCACCAACTGCAAGGAGAGGAGAGGTACAGATACCAGCCTCCATGGAAGAGGAAGTCAGAAGGAGGTTACAAGAGATGCAGATACAGCATAGAGGACCAGTATCAGAGGAGGTCCTGCTGGGATGGTCTGATTCGATCCGCTGCGAACTCTGGAAGAAAGCGCTAGCTCTCGAGCAGCAACACCAGGGAAAGGTTCTCCCCTCCATCTATGTAAGGTACTGGTCGCAGTATGATGTACGAATGCCGTTATTGGGGGAACAACCAAAGCAGGAGTAGACAACTGAGTTAAGCAGGCTGATCCGGGCAGAGATGCGGTTGGACGAGACCTACAGAGCCCTCCGGTGGTATGTAGCCCAAGAGTGCCCATGGTCAGCGGATGACAGCCCCACGGAAGGCTTTGACTATGATGGCCTGGGATTGTTGTATTGGAGGCTGTCCAGTGACCCTGACTTTGGGAGTGATCGGGAGTGGCGTTTGGAGGAAATAATGGAGCACAGAGAGCAAAGACTGAATGTCTCGGAAGGGCACTGGGCACAGGAAGATTTGGAGTTTCTGGCCGTTCAGGAATGGGAGCTGGAGATTGCCTACAGACAATTGGTTGGAAAGGGAATATCCTAACGGTGTTAACCCCTTTCATACTTGGGGTGCCGTTACAGCCCCATTTATCCAGACAGTGTTCCTGCGGGCCCGCCGATCACACAGGAAGAGGAGGAGGATTGTGTCAGCATGGAGGTGGAGCCTAGCACTCAGCATCAGGAGCAGTCTTCAAGGGATCGTTTTAAGTCCCCTGAAACCTATGGACTTGTACGTGGCTGAGAGGAGGTGGCTGTGGATCATGTCGTCACCAGTGCCTAAAGCCCAATTTTTCTGCCCCTGTTTAACAGGGGCGTGTATAATTTAATTTTTTGCTGTAATATTTTACAGCAGGGCTCATTCCTGCGCTCAAATATAGTATCTGTGAGGGGTTGCAGTGTTGTGGCACCAGCACCAGTGCCTAAAGCCCAATCTTTCTGCCGCTTTTTAACAGGGGCGTGTATAATTTAAATTTTCGCTGTAATATTTTGCAGCAGGGCTCATTCCTGCGCTCAACTAGAGTATCTGTGAGGAGTTGCAGTTTTGTGGCACCAGTGCCTAAGGCCCAATTTTTCTGCCCCTGTTTAACAGGGGCGTGTAATTACAATTTTTGATCTAATATTTCACAGCAGGGCCCGTTCCTGCGCCCACCAAGAGTAACTGTGAGGGCTTACAGTGTTGTGTCACCACCACCACCAACACCACCACCAAAGGCCAAATTGTTCTGCCCCTGTTCAACAGGGGCATGTAATTACAATTTTTGATATAATATTTCACAGCAGGGCCCGTTCCAGCGCCCACCAAGAGTAACTGTGAGGACTTGCAGTGTTGTGGCACCACCACCACCAAAGGCCCAATTTTTCGGCCCCTGTTCAACAGGGGCATGTAATTACAATTCTTGATATACAGTAGGTGCCGCCGACATTGTATATCCATCGCAAACCCATCGCGCAGATTCTCGTCGACAGGGTGCCGTCATCTCGCGCTCGCTGCAATAGTGAGAAGGCGATGCGACACTGTATTGAACGGGGATCCGACGTGGATTCCCGCCAATACCAGGCACTGTGTTTGGTATGAATCCTGAGCGGGAACTCCACGCCGAATTTTAAATAAAAAACCGGCATGGGTTCCCCTCCAGGAGCATACCAGGCCCTTTGGTCTGGTATGGATTTTAAGGGGAACCCCCTAAGCCGGAAAAACGGCGTGGGGGTCCCCCTCAAAATCCAAACCAGACCCTTATCCGAGCACGCAACCTGGCAGGCCGCAGGAAAAGAGGCGGGGACGAGAGAGCGGCCCCTCTCCCTCCTGAACCGTACCAGGCCGCATGCCCTCAACATGGGGGGATTTGGTGCTTTGGGGCAGGGGGACGACCTGCGGCCCCCCATCCCAAAGCATGTTGATGGGGACAAGGGCCTCTTCCCGACAACCCTGGCCGTTGGTTGTCGGGGTCTGCGGGCGGGGGATTATGAGAATCCAGGAGCCCCCTTTAATAAGGGGGCCCCCAGATCCTGGCCCCCCACCCTATGTGAATGAGTATGGGGTACATCGTACCCCTACCCATTCACCTGGTGGAAAAAATGTCAATAAAAAAACACTACACAGAGTTTTAAAGTAATTTTATTACACAGCTCCGGGGATCTTCTTCCGACTCCGGGGGTCTTCTCCCGACTCCGGGGGGCTTCTCCCGACTTCGGGGGTCTCTTCTTCTGCTCTCCAGTTCTTTCTGCCTTCTCCCGGGCGCCTTTGCTATCTTCTTCCAGCTCTTTTGCTAGCGGGGCCCAGTCTTCTTCGTCGCCTTCTTCCCTCTTCTCCTCCTCGATGTTCACTCGTCGCTTCCTCCCGCTGTAATGCTGGGTGTGCGGTCCGCAACAATTTATATAGGCCTCTCATGACGTCACAGTCACATGATCAGGGGGGCCCGTTCCATCGCTCACCAAGAGTAACTGTGAGGATTTGCAGTGTTGTGGCACCACCACCAAAGGCCCAATTTTTCTGCCCCTGTTCAACAGGGGCATGTAATTACAATTATTGATATAATATTTCACAGCAGGGCCCGTTCCAGCGCCCACCAAGAGTAACTGTGAGGACTTACAGTGTTGTGGCACCATCACCACCACCACCACCAAAGGCCCAATTTTTCTGCCACTGTTTAACAGGGGCATGTAATTGCAATTCTTGATATAATATTTCACAGCAGTGCCTCTTCCAGCGTGCACCAAGAGTAACTGTGAGGGCTTACAGTGTTCTGGTACCACCAACACCTAAGGCCCAATTTTCTGCAGAGTATATAGGGCAGGCCGTATAGTACTACTACTACATTTAATTTGGTCCGTGTTTCATACGAGTGTGACATCCTACACAGGGTTGTCATGACATATATGGCCAATGGGGCTACTCAGAGAACACGCACTTTATCACCTTGTTTTGCCATGGTTGTCTCCCATTGGGCCCCCGACTGGCTGCTGCAAGCCATGCCCCTTCAGCTCCCGGTTGGAGAACTCTCCGCTGTCATAATTTGGGATCGGCCCCTTGGGTTTACCAACCACATTACAATCTGTACATACATCAACTCCTGAGGAAGCGAGCAGAGCACGCGAAACGCGTTGAGTACACAAGATGTCAATGTACACTATGTATTTCTAAGGACTGTATCTGACATGTTTATGTTTTATATGCCTCATAGTGTTTTTATGTTCAAATTGTGACTATGTTCTTGGAATTGCAATAAATTTTAATGCATTTATTTGACCCGCTTGTTTTGGCCTCTATGATCAACTCACTCAGTCCCATGAGCTCATTTCCTTCTGTGTACTATTGCTAGAGGGTTCATTGTTACTGGAGGGCTCTCTTATTGTTAGAGGGTTTATTGTTGCGGGAGGGATCTATTGTAGCTGAAGGGATCTACTATTGCTAGAGGGTTCATTGTTGCTGGAGGGATCTACTAGTGCTAGAGGGTTTATTGTTGCTGGATGCATCTACTATTGCTAGAGGGTTCATTGTTACTGGAGGAATCTACTTTTGTTAGAGGGTTTATTGTTGCTGGAGGGATCTAATATTGCTAGAGGGATTATTGTTGCTGGGAGATCTATTGTATATGAAGGGATCTACTATTGCTCAAGGGTTTATTGTTGCTGGAGGGATCTACTATTGCTAGAGGGTTTAGTGTTGCTAGGGGGGTCTATGGTTGCTAGTTACAAGGGATCTATTTTACTGCCTTTGTTATCATTAACAAATTCCATACAAATTATTTACACTCCAAAATGATACTTGGTTCTGTATTCTCTAAAAGTGTCTGTACTTGGGAGCAGGTAGGGGGTGGAGACAAGGGACGGTGCTTGAAAGTGGGTAGGGGGTGGAGACAAGGGACGGTGCTTGGAGGTCGGTAGGGGGTGGAGACAAGGGACGGTGATTGTAGGTTGGTAGGGGGTGGAGACAAGGGACGGTCTTTGGAGGTGGTAGGGGGTGGAGACAAGGGACGGTGATGGAGGTGGGTAGGGGGTGGAGATAAAGGATGGCGCTTGGAGGTGGGTAGGGGGTGGAGACAAGGGACGGTGCTTGGAGGTTGGTAGGGGGTGGAGACAAGGGATGGTCCTTGGAGCTGGGTAGGGGGTGGAGACAAGGGACGGTCCTTGGAGGTGGGTAGGGGGTGGAGACAAGGGACGATGCTTGGAGGTGGGTAGGGGGTGGAGACAAGGGACGGTGCTTGGAGGTTGGTAGGGGGTGCAGACAAGGGACGGTGCTTGGAGGTGGGTAGGGGGTGGAGATAAATGATGGCGCTTGGAGGTGGGTAGGGGGTGGAGACAAGGGACGGTGCTTGGAGGTGGGTAGGGGGTGGAGACAAGGGACGGTGCTTGGAGGTTGGTAGGGGGTGGAGACAAGGGACGATGCTTGGAGGTGGGTAGGGGGTGGAGACAAGGGACAGTGCTTGGAGGTTGGTAGGGGGTGGAGACAAGGGACGGTGCTTGGAGGTGGGTAGGGGGTTGTCATGTTTCACATGCTTGAGATATGCCTTTAAATGTTATATGTATTATTCTGTCCCTGGTCCCTCCCCTTCCTGTATCTCAGCTTATCCTGTATAGTTAGCCCCACCCTTTGTTCATTCTCCCAGTAATGCATCAGCACGTCTGGACTGGATCACATAATGATCTTTTGACCTATCCGATGTTCATTGTTGTAAGATCCTCACAGTTTATGGATTAAACTTCACAAAAGGTGTCGTCTGGATCGAGTCACTGTCTGTTTATCCAAATAAGATTGGGGTTATTGACATCTCAACACAACTTCGTAAATTATGAAGATCACACTTTCAATGCTTAGATTGGAGAGACAGAACAGTCAAAAGATCGTTAGAAAGATCAGTCAAAAGATCGTTAGAAAGATCAGTCAATACATCCTTCGAAAGATCAATCAAAAGATCTGATCCTTAGCTTTGGAACCACTGTGAGATGTTATATGGATACTGGAAATAGCAGCTATCAGAGAGTGCAGTCATTAATACATAAGCCTGTATGTCTGCAAGCAAGTCTCAGCATAGCACTAATCAGCCACACAGGACAATATTACTGCTGTGAATGTTCATACAAACAGCTTATACACTGCCTCTGTATGCATCAGCACATGGCTTTTTGTCTGTGTACTCTTATAAGAAAGTCAGAGTAAACCTTTCTTAAACTGCAGCCTAAGGCCCCTTTCACACGGGACGGATCAGTAATGATCCGCCCCGTGAGCCTCTGCTTGCTCAGCGTAGATCGCTCCGTTGATCCCCGCTGAGCCGGCGGATAACAGGACGGTACCCGCACACTGTGCAGGGACTGCCCTGTCAGATTTCCGCTCTCCCCTATGGGGGGATCGGATGAACACGGACCATCTGTCTGTGTTCATCCGATCCGCTCTGCAGACGGATAGAAAAATAGGATTTTTTCTATCCAGAAAAACTGAGCATTGCGGACACGGAGGAGATCGGGTGTCCGCGGATGTTTCATCCGCTGACACCCGCGATCTCATAGGGACCAATGTATGTCCCTTGTTATGTCCCTCACTACACGTGGCTGAGGTGTATTTGGGCACACTGATAACTCCTCTCATACCAATGCATTCTGGTAGGCGTAGAATCCTTTTGAACTTTTATTAATACAAGATAGAGTAAAACTGTAACAGATACAGACAAATACAATTAGTAAAGATAGTACAATTAGTGCCTCCCTATCTATCTGCCTAGCTGAGTACATAAATAGTAGACATACCGGAGAGTTTTCTGAAGGCTGGAACATATATCTTAGCAGTCCATGTGCATGCTTCCAGGGAAAAAGATGAAATGGCTGAAGAAGGGGACGCAAGGCCTGATGGGATTGAAAGTACGGAGGCTTGCGTGTGACAAATTTAGCTAACTTTCTAAATTGCTTATGAAAATAGATGCAGTTATACAAAACGGCCACTAGATAGCAACATAGATTAAATGTTATTAAACCAGAAAAAATAGGAAAAATTCAAGCCTTTTTACTGAAGGCATGACACTCCCTGCGTGGTTTCCCACGGATACCACATATCATGGCACTCCAGAGAAGAATAACAAAATAAGTTCAGAAACAGGTCTGAGGAAAAGTTTAGGCTGGCCTTGCCTAATGACCTTAAGTTCAACTTTCCTGACGTTTCCATCTTCACTGGGAAACACTTGGGTTATCAGACCCAAAGGCCACTAGTTTCTCCTAGATTGAGAGTCTTTCATGAGAACGATGGCACCAGGCTCTAAGTTGGGCTTGCTGTCTTGCCATTTGTTCCTAGTCTGTAAATTAGACAAGTATTGTTTCTTCCACTTGTTCCAAAATGTGTAAGCTAAAACTTGTACTCTTTTCCATTGACATCTGTATAAGTCCTTTGGGTCCAGATTGACTGAAGGAGCTGTGATCGCCTCAACTTTCTGAGTGAGTAAAGTGGAAGGTGTAAGCAAGAAAGGATCTTCAGGATCATTGGGTATAGATGTCAAGGGTCTGGCATTCATTATAGCTGATACTTCAGCCATGAAAAATGTCAGTGTCTCATGTGTGAGTTTTGAAGTTCCCAATTGTAGAAACATTGAGTCAGATTCAGGTTCTAACAGTACATATGTCTCCCTTACTGGAGTGGTAGGTGCTGGCTTGTACAGGAAGGGTGGTCCTGTGAGCCATGTAGTGTCTTTGAGACGGGATGCTGGCACAGACCTTGTAGCATGATCCGCTGGGTTATGATCAGTTGAGACATAACGCCACTGGGTGGGCTGTGTCGACTTCCTGATTCTAAGGACTCTGTTGTGTACATAGACATAAAATCTTCTACTTTCATTGTAAATGTAGCCCAACACTACCTTGCTGTCTGTGTAAAACTCTGTGTCCTCGAGTTCTAGATCCATCTCAGATGTAATAAGCTCCGCTAGTTCTACTGCTAGTACAGCAGCACACAGTTCCAATCTTGGAATGGTGGTTTCAGGACATGGTGCTAGCTTGGCCTTGCCCATAACAAACCCAATATGAACTTGGCCCTCGATGTCTACTGACTTGAGGTAGGTTACTGCTCCTATTGCTTTAACTGAAGCATCACAGAATACACATAACTTCCTAGACTGAACCCTTGCAGGAGGAAAGTGGGTGTATGGTCTATGTACGTGTAGGTTGGATAAAGTCTTTAAAGAGTCTCTCCATGTTACCCATAATGTCTCTTTCTCAGGAGGTAGTGGAGAATCCCAATCACATGTGTCTGCGGTGAGCTCTCTAAGCAGAATCTTACCCTGGATGGTAACCGGTGCTGCAAACCCGAGTGGATCATACAGGCTGTTGATGGTGGACAAGACACCTCGCCGTGTGAAGGGCTTTGGCTCTTGGTCAACCTGAAAGGTAAGGGTGTCAGACTTGAGGTCCCAGTTGAGTCCTAGGCTGCGTTGCATAGGAAGGGAGTCTGTTGCTAAGTCCAGATCTTTGAAGTCACTGGCATAATCTTGGGAAGGGAAGGCCTCCATGACGACTTTGCTGTTTGATGCTATCTTATGCAGTCTAAGATTTGAAGAGGCAAGTGTACTTTGAGTCCTCTTGAGTAGACTTATTGCAGCTTCGGGTGAAGAAAGTGATTTCAGACCATCGTCTACATAAAAGTCTCTTTCAATAAACTGTGTAACGTCTTTCTCACCTTCTTGGGCAGATAGCTTAAGTCCATAGATGGCAACAGCAGGAGATGGACTGTTGCCAAAAACGTGCACCTTCATGCGGTATTCTGTAATGTTTTTAGTAGGGTCATTGTCTTTGAACCATAGGAATCTCAAGAAGTTCTTGTGTTCTTCCTTGACTTGGAAGCTGTGAAACATTTGCTGAATGTCTGCAACTATGGCAACTGCTTCCTTGCGGAATCTGATGAGGACACCAAGAAGTGTGTTGTTGAGGTCTGGTCCCTTTAGGAGGACATCATTTAGTGAGATTCCTTGATGCCGAGAGCTGGAGTCAAACACTACCCGGATTTTACCTGGCTTCTTGGGGTGGTAGACGCCGAAGATTGGCAGGTACCAGCACTCTTCATCGTCTTTTAGAGGTGGAGCTATCACAGCATGGTCATTCTCAAACATCTTACTCATAATTGAGAAGAAATTTCCTTTCATTTCTGGTTTCTTTTGGAAATTGGATCTGAGGGAAGAAAAGCGTTTCAAAGCTTGTTCTCTGTTATTAGCAAGACAGGGTCTCTGTGCTTTGAAAGGCAGGGGTGCCACCCAGCTGTTTTCATTGGTTTTGTAGAATCCCTGTCTCATTATCTCCAAGAAGATATGATCTTCAATAGATGGTCCAATTTTGTTATCTTCTTTAGTATTTTGGAAAACTGAGCACCCTAAATGATCTCTGTCTTCATCACAAAGAAGATTAGTGGTGTAAGGGTTTGAATGAATTACACTGGCAGGCTTCTCTCTTATGAAAAATCTGTTGGTGCAAGGCTGAAATAGGGATGGACGTCCGCCTTCTAGTGTCTTTGTAAAGAGAGAGTTCACGCTGGTTGGTTTGTGAACACTCCCTAGGCATACGTTGCCTATGATGACCCATCCTAGATCTAGCTTCTGGGCATAGGGGGAGTTGTGGGGACCATTGATTTGTTTTCTCACCTTGTGAACTCTGATGATGTCCCTCCCAAGGAGAAGCGCTATCTCAGCCTGGGGATCCAGTTCAGGGATGAGATGTGCTATGCCCTTCAGATGTCCGTGATGAAGTGCCACCTCTGGCGTAGGGATCTCCTCTCTGTCCGTTGGGAACTGATTGCACTCGATTAGAGTTGGCAGAGGCAGGGTTGTCTGACCATCAAAGGATTCGATTTGGTAACCAATGGATCTTCTCCCAGTTTCTTCACTTACCCCTGTACAAGTCTTGAGTAAGTATGACGAGCCAGCTTCCTTGATTTTGAAGGTGTCAAAGAAGGCTGAGCTGGCGAGTGATCTGTTGCTTTGATCGTCCAAGATCACGTATAGCTTCACTGCTTTTTCTCTGCGACCCATAGGGTAAACTGTAGCAAGACAAATCTTAGAGCAGGATTTGTTAGACAGACCTTCTCCACAGATTTGGGTGCACTGGGGTGTAACTACAGGAGGTACTGTGTCTTGTTGCTCCCCGCCGTGCTCTTCCACCTGGAGTGAGGGTGTAAGAGTCCATGGCGCTGGCCCTGGATGCAGAGCTGTGTTGTGCTCTGTGCTGTTTCACTCAGAGCAGTTGATGCTCACCTTGCAGTCTCTCCCAAGGTGAGAAGTTGATGTGCAGCACCTGTAACAAATAGACATGTGCGATTAGTTTCGTACGAATCGAAAATTCGTACGAATTTTTCGAAATTCGTACATTTGTACGAATCCGAATTACGAATTTTTTCGAATACGAATTCTGTACGAAATACGAAATTTCGAAAAATTTGTACGAAATTTCGTATCGAAATTATCCGAATCCAAACTACCAAATAAGACATGAAAATTCGACAAAGCGATAGGTAAATATTTTTTGGTCGAATGTGACTAACCTTAACTCTATTAGTCCAAGATTATTCTACATAGAGAGAAAAGATTCGACATAGAGAGAAAAGATACGACATTATAGAGAGAAAAGATTCGACATAGACAGAAAAGATTCGACATAGAGAGAAAAGATTCGACATTATAGAGAGAAAAGATTGCTGCTGGAATTGGGTGGGGGAAGTACATTTGCGGTCGAATCATTCGTTCGTTCCGATTCTACATTATAGAGAGAAAAGATTCGACATTATAGAGAGAAAAGATTCGACATAGAGAGAAAAGATTCGACATTATAGAGAGAAAAGATTCGACATAGAGAGAAAAGATTTGACATTATAGAGAGAAAAGATTCGACATTATAGAGAGAAAAGATTTGACATTATAGAGAGAAAAGATTGCTGCTGGAATTGGGTGGGGGAAGTACATTTCCGGTCGAATCATTCGTTCGTTCCGGTCGAATCGTTCGTTATACGTGTCGTACGGAATTCGTATTTCGTACGAATTCGAATTGAATTCCGTACACGAATTACGAATTACGATTTTTTTTTAATACGGAACAGAACGAAACAAATTTTTCGACGGCTCCCATGTCTAGTAACAAATTCTGTTTTCTTTGAGGAAGGTTCTGCGATCTTGGAGAGTCTTTTCTCTAAAACATCTGCACTTTAACAACGAATGAGGCTTCTTGTGAAGAGGACACTCTCTGCCTGGATTCTCAGCTGGAGATACACTTGTTTTGCGTACTGCAACAGGTGCGTCTTTGAAGTTGCGGGTAGGAGCAGGCTTACTTGACCTAGGGAAGGCAGAGTCCGATGATGAGATGTCAAAACTAGAATCATTTTTAACCTTTGCTTGTTGGCGAATAAAGTCCACAAAATAAGAGAATGGTGGGAAGGGGACGTTGTGCTTTTGCTTGTAGTCGGAGCCTCGTGTAACCCAGGTTTCTTGAAGGTTGTAAGGTAACTTTTGCACTATAGAGTTAACGCCACGGGCTGTGTCCAGAAAGGCAAGGCCTGGCAAGTCTCCTTCTGCTTTGGCTATTTGTAGTTCTGTAACTAGGTCACTCAAGTCTCTCAGCTTCTGGTAGCCTTTGTTAGGAATCTTGGGAAAGTCCTCTATTCTTTTAAAAAGAGAGTTTTCTATAACTTCTGGGGAACCGTAACATTCATCAATCCTCTCCCATATCATGCTCAGCCCTTTGGTTGGGTAATTAATGTTAATGTCTCCGATTCTCCTTGCATGTTCTGATGACTCATTCCCCAGCCAATTGACTAAGAGGTCGGCTACTTCACTTGCTTTAAAATCAAGATCCCTTGTCGCATTTCTGAAGGACGAACGCCATGCTCTATAACTTTCAGGGCGATCGTTAAACTTTGCAAGTCCCTTTGCTAACAGTTCACGTCGTGCTAAGAACTTGAAGAAATCTGACATACCTTGATCGTTGTGTGAGTAGCCAGGGGGCGCTCTATTGTGCCAGGAACTTGGTGGATAGTTGCGGTTATCAGGGATACTGTCGCTGTATCTTTTAGACCGTCGTTCTTCATTTTCGATTTGGTCAACTGTGATGTAGTGTTTTGATAGTCTGGATGCAGAATGTGCTGAAAACTGACTGAGTGCGGGTTTACTTTTTTGCTTGATATAAGGCGTGTGAATGGCGGGGGTTGATTCCGCTCTTGGCGCTGTAAGCGGGCAGTCATCTGGTTCAGCGTGTTGCCGCACATATTCTGAGGTACGCTCTGTACTGTCGCCAGGAACAGATTTTTCCCCAAACACGTTTCTGAGCCGCTCACTGGTGGGGATGGCAAATTCCTCTAAGATGTCTGCCTCAGCGACTGCTGCTGCTGCTTCCTTCTCTACAGCCAACTTCTCTAACTCAGCTTCTGTGCGCATCTTCTCTGATTCAGCTTCTATGCGTAGCCTCTCTGTTTCAGCTTCTATGCGTAGCTTCTCTAATTTCATTTGCATCTCCTTTTCAGCAAACGCGGCCTTTACTTTGGCCTCCTTTGCCGCAAAGTCAGCTTTTACTTTTGCAGATTCTGCTTTTGCGCGGGCTATGGCGATTGTTTCACTTTTCACTGACCTCTTTGAGCTCGTGGAGTAAACTTCTGACCTTGTCGCAAAGTGCTCTGACTTTGTCTGTGACATGGTGTCTCGCTGTGTGGAAGCTGATAACACTGCTGTCTTACTGGCTTTCTGTATGCTGGCCGTGCTTAGAAGCCTTTGTTTTACTGCTGTTCTGTATGCTAGCCGTGCTTAGAAGCCTCCGTTTTACTGTTATGCCCCTCACTACACGTGGCTGAGGTGTATTTGGGCACACTGATAACTCCTCTCATACCAATGCATTCTGGTAGGCGTAGAATCCTTTTGAACTTTTATTAATACAAGATAGAGTAAAACTGTAACAGATACAGACAAATACAATTAGTAAAGATAGTACAATTAGTGCCTCCCTATCTATCTGCCTAGCTGAGTACATAAATAGTAGACATACCGGAGAGTTTTCTGAAGGCTGGAACATATATCTTAGCAGTCCATGTGCATGCTTCCAGGGAAAAAGATGAAATGGCTGAAGAAGGGGACGCAAGGCCTGATGGGATTGAAAGTACGGAGGCTTGCGTGTGACAAATTTAGCTAACTTTCTAAATTGCTTATGAAAATAGATGCAGTTATACAAAACGGCCACTAGATGGGAACATAGATTAAATGTTATTAAACCAGAAAAAATAGGAAAAATTCAAGCCTTTTTACTGAAGGCATGACATCCCTTTTTCATCCATAAACGGATGGATGAAAAAGCAGACATACGGTCCGTACGTGTGAAAGGGGCCTAAGAAACCTGATCTCAGACACAGCAAATTGATACATTTCTCTGCTGCTGGAAAACTTTAATATAAACCCTCTCCTTGTTAACAAGATGTTTCGGCAAGACAATATGCAATCTGGGGATGCACAGCCAGGTTTAATACTCCTTCCATATGAGGAATTCAAACCAATGGGAAAAACGCTTAACAAAACCAACCTGGAAAGTGCAAGAGAATCATAAAGCTGACAAACAACAGTGAGCTGGGTCTTGTCACGCAAGGCGGCAAAGTTATCTGGGGAAAATATGCACAGGTCACAAACAATCCAGAAAATGATGGATGTATCAACGCAAAAGAGACTTGAATTTGCAACAAATAAAAATTACCCATATTGGGAGAATAACTTTTTTTATATTTTTATGTTGACTACAGAGACATCTGACATGAAACAATAAAATTAACTTCTGTTTGAAAAAAAATAAAAATAAAGCTGACAAACAAGAACTGCTGTTTAATATCAATGACTTATGGTCTAATACTGTTAAATGCATGCCTGCTCTCTCCCAACAATCTCATGAGCCATTACAACTAGAGGGCGCTATCAAGCAATTGAATGTTGCTTATGAGAGTTATCAAAGACTGTGTGTTAAATATACTGAAGGTAAGCTGACAGACAAACACTACTGCATATCCATGACAGTACCCTCCCTCTTATAGGCCCTCCCCCGCCTGGGCCCAGGCTTAAAGGGAAATCTCTGATGAAACCTCCTCAACAGATGAGGTGCAGCGACATCAGATGCAGCGATCCAAGACGCCTCCTCAGGACCAAAACCTCTCCAATGCACAAGGTACTGAACAATGCCTCTGCAGAGCCGAGAATCCAGAACTTGTCTAACCTCGTACTTAAGATTATTCTCAGAGACCAAAAACAAGGTAGGGAGATGACAAGAAGATCTATTGAGGACCAAAGGCTCTCTAGGAATAAGCAAGGGCATGAGAGGATCAACAGGAATCTGAGGAGGGTCCCCTAGACCCTTAAAGGGGAACTGGTCATCTTGCACAGGACCATCAGACTGGGCAGATGTCAGTGGAACCCTGAAGTCAGGTTGGTTAGAAGGTGACATGTCACAGGAGTCAATCTGAATAGCTGAAGGACAAGCAGAATGTCCTGAACAAGAAAAAGTAGGAGGCTTACTGGGCATGGGTTGGACTGGCATAACTAGTACAGAGGCAGAGTGAATAGCTGAGTCAGGTGTAGCGACTACCTGAATCGCATCGCAAGACGTAGCGACTGCAGGACTTGTAGAAAAGCTAGCCTGGCTGTGCGTCCAAGGGTGGTTAGGGACAGAGAAATGTAAATGGTTATGCAACCTGGAATGAATGACCGGTTCACAGGGGGCAACCTTGGGTAGGCAGGACGAGGAACAGGAGGGACCCCAAGCCAGGATCTGTCCAGTAGTTCAGTCCACATGAGGAGAATGGAGCTGTAACCACGGGAGACCCAAAATTATAGGCGCTGAGGCCTTGGGTAAGATAAGGAAGGATATCCACTCCTGGTGGAGTGTCCCTACCGACATCTTAACAGGGAGGGTCTGGAAGCGGATAGGTCCCCCTGGGAGAACAGTACCATCAATCGCCAAGACCACCAATGGCGTGGTGAGGGGCAAAAGAGTAAGTCTCATGGACGATGCGATTTCCCAGTCCATGAAATTACCAGCGGCTCCGGAATCCAGATATGCTGAGACCGAATGAGAAGAAGCACCAACATGAAGGAACACAGAAAGCAGAAGACGAGAAGGGGAAGGTGATATTTCTGGGTCCAATACTCCACTTCCCAGATGAAGTGGACCCGAACGTTTTTCTGGACAAAGAGAGCAAGTGTCACGAAAATGACCTTTGCCCCCACAGTAAAGACACAGACCAAGAGTTCTGCGCCTAGCACGTTCCTCGGGGGATAGCCTGGTCCGACCCAGCTGCATGGGTTCCTCAGCTGGTAGGAGATGCTCTACGGGTCGAAGAGAGGGGAGCTCAGGCTGACTAAGAACCAAGGAGTGCTGGCGTTGCTTTTCTAAGGTCCTCTCCTGAAAGCGAATATCGATCTGGTTACACAAGGAGATAACGCCGGCCAGATCAGTGGGGATGGTTCTTCCTGCTAATTCATCCTTCACTCTATCAGACAGGCCATGCAAAAAG
Organism: Rana muscosa; assembly: GCA_029206835.1. Lineage (NCBI taxonomy): Eukaryota > Metazoa > Chordata > Amphibia > Anura > Ranidae > Rana > Rana muscosa. Next base: position 413,969,873 of record CM055118.1, on the reverse strand, counting down.
GTTGCGACTAAGGCCTCATTGTTCCAGCTCAACTCAGCCGACAGTATGCGGAAATGAAGGGCATACTGTCCCACAGAAGCAGACTCTTGGCGGAGACGTAAAAGGGCGCTGGCCGCTGAAGAGACACAAGACGGTTCTTCGAAGATATTCCGAAAAAGTTTCAAGAAGCCAGACAGGCTAGAAACCACTGGATCATTCAGTTCCCACAGAGGGGCTGCCCAGGCTAAAGCTTCACCGGAGAGGAGGGAAATTATATAGGCTACCTTAGCCCGATCAGACAGGAAGTTTTGGGGCTGGAGCTCAAAATGAATCGTGCATTGGCTAAGGAAACCCCTGCAAGCCTTGGAGTCCCCAGAGAAACGGGACGGAGCTGGCAGTTGTAGTGAGTGTGTGGCTGCGACTGGTGCAATAGATGCAGCCGCTGGTTGTATTTGAGGTTGCGTATTCAGGGTTCCCAAGGAGGCCTGAAGCTGCTCGAAGCGAGAAGCCAGATCCTGGAGGAATCGCATCACCTGAGTCTGATTCGATTCCTGGGTTTCAAGTCTGCAAACTATGCCCTGCAATGGATCATCCGCGGGGAGCGGGATGTCAGCCGGGTTCATGGCTGATCAAACTGTCAGGTCACCTGTGGCCAGGTGACAGATGCACACCGTAGGGGGACAGGAGTGCACCGCAAGGTAGTGAACCCTATGGCTGACTGCTGCGGATAGGAAACTGGGTGGTTGTGGAAAGCGGGACCAGAGGAGCACAACCGGGATCCTATGGGAAGCTAGAGCCAAGATTCCCCAGGGCGCGGAGTCTAAGACCCAGCAGGTCTTCTCCAGAGCCTCTAGTGGTGAGGATGTTATGCTGCAGGCTGGGTCCAGGTCGCGGCCCCTAGAGTCTCCTAGCTCACGCCCCGTAGGATAAGGGGACAAGAGGGGAAGCAGCAGCACGAGATATAAGAGTAACAAATAACAAGCTGAAAGTCAAGGGCCACAAGCAGACAAGGATAACGAAAGACAAGCCGAAGGTCAAGGGTCACGAGCAGACAGGGATAGTCGGGGACAAGCCAATAACGTAACAGAGAGACAGACGTAGCACACGGCAGGCAGGAACCCAAACACACAATGCCTAACAAACACGTTGATCAGCAAAGCAGGCTTGCAGTGCACAGGATAATATAGTGTTCTGTGATAGGGCCTGGGGTGGAGTCAGGCTGGGAGGAGATTATAAAGGAAGCCAGGTGAAAGGGTTCTGGCCTCTAAGATGAACACATGGGAAGGAAGGTAAGCTGACAGACAAACACTACTGCATATCCATGACAAGGCCTCACCAAGTTTGATGACAAGCCTGAAAATTACAGAGGCTGGAAATCCACCTTTAGGCCACAATGAGTGACCTAGACATCAATGCCACAGAGGAATTAGATCTGCTCATCAGATGGCTAGGTCCCCAGTCAACTGAACGCATCAAGAGACTCAAAGCAGTTCATATTGACAACCCCACTGCAGGCCTTAATGCTGCTTGGGACAGATTTGAATGTACTTTTGGCAGCCCAGAGGCCATTGAAGATGCCTTATTCAAAAGGTTGCAATGCTTCCCAAATATTTCTTCTAGAGACAATTTAAAGTTTCAAGAACTCAGCGATGTTCTATTAGAGCTTCAACGTGCTAAGACAGACATCAACTTACCTGATCTCAGTTACCTTGACACTGCTCGTGGCATCAACTCTATTGTTCTCAAGCTACCATATGGCTTTCAAGAAAAATGGGCAGCGCTTGGATCAAAGTATAAGGAAACTCATCAAGTTGCCTTTCCTCCTTTTTCCTACTTCTGTGAGTTCATCAACAGAATTGCAGACACTAAAGCCTTGTACACACGATCGGATATCCTATGGATTCTAATCCAATGGTTTTGTCCATCGGAAATCCGATGAAGCTGACTTCCATCAGTCTTGCCTACATACCATCAGTCAAAAAACCGACCGTTCCAAACGCTGTGACGTAAAACACTCCGATGGGCCGAGAAAAATTAAGTTCAATGCTGCTGAGCATGCGTCGACTTGATTCTAAGCATGCGTGGGTTTTTTATCCGATGGACTTGCCCACAGACGATCGGAATTTGCTATCGGTTTTTGATCCATCGGAAAAATTTAAAACATGTTCTATTTTTTAAAACCGATGGAAAAAAGACCGATGGGTCCCATACACGATCGGTTTGTCTGATGAAAAAAGTCCATCGGACTGTTTTCATCGGTAAAACCGATTGTGTGTACAGGGCTTTAGAATGAACCAAGTTTCTCCTATGGTGACTGTAACCCTCTCAGTTCACCCTCTCCAAGACCTATGAACACACGTACAGTAGGTGACTGCGATATTGTGCCAATCTCGCTGCTTTTTTTGTCGAGATTGACCACCTACGAGCCCCGTCGCGGGAGCCAGCGCCGAGCTGGCTAGCCGGGAAAGGAAAAATGTGTTGAAGCCGACATACGTCCGACTTTCAATGAACGGGGATTCGGCTTGGATCCCCGCCAATACCAGGCACTGTGTTTGGTATGAATCATGAGGGGGAACTCCACACAAAATTTTAAATAAAAAACCGGCATGGGTTCCCCTCCAGTAGCATACTAGGCCCTTAGGTCTGGTATGGATTTTAAAGGGAACCCCCTACGCCTAAAAAACTGCGTGGGGGTCCCCCAAAATCCATACCAGACCCTCATCCGAGCACGCAGCCTGGCTGGTCAGGAAAGGGGGTGGGGACGAGTGAGCGCCCCCCCCCCTCCTGAACCGTACCAGGCCACATGCCCTCAACATGGGGGGTGGGTGCTTTGGGGCAGGGCGCCCCCTCCATAGCACCTTGTCCCCATGTTGATGAGGACAAGGGCTTCTTCCCGACAACCCTGGCCATTGGTTGTCAGGGTCTGCGGGCGAGGAGCTTATCGGAATCCGGGAGCCCCCTTTAATAAGGGGGCCCCCAGATCCCGGCCCCCCACCCTATGTGAATGAGTATGGGGTACAAAGTGTCAAGAAAAAAACCCACACTCTACACAGGTTTTTAAAGTCATTTATTAGGGAGCTCCGGGGCCTTCTTCCAATTTCGGGGGTCTCTTCCGACTTCGGGGGTCTCTTCCGACTTTGCGGGTCTTCTTCCGACTTCGGGGGTCTCTTCCGACTTCGGGGGGTCTCTTCAGACTTCTCTGCTCTCTTCTTCCGCTCTCCGGTGTCGTCTCCGCGCTCTCTGGTTCTTCTCCCGCTCTCCGTGCCTTCTACCTTCTGCCGGGCTCCTCTGCTATCTTCTTCCAACTCTTTTACTAGCATTGGCCCGGTCTTGTCCGACATCGCCAATGTCCGATACATAACAAACCACATCCACTTAAGAAATGTATCGGCTTCAGAAAGAAAACCCTACAAGAATGTAAGGTACTTTTAAAGAAATTTGGAGTTTGCTACAAATGCTGTGCCTCCACAGAACACTTTGCAAAGGACTGTAAAGCTATCATCAAATGTATAGAGTGTGACAGTGATGACCATGTGCAAGCTCTTCATCAATATCCACACAACTCTACTACACTCACAAACAATCTTCCTGAGGCAAAGCAAGGCAGGGAGCGCACAGATCAAACAGCACCTTCCACCTCAGTGTTCTCTACATGTAAAGAAGTCTGTAGAGAAGGACTCTGTGACAAATCCTGTGCAAAGATTTGCTTAGTTCGTGTATACCCCAAAGGTCAACATGAAAAGGCCATAAGACTGTATACTATTCTGGATGAGCAGAGCAACAGATCTCTTGCAAGAACACAGTTTTTTGAATAGTTGAACATAACAGGAGATACTCTACCTTATTCTCTGACCACTTGTGACGGCACTACAGAAGTCTTAGGTAGGAGAGCCAGCGGCCTTGTAGTTGCTCCCCTGAACGACCATGTGGAAATATTCTTGCCCGCTATCACTGAGTGCAACCAGATTTCAAGAAGCAAAGAGGAGATCCCTACTCCTGAAGCTGCCTTTCACCATTCTCACTTGAAGAACATGGCCGACCAAATACCAGCCCTTGGCGAAGGTGCTGATATCCTGCTGTTACTCAGCCGAGACATCTTAAGGGTGCACAAGGTTCGTCAGCAAATCAATGGTCCACATGATGCACCATATGCTCAGTGTCTGGATCTAGGCTGGGTCATTATAGGCAATGTCTGTCGAGACAAAGGCAGAAGGTCTTACTCAGTCTCTTCCTTTAAAACAGACGTCCTGTCAAACGGACTGACTACTTGTTCTGCACAACAACCACATCAATATAATGTGAAAGATAGACTGTTTAAAAAAGGTGCACAACGGCACATAATACAAGACGATAAGAAAGCCCTTAATGTCTGGGATGACAACATCGGCAACATAGTGTTTGAGGTAACCACTAAAGACAACGTGTTGGCAGCTACCATGGAAGACAAAGGATTCTTAAATACCCTGAGTAAAGAGTTCTACCAAGATGATGCCAAAAGTTGGGTAGCACCTCTACCATTTTGTACCATAAGAAAGAGACTACCAAATAACAGAGTGGAACGCATTAGGAAGTTCTCTACGCCTGAACAATGGCACTACGTTCCCACTAACCTCAACCCTGCTGATCGCGGCCGTCGTGCAGTACCTACTACTGCATTTCTGGACACATCATGGCCATTTCCACCAGTACTCTTGAATGATAAACTCATCTCAAGTTCTACAGATTCTAACTTTGAACTGGTTCATCCAGAATCTGATAAGGAAATCAGAGCTGTTACCATCACACTAAACACCTCTGTGAAACCAAGGGTAAGGCTGAGTCCTCACCACTTTGAACGCTTTTCTAAGTGGTCCTCTTTTTGTACGAGCCATTGCACGTCTTATTCACGTTGCTCATCAATTTGCAAACGGTTCTAGCACTGGGAAAGAGTGTCACAAGTGGCACATCTGTAAAGGCAATTGAGGAAGTCATCTGTAAAGGCAATTGAGGAAGTCTCTCGAGCAGAAAGGGTCATCATCCAATGTGTCCAACATGAAGTGTACTCACAAGAGATTGCTAACGTATCAAAAAGATTCAACCTATCTAAGAATAGCCCTCTGTACAAATTAAATCCAATAATTGATCACAACCAGTTACTTTGAGTTGGTGGTTGCATTGGAAGGGCGAATTTGTTTAGTGAAGAGAAAAATCCCCTCATTATTCCAGGACGTCATCACATTACTGCTCTGTTAGTTAGGCATTTCCATGAGCAAGTTCAGCACCAAGGACATCACTTAACAGAAGGAGCAGTAAGGTCTGCAGGTTTCTGGATCGTCGGGATGAAAAGGTATATATCGTTCATACTCCACAAAAGTGTCAAGTGCTAAAAACTAAGAGAAAAGCACCTACAACAACAGATGGCAGAGCTGTCGGCTGACCGATTAAGCACCGAACCCCTGTTTACTAATGTTGGCATGGACATATTTGCCCCCCGGACTGTTACACGTAGAACTCGTGGTGGAGTTGCTAACAATAAGCGATGGGCTGCGCTGTTCACTTGCTTGAGCATTCGTGCAGTGCACATCGAAGTGATAGAATCAATGGATTCTTCCTGTTTTTGAATGCCTTCAGAAGATTTGTATCTGTGCGAGGACCTGTAAAGTTACTTGGATTTGACTGTGGGACCAATTTTACAGGAGCAGATAGGATTGTGAACTTCTTGAATGACAACAAGTGTAAATGGGAATTCAACCCACCTCATTCCTCTCACATGGGAGGCTCCTGGGAACGCATGATTGGAGTTGCAAGGAAAATTTTGGACTCTATGCTACTGGACCAGAAAACTTCCCAGCTTACCCATGAAATCTTAGTCACTCTTCTTGCAGAGGTATCTGCTATAATCAACGCAAGGCCTCTGGTCCCCGTGTCCTCTGATCCAGAGTCTCCAGTATTGCTCACTCCAGCCACTCTTCTTACCCCAAGAATTTGGGATAGCCACTATTCCCACAGAGGAACTTCATTATCCTAGTGTTTACAAGCATCAATGGAAACATGTTCAACATCTTGCTAATGTGTTTTGGAACCATTGGAAGATGGAGTACCTTTCTAACCTTCAAAGTAGCAGTAAATGGCAAGCCAGCAAACCCAACCTACAAGTGGGAGACATAGTTCTCTTGAAAGAGACAGATTCTCATTGCAACCATTGGCCTATGGGTCTTATTACAAAGACTATGCCAAGTAACCACAGAAAAGTACGGAAAGTAGAAGTTAAAGTAATAAAAGAAGGTGCTGCACACTTTTACTTCAGGCCTATAAAGGAACTAGTACTTATTTTGCCCAAAGAAGAAGACAAGTCATCAACATGATTCAAAGAGAGGTACGAAGGATTATGCATGTTGCCGCCTTCCCCTCTGAAGATGGATATTTCCTTGTCACAAGCCTGGACCTTCAAGACCAACATCTGCAAGTATATGTTTGCATTGTTTTCCTTGTTCTTCCCTTCCCTCTTGTTTTGCCGGTGTTTTTGGTAAGAATCTTCAGTACTTATATTTGGACTTGGACTAAAGTTTGTTAATAATAGAAATCATAGATTTTGACGGGGAGTGTCATGTTTCACATGCTTGTGATATGTCTTTAAATGTTATATGTATTATAATGTCCCTGGTCCCTCCCCTTCCTGTATCTCAGCTTATCCTATATAGTTAGCCCCACCCTTTGTTCATTCTTCCAGTAATGCATCAACACATGTCTGGACTGGATCACATAATAATCTTTTGACCTATCCGATGTTCATTGTTGTAAGATCCTCACAATTTATGGATTAAACTTCACAAGATCAACAAGGTGTCGTCTGGATCGAGTCACTGTCTGTTTATCCAAATAAGATTGGGGTTATTGACATCTCAACACAACTAACTATAAGTTACGAAGATCACACTTTCATTGCTTAGATTGGAGAGACAGAACAGGGGTGGAGACATAGGCATGCGCACGGGGTGTGCCGGGTGTGCCTGGGCACACCCTAATGCCCAGGCACATCCAACACACCCCAGGACTTTTTTTCCAGCAGAATGTGCAGCAGAATGTGCAGGATCTCTATTTCCACAATAAGCAATGGCCGCGCTGCTACTCTGCGAGTGGGACTATTTTTAAGTTTGCTGTGACTGCAGCCACTGATCGCGGAGTGAGCAGGCAGGTGGCCGCATTCGCCGATGCTACTTCTATAGTTCCGGCTACAGCATCCCTGACAGCTAAATATCACCCCGCTCCCTGCTTTCAGGGATGCTGTAGTAGCAGGAACTATAGAAGTAACATCAGGGCTGAATTAATCCCTCTGATTTTGGCACCTACCCGCTGCCACCGCGGGGCTTCCGCAGCCCACCACTGCCTTTTGTCAGCCGCAGAGAAAACCAAACCATTGTTTGCCAGGACTGTCCCAGGCAGAGGAGGAGAATGTAACTTTCTCCTCTCTGCTCCGCCTCCGAGTGCCCCGCCTCCCGTCTTCCGCCCTGCAGTGAATACCGACAATGCAATAAACTGAGGTGATGGAGACCCGCCAAGACTTGGGACTCAGGACGTGTCACTGGTAAGGAGAGAGTGGGGGCACAGACTCTGGCAGTGTGTGTGTGTGTGCAGCACTACAGCAGGCAGGGAGGGAGGGGGTCCTCTCCTGCAACTGTGTGGGGCACCAGGGTGCGGTTGAGAAATGGGAGTCTGGCCTGCTATGCTGGGATTTGTAGTCCCATGGAGGGGGGGGGGGCAATACTCACACATACTGGGGAAGGGGGCTGGTCATATAAAGTAAAATAATCTGTGTTGTGAGGGGGCTGCTATGGCTGACCCGACCCCCTTCTAGAAATACTGTACTTATTGTCTGGTTTAAAGGGGAACTCTGATGTAAGTGGGATCTCAGTGGACTCTGTGGTAACCAGAGACCCCCTCACATCAGAGCCCCCCCCCCTTACAGTGGGATCCCTTTTGTGTCAGAGCCCCCCTTACAGTGTATATAAAGGGGGAATTTGATGAAAGTGGGGACTCTGGGATCCCTGATATAAGAGGAAATGCTGGGGACTCTAGTGACCTCAGACCCCCTTATATGAAAGTGGGAACTCTGGGGACTCTGATGTAAGGGGGGAACTGTGATTTAAGATGTAACACTGTTGACTCTGGTGTAAGGGGGAATGCTGTGGACTCTGATATAAAGAAGGACTCAGATTTGAGGGGGGCATTGTGGCATATGTAGGGGGCACATTCACAAATGCTTTGATTTCTAAAGAGCAATCCTCAAACAAATCACTCTTCATAGAGCATTTTAGAGGTGGCGAGGAGGCGTTTTATTGCCTCCACACCACCTGCTTTAACCTCTTGAACTCCACACTGCACACAGTTGCGGGGTGCTTGCAGAGTGCCGTCATTCACTTGAATGGGTCACAGTCAGCAGGTACTACACCAAAAAGGGGTATAATTTCAGCTGCGGCATGTGAACATGACCAACCACTGCCTCTACAGCTAAAAAGGTGGTAGCAGTTAAGGGGCAGTAAAAGAATGGCTCAGCTGCAGAGTTTTCCTGCCCCTCAAGCTTACAAGTGTAAATAATTAAATGTTTTAATAAGACCATTTTCACACTTAGGCGCTTTACAGGCGCTATAGTGCTAAAAATAGCCCCTGTAAAGCGCCTCTCCTGTCACTCCAGTGTAAAAGCTGAAATACTTTCACACTGGAGCGGTGCGCTGGCAGGACGTCAAAAAAAGTCCTGCAAGCACCATCTTTGGAGCGGTGAAAAATCGGTGTATACAGTGCTCCTCCACCGCTCCTACTCATTGGCAGCGACGCTACACAGGCGCATTTAACCCTATATTGGGCCGCTAGCGGGGGTTAAATGTGCCCCGATAGCGGCCGAATAGTGCCGCTAAAATGACGGTAAAGCGCCACTAAAACTAGCGACGTTTTACTGTCAGCGCCCGCCCGCTGCAGTGTGAAAGGGCTCTTAGTTAAAAAAAAGAAAGTGTTTTATTTTATTTTTTCAACATTGATATATATTTTATTTATATACACATTTATTTATAAGAAAGGGTGTGTATATATGTGTGTGTGTGTGTGTGTGTATATATATATATATATATATATATATATATATACATATATTATTTAAAAGTATATATATACACACACACACACACACACGTGTGTGTTTGAGCTTTGGGGTGCACACCCTAATGCAATAGGCTGCGCACGCCTATGGGTGGAGACAAGGGTCGGTGCTTGGAGGTTGGTAGGGGGTGGAGACAAGGGACAGTTCTTGGAGGTGGGTAGGGGGTGGAGACAAGGAACGGTGCTTGGAGGTGGGTAGGAGGTGGAGACAAGGGACGGTGCTTGGAGGTTGGTAGGGGCGAAGTCAAGGGACGGTGCTTGGAGGTGGGTAGGGTGGGAGACAAGGGATGGTCTTTGGAGGTGGGTAGGGGGGTGGAGAAGACAAGGGACGGTGCTTGGAGGTGGGTAGGGGGTGGAGACAAAGGACGGTGCTTGGAGGTGGGTAGGGGGTGGAGAAAAGTGACAGTGCTTGGAGGTTGGTAGGGGGTGGAGACAAGAGACGGTGCTTGGAGGTTGGTAGGGGGTGGAGACAAGGAACGGTGCTTGGAGGTTGGTAGGGGGTGGAGACAAGGGACGGTCCTTGGAGGTGGGAAGGGGTGGAGACAAGGGATAGTGCTTGGAGGTGGGTAGGGGGTGGAGACAAGGGATGGTGCTTGGAGGTGGGTAGGGAGTGGAGACAAGGGACGGTGCTTGGAGTTTGGAAGGGGGTGGAGACAAGGAACAGTCCTTGGAGGTTGGTGTGGGGTAGAGACAAGGGACGGTCCTTGGAGGTGGGAAGGGGGTGGGGACAAGGGATAGTGCTTGGAGGTTGGTATGGGGTGGAGACAAGCGACGGTCCTTGGAGGTGGGAAGGGGGTGGTGACAGGGGATAGTGCTTGGAGGTGGGTAGGGGGTGGAGACAAGGGACGGTGCTTGGAGGTGGGTAGGAAGTGGAGACAAGGGACGGTGCTTGGAGGTTGGTAGGGGGTGGAGACAAGGGACGGTGCTTGGAGGTGGGTAGGGGGTGGAGACAAAAAGTGACTTGGAGGTTGGTAGGGGGTAGAGACAACAGGTTACTTGGGGGAGGGTATCTGCTCCTATTCTCTGAGAAAAAAAAGCCTTAAGTAAATGTATAGCTCATATTTTTGGCAAAACCAGCATGTCCTACATTAACTATTATTTATTATTTAAGGTACTTATATAGCGCTGTCAATTTACGCAGCGCTTTACATATACATTGTTCATTCACATTGGTCCCTACCCTCAAGGTGCCTACAATCTAAGGTCCCCAACTCACATTCATATACTAGGGCCAATTTAGACAGAAGCCAATTAACCTACCAGCATGTCTTTGGAGTATTAATAGGAAGTGAATGAGTGTTGCACAAAGTACAGAACGGATATTTTGTACGGTATTATTTATAGTGCATGTTGCTGTCTCCAAATTCCTAGCAAAACAATAATATTCTTTTTTTAAACTTAAAATATTATACTTCAACCAAATCAATTTGTCTCAAGTGTGTCTGAATACGAGGACTATAACTTGACCACTGCGGATTCTGCATCCGACAGAGAGCACTTAGACTTATTTATCATTATAGAGACCCTCAAAGTGCCTTTCCGGTACTACACGTGCGTGCGTCACCAGATGGAAGTTATGAAGGGGATGTCACTGTAACCTCTATTAGAAAAGTTCTAGATAATGTTTGGAAGTAAAAATACATATATTGTTAAAAATTAACCAGTTCTCTCCTACATGTAAAAATCTGTATTATCCTTTTCTAGAAAATTACTAAGAACCCCCAAACCTTAAATATACAGCTGTGGCCAAATGTTTTGAGAATGACACAAATATTAATCTTCACAAAGTCTGCTGCCTCAGTTTTTTGATGGCAATTTTCATATTCTCCAGAATGTTATGAAGAGCGATCAGATGAATTGCAATTAATTGCAATGTCCCTCTTTGCCATGAAAATGAACTTAATCCCATAAAAAAACATTTCCACTACATTTGTGAAGAAGGGTTCAGGGCTCCCAAGAAAGTCCAGCAAGCGCCAGGACCGTCTCCTACAGCTGATTCAGCTGCGGGGTCGGGGACACCACCACAATGCAGAGCTTCCTCAGGAATGGCAGCGGGTAGGTGTGAGGACATCGGCACACACAGTGAGGAGAAGACTTTTGGAGGATGGCCTGGTGTCGAGAAGGGCAGCAAAGAAGATACTTCTATCTAGGAAAAGCTTCAGGAACAGACAGATATTCTGCAAAAGGTCCAGGGATTGGACTGCTGAAAACTGGGGGAAAGTAATTATCTTTGATGAATCCCCTTTCCAATTGTTTGGGGACAGCCAGGAAAAACCTTGTCCAGAGAAGAAAAGTTGAGCGCCACCATCAGTCCTGTGTCATGCCAACAGTAAAGCATCCTGAGACCATTCATGTGTGGGGGGGGGGGCTTCTCAGTCAAGGGAGTGGGGGGCTCACTCACAATTCTGCTTAAGAACATAGCCATGAATAAAGAATGGTACAAAAACATCCTCCAAGAGCAACTTCTCCCAACCATCGAAGAACAGTTTGGTGAGGAGTAATGCCTTTTCCAGCACTTGTCAAAAGGCAAAAGTGATAACTAATGCCACGTTTCCACTGAGCGGATCGGTTCGGTACAGTTCGGTACGGTACGCTATTTTGAGTGTGTCCATTATGAAAGCGTGCCATAAAACCGAACCGAATCGCACCATTCAGGGTCCTGCTTCAGATGTGGGGCCATAGAAAATGGAACGGTTCGGTTAGGGCGGAGCTACAATACATTCCACTGATTGGCAGGCACGCTAGGCATTTTTTCTAAACACTGTATGGCCCCTGACGGTCCGTCTTGCAGTGGAAACGCTCACCAGAATAGACCGGACCATTCTAACCATTCCAAACTGTACCGACCCGAACCGTTTCGCTCAGTGGAAACAAGGCATTAGTGGCTTTGGGGGAACAAAACATTGATATTTTGGGTCCATGGCCAGGAAACTCCCCAGACCTAAATCCCATTGAGAACTTGTGGTCAATCCTCAAGAGGTGGGTGAACAAACCCCCCCCCCCCCCCCCCACACACAAATTCTGACAAACTACAAGTATTGAAGGAGGATGTGGCCAAGAAGTTGAGTGACAGAATGCCGGGGTAGAATTCCAGAGGTCTTGAAAAAAAAGGGTCAACACTGCAAATATTGACTCTTTGCATAAACTTCATGTCATTGTCAGTAAAAGCCTCTGACACTTATGAAATTCTTGTAATTATACTTAAGTATCCCATGTGGGAGAGCAGATATAGTGAATGCAGGCTCCTGGGGGGACCAGATATAGTGACTGCAGGCTCCTGGGGAGAGCAGATATAGTGAATGTAGGCACCTGGGGAGACCAGATATAGTGAATGCAGGCTCCTGGGGAGAGCAGATATAGTGAATGCAGAGTCCTGGGGAGACCAGATATAGTGAATGCAGGGTCCTGGGGAGACCAGATATAGTGAATGCAGAGTCCTGGGGAGAGCAGATATAGTGAATGCAGGCTCCTGGGGAGACCAGATATAGTGAATGCAGGCTCCTGGGGAGAGCAGATATAGTGAGTGACTGCAGAGTCCTGGGGAGACTAGATACAGTTACTTCAGGCTCCTGGGGTGACCAGATATAGTGACTGCAGGCTCCTGGGGAGACCCGATATAGTGAATGCAGGCTCCTGGGGAGAGCAGATATAGTGAATGCAGGTTCCTAGGGAGAGAAGATATAGTGAATGCAGGCTCCTGGGGAGAGCAGATATAGTAAATGCAGGTTTCTGGGTTTAGTAACACTTTAATAGGTTCAATATATGCTCCTCCTTGCTCCTCTAAACACACACAGAATCGGGCTCCGACCGTTACAACCCTGGCAAACTGACAACACTAGAAATCTCAAGAGACATTGCCGTGCTCTTGAACCACACTGGCATAAAACCAAATGCCTGCAGGACTTCACCCTATATAAATCTGCCCTTCTAAAATACAATTCCTGCCTCCATGCTGCCAAACAAGCCTACTTTGTCTCTCTTATTAATACCTTGTCATCCAGTCCCGGTCGGCTCTTCTCAACCTTTATGTTTCAATAGTTTTTTTTTAACGTTTTACAATACAACGTATGATGTTTTCGGCTTTACATTGCATAGAATATAACATAGTTAGGGAGTTAAACATTAAACATCTTTTGAGGCCTGAGGAATCCTCCTCATATATCATACATGGATCATTCTCAATTCCTGGCAAGAACTGTGAAATCTAACCCGTGTACAGTACCGCTATGTCTGCAACCCGAGGCTTACCCTCAGGCCAATGCCCTAGTGTTCATGCTTCCCGCATGGACGAACCAGCTCCCCATCTAATTCTCGGGGGGAGTCTGGCTCCTCTCACAGCGCGGGCGACTCCCTCAGTATCCCAATTCAGCAATGGTTCACCGAGGGTAAATGAAATAAAGAAAAGACATCATAACCAAATAATACCAGGATTGAAACCCGTTAATTAAAAAAAAAAAAATGAAATTTGAGGGGGGGGGGGTGAAACAGTAAGTAGAAAAAGTAAATAAGAGAGGATAGGTAAGATAAAAAGGAAAGAAGGGGGGAGGGAACTACGGTACCGTGTCCAGAGATCTGACACCTGGGAGTAGATCTAATGCGCAAGCTTCCTGGGGTCGTTTGTTAGGTATCCAATCCAAGGATCCCATACTTTATGAAATAGTTTCATTTTGTCCTGTACCATTGCCGTCAACCTCTCATTTAGCATAAGCCACGACAGTTTGTGTTTCAGCTGGTCGAATGGCAGGGCAGCGGACCTCCAATTCCTGGCTATAGTTATTTTTGCCGATGTAAAGATAAATGAGATAAGCCGCCTTTGGGACTTAGAGGCCTCCACTATCCTGTCACCCAGCAGCGCATTTTTTGCAGATTTTGTCAGGTTAACCTGGGTAAGGGTATAGATAAAATTGTATATCCTGATCCAAAATCTCCTGACCTTAGGGCAGGTCCACCATATGTGATAGGTGGAACCCTCTTGACCACATCCTCTAAAACTCCTTGAAGAAGCTCCAGGTACAAAAGCGGCCAACCTGGCCGGCACCATATACCATCTCAATAAGACCTTATAGTTGGCCTCAATAATAGAGGTGTTGATAAGTGACCGAGAGGCTGTCTCCGATATTGTATGCCACGCCTCAAGGTCAAGGGTTTCCCGAAGGTCTTGTTCCCATTGGAGCATATAACTTAGTTTCATCGAAACATACATCAAAATTGTATATATGGCCGATATGTGGCCACAAATTTTGTCATATTGACTACATAGATGTTCCATAGGTGTTAATGTCAGTAAATCACCCTTGCGAGCTACAGTTTGTATAAAATTGTATATTTGAGTATACCTAAAACGCTCGGTGGGTGGCATCTGGTATTTATCCACTAGAGACCGTTCGGATAGCATGCACTTATGATTGCACAAATCAGCTATGCATATAAGGCCTTTATTTGTCCACCATCCGAACCCCAGGGGAGTGAGGCCCGGGGTGAACTCCCTGTTTCTCAATTGCAGTGCTAGGGGATTAGGGGTGACTTAGAAAGTCCTTGAAAGTCTATCCCAGACTTCTAGAGAGAAAGAGAGAGTAGGACATAATATAATCACTCTTTCATTGGAAGCCACATTAAATGAGAGATTGGTTCAGGACGACAGGAATAGGATTCCATTGTCATCCATATGGCTTGGGTTTGCTGGGAGTGAAACCTAGAAAGTTGGACCAACTGGGCCGCATAGAAATACTTCTGTAAATCAGGTAGGCCAAGTCCCCCTTTAAGTTTTGGAGTATACATTGTATTTCTGTTCACCCTAGGCCTTTTATCTCCCCAAATAAACTTAAGGATCCTATTTTGAAACAATTGAAGGTCGTGTCTGACCAGTAGCACAGGTATGGTGTGAAATAGATATAGTAACCTCGGTAACACGTTAATTTTTATTGAGTGTAGTCTGCCAAACAACGATGGGGGGGTGAATTTGCCATTTAGCTAAATCGTCGGTCAACCTCTTAAATAGGACTGGGTAATTCATTTTATACAGTGTTTGAATCGAGGAGGTGAGATGTTTCCCTAGATACGGAAGAGCCTCCTGTTCCCATAAAAATTGGTAGGTCTGTTCCAGTGTTTCCTGGGTGGCTCTCTGCAATGAGAGATTTAAAGCCCTAGATTTGCTAGGGTTAATTTTTAACCCAGAGATATCAGAAAATGGTTGTAAAATTGCATGTAAGTTGGGAAGGGAAATGATTGGCGATGTCAGGGTCAGCAGGAGATCGTCTGCAAAAAGTAGGCACTTATGTTTGTAGCCTCCGCAGACTATTCCCCTAATATCCGGACACGTGCGAATCTTAACGGCCAGTGGCTCTATTGCTAGGGCGAATAACAGTGGGGATAAAGGGCAGCCCTGCCTAGTTCCCCTCCTAATGGCAAGCGATTGGGAGGAATACCCTCTCAGCATCAATGAGGCCGATGGTGTATCATACAGCGTTCGAAGGAGGGCCAGAAAGCGCTTGCCAAAACCAAAGCGATATAACACGTCAAATAGGTAGTTCCAGGAAAGGGAGTCAAACGCCTTCTGGATATCCAACGAAAGCAGCATCCCTTGTCTATGTCCCTTGCGGTCCCAGTCTGACTGTACTGCGGAAATTAAGTCTATTATCCTGCGGGTCTGATCCGAAGCCTTCCTATTCGGAACAAAACCAGCCTGGTCCGGATGAATGTAGTGTGGGAGGAAAGTGTTTAATCTAAAGCCCCGTACACACGGTCAGACTTTTGGCCAACAAACTTCATTTTGAGCAAGTTGGACCAACAATCCGACCGCGTGTACGCTCCATCGGACAAACTTTTTTTTTTTTTTTTTTCATCGGACAAATGTTGGGTCTGGAAACGGACAAACTTTTGCCCAACAAAAGTCAATGGAGCAAAGTCCGACCGTGTGTACAGAAAACCATCGGACTTTTGTCCGGTGGACAAAACAAATAATGTTAAAATCAACCAACAATAGCAGAAGTTGACCAAAGGGTGGCGGTAAAGAGCAGAAAAGAGCAGAAAAACCACGTGATGTTGGATAAAGTTTTGGGAAAGTTTGCAGAAAAGTTTGAGCGTGTGTATGCTATGGGTGTTCCCGACCAACTCTGTTCGGACAAAAAACCACGGAAAAGTCAGATGGAAGTCTGACCGTGTGTACGGGGCTTTAGGGCCAAAACTTTTGTTAATATTTTTAGATCCGTATTGATTAAGGAAATTGGGCGATAATTTGCACAGTCCCCAAGGTCCTTCCCTGGTTTCGGTATTACATTAAGATAGGCAACATTTTCATGACTGGGGATTTTATGTCCCCGTCTTAAATCATTTAAATAAGAACACAAATGGGGAGCTAGGAGTTCATGATATTTTCTGTAATAATGGCCGGTAAAGCCATCCGGTCCTGGGGCTTTAGAGGGGTGGATAGCCTTAATGGCGATTTTAATCTATGCTTCCGTAACATCCCCGTCCATCAGTTCTGTATGGGCCTGCATCAGTTTGGGCAATTGAATCTCGCGAAAGAACGTTTCAGCCTTAGAGGGCTCGTACTTGGTCGGTGAGTTATACAATTTGGTGTAGAATTTATGGAATTCCTGGAGAATCAATTCAGGGTTTTGAGTGGGATGTCCAGTGGGTAACCTTAATTTCGGTAAGGTCGGTGTATATGGTCGGGGTACTAATTTCCTAGCTAACATTGTAGTGGGTTTATCACCCATGGTATAGTATCTGTGTTTGGACCAGCTGATGTGTTTCTCCGCTTGGGTGGTCAAACTCAGGTTGAGTGCTAACCTTGCTTCGTCTATCTTATGTCTGATGTCAATCTGAGGATGTCTATGTTGTTCCTCCATTAAGGAGTCTAGGTTCACTTCCAATTGCCGAATTGTTTGTTCTCGGGACCATTTCGCTCTGGCCGCTAATTGAATCAGTTTACCCCGTATTGTTGCTTTATGGGCAACCCAATTGATTGCAGGGGATGTATCCGACGATTTTCTTCTCAACCTTTAACTCTCTGCTTCGTCCCCTGCCCCTTCTACCCACAAACTCACTCACTGTCCAAGAGATTGCCAATCACTTCAAGGACAAAATTGATGCAATTCGTGAGGACACCTCCACTGTCCGTACATCTTTACCACCCAACATAACTTGCCTAACGACACTTTCAACACTCTCCTCTTTTGAATTGGCTACTATTGAAGAGGTTACAAAACTTTTCTCAGATGCCCACCTAACCAATTGACCCTTGGACCCTGTTCCCTCACAACTACTAGGGTCACCCTCCTCTTCTATCCAATGCTCCCCCATACTCACATCTTCAATCTCTCCCTCTCTAGTGGCACCTTCCCCACCCCTCTAAAACATGCGCAGATCACTCCCATACTTAAAAAGCCCTCACTGGACCCCACCAACCTGAACAACTTAAGGACCATCTCATTGCTCCCATTCACCTCTAAACTTCTAGAATGCCTAGTCCTCAACTGTCTTGGCTCCTACCTCAGTGAAAATAACCTTCTTGACCCCTTACAGTCTGGCTTTCGCTCGCAGCACTCCACGGAAACTGCCTTACTAAAACTCACTAACGATTTACTAACTGCTAAAACCAACAGCCAGTACTCCATACTCCTTCTATTTGACCTCTCTGCAGCCTTTGATACCGTTGACCCCCTGCTCAGTGGCGGCTGGTGTTCAATTTTTTTTGGGGGGGGCGCAAACAAAGTGAAAAAAAAAAATCATCAATTGCCGCCACTGTGCCCATTAAACGCAGCCACTGTGTCCAAACGCCACCAGTTTGCCCCCTCAAATGCAGCCAGTTTCCCCCCAAATGCAGCCAGTTTGTCCCCAAAATACAGTCAGTTTCCCCCCAAATGCAGCCAGTTTGTCCTCAAATGCAGCCAGTTTCCCCCCAAATGCAGCCAGTTTGTCCCAAAATGCAGCCAGTTTGTCCCCAAATGCAGCCAGTTTCCCCCCAAATACAGCCAGTTTCCCCCCAAATGCAGCCAGTTTGTCCCCAAATACAGCCAGTTTGTCCCCAAATGCAGCTAGTTTGTCCCCCCCAAATACAGCCAGTCCTGCACTTACCTTCCTCGGGTCAGCGCCGTCCTTCTTCCGTCCTCAATGTCTTCTCCCGCCCTCGATGTCGCTTCAGCCAATCAGGTGTAGCCATCAGAGATTTTACAAGTATTCGAGGGCCGAAAAAAAAAAATCAGTTATGTACTGTGTCCCCATCAGAGCTTTCCATACACCTGTGTCCTCATCAAAACCTTCCACACGTCTGT
This sequence comes from Rana muscosa, assembly GCA_029206835.1. Lineage (NCBI taxonomy): Eukaryota > Metazoa > Chordata > Amphibia > Anura > Ranidae > Rana > Rana muscosa. The sequence continues at coordinate 413,951,490 of CM055118.1, read as the reverse complement.
GTCCCTCTTTAGAGACTCCCCATCAGCAATGTCCCCATCAGCGGTGTCCTCATCACTGTCCCCATCAGCGGTGTCCCCATCAGCAGTGACCCCATGCCCCCATCAGCAGTGTCCCCATCAGCAGTGTCCCCATCAGTGGTGTCCCCATCAGCGGTGTCCCCATCAGCAGCGTCCCCATCATTGCTGATGGGGACAACGCTGATGGGCACACCAATGATGGGGATGCCGCTGATGGGGACACCGCTGATGGGGACACTGGTGTCCCCATCAGCAGTGTCCCCATCATCGCTGATGAGGACAACGCTGATGGGGACAGCATGATGGGAACACTGCTGATGGGGACACCGGTGTCCCCATCAGCGGTGTCCCCATCAGCGGTGACCCCCATGTCCCCATCAGCGGTTTCCCCATTGCTGATGGGGACACCTCTGATGGAGACACTGCTGATGGGCACACCAATGATGGGGATGCCGCTGATGGGGACACCGGTGTCCCCATTAGCGGTTTCCCCATCAGCAGTGTCCCCATCAGCGGTGTCCCCATCAGCAGTGACCCCCATGTCCCCATCAGCGGTGTCCCCATCAGCAGTGACCCCCATGTCCCCATCAGCGGTGTCCCCATCAGCAGCATCCCCATCATAGCTGATGGGGACACCGCTGATGGGGACACTGCTGATGGGCACACCAATGATGGGGACGCCGCTGATGGGGACACCAGTGTCCCCATTAGCGGTGTCCCCATTAGCGGTGTCCCCATCAGAGGTGTCCTCATTAGTGGTGTCCCCATTAGCCGTGTCTCCATTAGCCGTGTCCCCATTAGCCGTGTCCCCATTAGTGGTGTCCCCATTAGTGGTGTCCCCATCAGAGGTGTCCCCAGCAATGTTCCCATCAGCACAGCAATGTCCCCAGAAATATCCCCATCAGTAGAGCAATGTAGGAATCTCCCCTGTAGTGTGCTTATCAGCATTGTGCAACTTTAATTTTACATGCTCAGCCTCTTACCTCCGTACTAGCCGACTTCAGCCCGCTGTTTGAAGTTTAAATCCTTCCACGAGTGACGTCTCTGAGCCTGTGACGATACTCGTGGAAGAATCTTAACTTCAAATAGTGGGCGGGAAGAGGGGAGGTGCCACGCCTCGGCGGTCCCAGGCAGCAGCCAATGTAAAGTAAACAGCGTGGCTTCTATTGTTAAAAAAAAAAAATGGCGTGGCAGCATGGGCGGCTTTGTTTACAGGACCTCTCAGCTGCGGGCCAGATAAAACGCACAAGCGGGCCGGATGTGGCCCGTGGGCCGGGGGTTGGAGACCCCTGGTATAGCCTATACTAAATTCAGCTGATGCCATACGGAAGTCAGCCATCTGACTGCAGTCTGAAGATTATTAACTGTGACTGTGATTTTATACTGTAAAGTGTTTTCTTACTTGCAAAGTTGAGAGATTCTACACTGACAGTCTGACACTGTGCTGCTGTCTTAACTTGTAAGTTCAAGTTGCTCGTTCCTCCTCAGCGGCGCTAGCTCGGCTCCTCTTGGTTGCAGCAGGCAGCTCTCTACGCTCCTCCCATTAACCCCTCTAGCCTCAGACCGTGAGTGACGTCACGCCGTCAGGACGGTGCTGTAGTTGTAAATTTAGGGGGAGGGAAGTCGTGGGCGGCACAGTGGCAGCGATGATGTCTATTGGCTGGCGCCGGCCGGCCGGGTGCAGGTCAGAGCGAGCGTGATCGTAATGTCCATGTCCTGACTCCTGTCCATGTCATGATGTCCATCCCTGCGCGTGAGGCGGCCACGGCGGGCCCGCGGCAGTGCGGCTAAATGATACTTGGCAAGTTGGCTGGTGGTCATTCAAAAAGACAGCCCTGCCCTCTTAATCTTCTTGTATTTTATTGTATTGTAACTGTATTGTCTCCCTTTTATATTGTAAAGTGCTGTGTAAACTGTTGGCGCTATATAAATCCTGTATAATAATAATAATAATATATGGCATTGAAATTTCTTGATTTTATGTGAGAACATTAGTGTTGTCTTATATTGTTACATTGTGCTACATGATTACTTTTAGTGTTTTATTGTATCAATTTGCTCTTTTGTGGTGGGCGTCCTAGTTGTTGAACTTTTAGTCTAAAACTGAGGGGACCGTATTTTCCAATAGAACGCTTTTAATTACATAATTATATAATGGAACACTTACCCAACATTACTTTTTTTTTTTTTTTACGATTCTATGATCTTTGAGTACTTTATTTATCATATAGTGCTCATAATTGTCCTCAACTCATCCATTTACTTACTTATCAATTATGTATTATTTTCATGCAAGGAAATAATTTTGCCCTTATGCGACATGTAACCTTTGGTTTTTCTTGTCTTAAGGTCACCAAAAAAGTACAAAGCCCTGCATTTTAATCTTGTACGATAGATTTGAAGGAGTCTTTTTATTATAATATATATATACACTATATTGTCAAAAGTATTGGGACACCTGGTTTTACACACACACATGAACTTTAACCACTTGACAACCAGGCCAATTCTGACATTTCTCTCCTACTGTACATGTAAAAATCATTATTTGTTTGCTAGAAAATTACATAGAACCCTCAAACATTATATATGTTTTTTTAGCAGAGACCCTAGAGAATACAATGGCGGTTATTGCAACTTTTTATCTCGCACGTTTCATGCTTAAAAAACAAAAAACAAAAACAGTAAAGTTAGCCCAATTTTTTTAGGTACATAGATACCTAACATGTCACGCTTAAAAATTCAACACGCTCGTGGAATGGCGCCAAAATTCGCTACTTAAAAATCCCCATAGGCGACGGTTTAAATTTTTTTTACTGGTTACATGTTTTGAGTTACAGAGGAGGTCTAGGGCTAGAATTATTTCTCTCGCTCTAACGTTCGCGGTGACACCTCACATGTGTGGTTTGAACACCGTTTTCATATGTGGGCGGGACTTACGTATGTGTTCGCTTCTGCATGCGAGCACATGGGGACAGGGGCACTTTATTTTTATTTTTTTATTGTTAATTTTACTTAAACATTTTTATTTTGACACTTTTTAAAAAATAAATAAAAATTTTGATCACTTTTATTCCTATTACAAGGAATGTAAACATCCCTTGTAATAGGAATATGGCATGATGGGTCCTCTTTACAGTGAGATATGGGGGGTCAATAAGACCCCACATCCCACCTCTAGGCTGGGAAGCCTGAAATAAAAAATAAAATAAAAGATCACCGCTTCCCAGCTGAAGCGGGCGCCGTTTTTTTGAATGCAGAGGCCGGGCGTGACGTCATAACATCGCGCCCGGCCTCTGACGATCATAGAGACTCCGGCGACCATCTGGTCCGCCGGAAATCTCTATCGTCAACATCTGGGGCCGGCGGATCCATTCTCTGACTCACCGATCGCAGCGGTGAGTCGGTAGAAGCACAGGAGGGCGGCGGGAGGGGGGACGTCCCCTTTCGCCGCCTGTAAGTATGATCAAGTGGCGGAACAGCCACTATAATCATTCTTATGGTGTAGGGAATCGCCGGCTGAAAATGACTGTAACGGGAGTCCCTTTGGGCATAGGGTGACTGAGGAAATATATCTTGTACTACCTAAATGGGTCTGTAATATTAATCCACCATATTCCCCAGGATATCTGTAAAGAACTATTTACTGTTTGTTGATCCTGAACTCAACAGGTTAATTGAAAGGGCTGATGTGTTCAACTTCAATCACCTGTCTGCCTGTGTAATGTTAATGAATCCCAACTATTCTAAAGATCTTTTCATTGTGGGGTGTGATAATTAACTCTGTAATTGTGGGTATTGTAAATTAGCAGACAGACAGTCTGGGGAACATAAAGGTTATGCATAGGCATTTAAGCTGAAAAGGGATTAGCTAATGAACTCACCTGTTGTCTGCTAAGAGATGTCAGAATAATGTGTATTGGGGGCTCATTATGTGACCATTGTGTGATGTTGTGGGTGGAGTTGTTCATTTGGACTACAGTATTCGTTTAGTGTATATAAAAGCCTGTTCTTCTCTCAATAAAGTGTCAGACCAGTTGGAAACCTCATACAGAGCGTTTGTCTCGCATTTCTGGAAGAATTATTCCTATGGGTCTCGGTCGCCTGACTGTGGAGTGTCGGTAGAGGATGTGTGTTCGGAGAGGGAATATCCTAAACGGCGTTAACCCCTTTCATACTTGGGGTGCCGTTACAATGACAATATCTGAATGATGCCTGAAGCTGCACCCATCATTCAGATATACCACCACAAAGCCCAGGACGTCTTTAGACGTCCGACCGTCGGCAAGTGGTTAATGGCATCCGAGTCTAAAGCCTCGTACACACGACCGGTTTTCTCTGCAAGAAAACTGCTGGGAGAGCTTTATGCCGAGAAAACCGTGCGTGTGTATGGTTTCTTGTCAGGAAAACTCCCGGGAATCTCGACGAGAAAAATAGAGAACCTGCTCTCTATTTTTCTCGTCTGGATACTCTGCAGTGTTTCCTGCTGAGAAAAACGTTTGTGAGTATGCTTACCTGTCCCCAGGTAAACCCGCGCATGCTCGATGAGACTTCGACGCATGCGTGGTAGCATACAAGGGTAGTGTAGGGTGTAGTAAGATGGCGGCAACGGCATCAAATGTCAATGAGTGCTGGCTCATCGTAGTCGATGACGTCACCGCGTTCTTACCATTCAAAAGAACGGCGGTTCTTTTGAATGGCCGTCTGTACACAGGGCTTGGCAAGACAAGCTTGTCAGGAATCCCGTTGAGAAAACCAATGTTTTTTTTTTGACGGGATTCCCGCCCGTGTGTACAGGGCTTTAGTCCGTAGGGTTTAATATTAAGTTGGCCCACCCTTTGCAGCTATAACAGCTTCAACTCTTCTGGGAAGGCTGTCCACAAGGTTTAGGAGGGTGTCTATGGGAATGTTTGACCATTCTTCCATCAGTGCATTTGTGAGGTCAGGCACTGATGTTGGATGACAAGGCCTGGCTCGCAGTCTCCGCTCTAATTCATCCCAAAGGTGTTCTATTGGGTTGAGGTCAGGACTCTGTGCAGGCCAGTCAAGTTCCTCCACCCCAAACTGGCTCATCCATGTCTTTATGGACCTTGCTTTGTGCACTGGTGCGCAGTAATGTTGTAACAGGAAGGGGCCGTCCCCAAACTGTTTCCACAAAGTTGGGAGCATGAAATTGTGCAAAATGTCTTGGTATGCTGACGCCTTAAGAGTTCCCTTCACTGGTATTTAGGTAGTCCTAAGTAGAGGGGGTTTGTGTAGTCGAGTCGAGAATTGATGATTGTTCCGACTATTACCGCTGTATCCTCTTCCGAGATGAAGGGGATGAGTCTACGCAGTAGGCGGAGAAGATAATGGGATCTGCTGACTACTGATCCTATTTGTGCATCCATCGACATCTCTGATTCAAAGGTGACTCCGAGGCTTTTGACTTTGGTACCTGGGGTGATGATCTGTCCAAGGATGGTGGGTGGTGTCCATGAGGTCCTAGCTTTAGTCTTTCGGTTTGTGTGGAGGAGAAGAAGTTCTGTTTTGGATCCGTTGAGTTTGAGGGAGCTCTCAGTCATCCGATCATCGATCAATGCGAGGCATTTTTCTAATCCGTGGTATTGGTCATTTTTTTGGTGATCCGAAAGTAAAGTTGAGTGTCATCAGCGTAGGAGTGGTAGCACAGGTCCTGTTCGCTGATGATTTTGAGGAGTAGGCGGAGGTAGATGTTGAAAAGCATGGGTGACAGGGGTGATTCTTGAGGGACTCCGCAAGAAATGGTGCACGAATATGTACAGGCAATGCTCGTAACAAGTACAGTATGCGCTGCAAGATATACATTTTTGTATTTGTAAGGTCCAAACCAAAAGTTGGCCTGTGTGTCACTGAATGAGGACTGCTTTAATCTTGAAACCCCTGTAAGGGCCACTGATTTGCTTCAGGTTCCTTTTCCAGGTTAGTGCAACAGCAGCCAGGCACACAGCAACAGTCGCTCTTCTGGCTCAATGAATAGTCTAGGGGTTGCCTTTTTGAATATTTATTGCTTAGCAAACTTGGATAGGGCATAGGGAGCAATGAACAGTAATGAGAGGACACTCTTCCCCCTGTCGCTACTTCTTAGGACAGTCCCTTTAGCAAAGGGAAATGGACAGGACTGAGACACCACAGAGATATCCCAGGCCAGGCAAGCACTTGCACAAAATACTGTCACTGCCCCCACCTATGACAGGTCTTCACAGCAAGGAGCACTGGATGGGCGGATGCATGTAGACAAAAAACACAAAATATCCAAGCTCAACTTACCAACCAATCAGCAACCAAATGAATTCACCTGTCTAACAGTGCGTTTAAAAACAGGGGTTTAGTTGCACGCATTTGCAAATACATGTGTAAGCTGCAGGCCCCGTCAAGGCTCCCTGTGTACTGCAGTCCTAACTCTAAAATTTAAGGTCTCCTCAGTGGAAGCACATGTATGCTGATGGATAGATGAAGGGCAGATGACTGGAGGGAGCCCCACCCTCCTTAAAGGGGCAGGAGCACACTAGACACCCAGCACATAGAAGCAAAGGTGCTAGTGCGTTGCCTGACCACAATGACATCAATACACAAAATACTGTCACTGCCCCCACCTATGACAGGTCTTCACAGCAAGGAGCACTGGATGGGCGGATGCATGTAGACAAAAAACACAAAATATCCAAGCTCAAGCACTTGTACCGATGCAAGAGACAGCAGCAACAACAGTCTCCAGGATCTTACACAAATGCCTGTACTTACAATTTCAATATTTGGAAGCCTCCTTCCAATATCAGTCTGATCAATATTCCAATCGCACACGTTCCTGGTAAAATGGCTCATAAAATATGGTGGGTGCTGCAGCGATTACCAGTTGGGTCCTGGAGACATCAAACAATCGAACATATTCGCCAGCACACCAAGGATCGTCCAATTACGTCCAAAAAAGTTTTATTGCAAAAAAATCACATCACAAAAGTGCAACGTTTCGGAGTCACGCAGGACCCCTTCGTCAGGCCTCCAATATCAGTCGGACATTTTCCCGTGAACTCTCCAGACCAGATCCTCAGTTGAATCCCTTTATTAGCTTCAGAGACTTTCAGCAAACAGGCCCACCAGCTTAGGCATAGCTGGGACCTCAATGAGCACAAGTAGAAGCTTGGCTGCCTAGAAGGGCAGCAGCCATTTAGGCTGGAAACTTTTCTTCCTGGACAAGAACAGAACTGCATCAGACTCCTGGCTATTTATGCACTCCCCAGCCACCTACTATGTACCCTGCCCCAGGGATTGGCTGATACTACACAAATATTCAGGTTGCTAATTTGTTCCATCCCAACCCACTATATTCTGGGATCCGACAGAAAACAGGGGAGCAATCAAACCTGCAGTCTGCAAAGCTGAAAACAACCACAAACTGCTCCACTGATTACTGGGAAACCAAAAAAAAGCTAAATTTACCTATCCAGTTACCTGTCTAGTAGGGTGCTACAAACAGAAGGTGGTGGGGGGTGGTGGGGGCTTGCGAATGAACTAAGTAGAATTTGGAGGAGGTCCACTGGTGATATTGTTGGCCAAATATTGAATAGTTGAGTTTGACCATTTGAAGGGAAAATTATCTCGTAGCGTTTTGTAATATCATGAAGGTGAGAAAAATGTTCAAAGCCTCCGACTTTTGATAATTTATTTGGAAATTTTGGCAGAGCGGGAGATATCCACCTTCACCTCCTTGATCTTGGATACAAGTGTTCTCCGGCACAAGGAGGTGGCATCTAGCACTGTCTTGCAACTGATCAGGCTCTGGTGTAGTTGGCCTCCTGCGTCTCCTGCTGGTCAGCCACCATCTTTATCCTGCCACCAGAACTGTCTGGAAATAGAGTCCTTGGCTGTCTTGGAGGCGGACATGTGGATCCCAATGGTGAGCTGTGTGACAGTGGAAAGACTCTGGTCAATGGGAAGAGGTTTGTAGGTCAGTTTGTTGAAGGAGTATGTTGTAGACAAGGAATAGTTTGTGGCAGAGTGCTCAGTTCCTGTTTGTCACTGCATAGTGGTGCAGGCCATGTCCTGGGATTCTTGTGTTTACATGTAGCGGTACCCCTGTGGGGGCTGCTGATAGACTCTATACCCCACCGGCCACCCTGCCTCTGCAAATCCTCTCTTACCTCTGACACCTTGGGTTCCATTCTGAAATATTGCGTTAGTAATGAGAAACTCACACAGTATTACTGAACCACTCAGAAATGTTTACTGAGATAAAGAATGAACACAATAAAAGATATGAATGAACACAACTTATGTTTGATGAGAAATATCACTTGACACTGATATACAAGGGTGTGTACCTGCCAGAAAAAAATAGATTTTTTCTGGCAGTGGCTTTGGACCAAACTCTTTACATCAGATTTGAGTGTAAGTACCGTGTATTCTAGCCGGGTTTTCTTTGTAACACCAGCTGAGTACTAATTTTAATTGGTTAGTTCACCTGTAACCTAATGATAACATATTAGAGCAGTATATAGGTGATTGTGGTGACTAGCTCCAATAGGTAACGACTGAGCGCTGATATTTGCGTGAAACGCGTCTACCTTTTTGTCCCCTGCTCCATCTGTCAACCACTTGTCACATGAAGCTTCAATAAAAGGATTTTTGGAAGTGCAGCCGTCCGGAATTATTTCTTCACGTTACACAGCATGCGAGCTGGGCTAGCACCTGACTAGTGTGTGTGGGGATTAACCAGAGACTCGCGCACCTGGAGCAGCTTTTCTCACCGAATATATTTGCCCTGCACTCTCATGCCTGGCAAAAATGCTTTAAACCCTACCGGGTTAATAAAACTTCTGATATCTGACCGTGCTCATAAATGAGGATAGCTCCACATGAAAATGAAAAAGAGTGCCTCCAATAGTGTAGTAACGTAAAACAATTTATTAAAAATCGATGTACAAACACTTCAACCATTGAACTCACATCTCATAAAACATAAAAGGCATCAAAAGGCAAACTCCTGTTATTGAGCTGTAGTGGTGTATTGTGGTCACAGCGGACCTGCGATAAACCTCTATGTCTCACCCTTCATGCTTCACTCGATCACTTGCAAGTATCCGAAAGCGTCACAACCGGAAACACAGAAAGTCATGCGTCACAGATGGTTGCCGTACAGCCATGCCCCGAACATGTTTCGTCATTCTGACTTATTCATGGGATTTGCTCCCAGCCTCACCAACCTGTTCATGGCAGAGTGGGAGGATAGACATGTCTTTAATAAACCTCGACCCCAACTAAAACTCTACCGCAGATTTATTGACGACCTCCTGTTTATATGGGAGGGGTCTTGAGAATCTGCGGTTGAGTTTTTGGAACATCTTAACAATAATACTAATATTATTGTGTTGGATCATGAAATTAGTGAAGTCTCCGTAAACTTCTTGGATTTGACTATTATGAAGATTGACAACACATTGAACACTAAAGTGTTCTTCAAACCAACCGATAGAAACAGCTATTTGTCCATTAGGAGTGGCCATCATCCAGCTTGGATCAGGAATATTCCTAAGGGACAAATGCTAAGGGTCAGACGTAACTGTACTGAACCTGAGGATTATTTTGTACAGGTCAGTATATTGAGGGATAAATTCATTCAGAAAGGGTATAGTGGAGATGTATTAGAGAGAACTATTACAGATATAGCTAAAATCCAGAGGGAAGAGTGTTTGAGTAAGCATCATGTCTTGATGTGAAACGTGTTAGCCTTGTTACCTGCATGTCCACTTCTTTATGTTTGATTTGCTTTTGATGGTTTTTTGAATGAATACTTTTGTATTTTTTGGATTTTTATTACTTTTTCAAAATAAACCCTTGAACAGAGTGCGGCAGTCCAGGAAACTTTCTTTCTCCAGGGTTAAACATTGAGCTGGATCTCAATTGTTTTATTAATAACTTTTTCAAAATATGCGTTATACTATGAGCACAAATTTACAGTGCTAAAATTGTGCTATTATGTGCTCTGTTAATTCCATTGATGTGTATATGATGCTTGGGAATGAAGGAGACGCTCCCCTAACCCTCCGTCCATGGCAGAGTGGTTCCAACGTATTGGTAAAATTGCAGAAATGGAAGATCTCATCCACCAGGCAAGAGATACGCCTTCCAAATTCACCCATATTTGGTCTTGCTGGATACTTTTCACTAATACAGATGAATACAAACGGGTTATTATACGATAGGTCATTAAGATTGATAAAGAGACATTTATGACTGGTAATTCCCCTCCCTCACCTTTTTAACCTCTCTTGCTTTTCTTGATACTCCATTTCCCTTTTCCTTTATGCTGAAATATCTGAACACTTTTATTGTATCTATATGGCTCTTCTAGCTATATATACTTACATTGTTCTTCTAATCCCAGTTAGAAGGCGATTCCTTCTTTTTCATCTCAACACTTTTTTTTTCTTTTTTTTTAATCTTAATATTCCTATAGTTTTGTTATATATTTGAGATTCTTTTAATTCTTAGGATTTAGTCCTATCGGGTACAATTCTCACTGATATTTTATCACTATCTTCTTGATGTACCTGTTTATGTGGTTTAGTTTTCTTAGATGTGAAGTTATTTTATTTTTCTGCTTCATCACATTATTTGAACTTATCTTTGAGACTGTAAAAAATTACATCTGTATTTTATGTGGCGGCTGCGTCCGCATTTATTATCCTTATGTACTTCTGTGTACGCTTACAATAAAAACTTCTCAAAAAAAAAAAAAAGAGAATGAAGGAGAATGCTACCTTTAGTGAAATTATCTAACTGTCAGCAGGCACTGAAGTGATTAAATCTTGAGCGCCACATTCTACTTTACACAATAACACATCATTGGTGAATTTGAAAATCATGCTTGCCCAAGGTCTAGTTTATTTCGTTTGTTTAACTTAATTTTAAATTTTTTAGTTTAATTTAGTTTATAATAATATTTTTTTTAAATATATATTTTTCCTCTATCCATTCATCAATATGCAGTCTACATTAAGCATTTGTATCTGTGCCTTGCCTAATGAAACATGTAGGCTAGTGTCCAGTAAAACGGTTTATTGCAATTTTTTTTCAAAAAGGTCACACAAAAACCCTATTCGACCTCCTGGCCGCCCTATAGTAAGCGGATTGGATTCCGTTACATCTAGGGTAGGTAAATTTGTGGACGTTTTTCTACAACCAGTAGTGTCCAAAACACCAGCGTTTTTGAAAGATTCGATGCAAATCATTCGGGAGTTATCTCAGCTTACAGTGGAGGAAGATGTTTTATTAGTAACAGCGGACGTCTCCTCCCTGTATACTATTATTCCCCATGACCTGGGATATAAGGCAGCGGAATTTTTTCTGAAAAAGGATTTGTCTATAAAATCTTCAACACTGGATTTTGTAATGCAGCTTCTATGTTTTGCCATGGAACATAATTATTTTTACTATGGTGGTCAGTTTTATTTACAGAGTACTGGTGTTGCAATGGGGGCAAAATTTGCCCCCAGCCTTGCGGGCCTGTTCATGGCCCTATGGGAAAACGACAAACTTTTCTCCTTGGAAGAGCCCCGCCTCCTTTTTTGGCGAAGATACATAGATGACGCGTTTTTTCTATGGAAGGGAGACGTGGAGTCTCTAAATGAGTTTATGATTAAACTTAATACCAATGATTGGGGGATCCTTTTCACATATGAATGCAGCGCACTTTCTGTCAATTTTTTAGATCTGGTGATATTTAAGGATCAAGGCATACTTCTTACCAAAACCCATTTCAAGGGGACTGATAGAAATGGGTATATCCCAATGGACAGTGGACATCACCCTAATTGGCTCAAGGCTGTTCCCAAGGGCCAATTTCAGAGGGTGAGACGTAACTGTTCACGACTTGAAGACTATGCAGCTCAAGCCACAATCTTGAAGAATCGGTTTGTGGATAAGGGTTATAAACCGGCTATCCTGGACAGAGCTATACACGATGTCGCAATCATGGATAGAGAAGGCCTTTTGGTTCCCAAAAATAAGGAAACAAAGAAAATGAATATAGAAATACAGTGGTCCTTTTTGACCACTTTTTCCTCTCATTTTTGGTGGGTCAACAAAACCATACGAAAACACTGGCAGGTACTCAGGTGCGATAAAGTTCTGGGACCTGAGCTCCCAAAATATCCGAAAGTCCTATATCGAAGGAATCAGAATCTGAAGGACTTGGTAGCCCCCAGTGTCGTTGACCCCCCTCCAAGAATTCGTTTATTTGGGAATTTGAAGGGCTTTTTTCCATGTCGACGGTGTAAAGTATGCTCTTCCTCTAAAACTATCCGGACCTCCACCTTTACTTCTGTCATGGATATGCATTAATGTCTGTCTGCCATCTTACCTTCCTCCTCATGTGTTCATCTAGAGACCAGACCTCCTTCACCTGGCTTCCTTTATAATCTCCTCCCAGCCTGACTCCACCCCAGGCCCTATCACTGAACACTATATTAACCTGTGCACTGCAAGCCTGCTTTGCTGATCAACGTGTTTGTTAGGCATTGTGTGTTTGGGTTCCTGCCTGCCGTGTGCTACGTCTGTCTCTCTGTTACGTTATTGGCTTGTCCCCGACCATCCCTGTCTGCTCGTGACCCTTGACCTTCGGCTCGTTCTTCGTTATCCTTGTCTGCTTGTGGCCCCTGACCTTCGGCTTGTTATTCGGTTCTCTCTATCGTGTGCTGCTGCTTCCCCTTATCCTACGGGGCGTGAGCTAGGAAACTCCAGGGGCCGCGACCTGGTCCCAGCCTGCAGCGTAACATCCTCACCACTAGAGGCCCTGGAGAAGACCAGCTGGGTCTTAGACTCCGCGCCCTGGGGAATCTTGGCTCTCGCTTCCGTTGGGATCCCGGTTGTGCTCCTCTGGTCCCGCTTTCCACAACCACCCAGTTTCCTATCCACAGAAGCCAGCCATAGGGTTCACTACCTCGCGGTGCACTCCTGTCCCCCTACGGTGTGCATCTGTCACCTGGCCACAGGTGACCCTGACAGTTTGATCAGCCATGAACCCGGCTGACATCCCGCTTCCCGCGGATGATCCATTGCAGGGCATAGTTCGCAGACTTGAGACCCAGGAATCAAATCAGACCCAGGTGATGCGATTCCTCCAGGATCTGGCTTCTCGATTCGAGCAGCTTCAGGTCTCCTTGGGAACCCCGAATCCGCAACCCCAAGTACAACCAGCGGCTGTACCTATCGCACCAGTCGCAGCCTCACACTCACTAAGATTGCCAGCTCCGTTCCGTTTCTCTGGGGACTCCAAGGCCTGCAGGGGGTTTCTCAGCCAATGCACTATTCATTTTGAGCTTCAGCCTCAAAGCTTCCTATCTGACCGGGCTAAGGTAGCCTATATCATTTCCCTCCTCTCCGGTGAAGCTTTGGCCTGGGCTGCCCCCCTGTGGGAGAGGAACGATCCGGTGGTTTCCAGTCTGTCCGAATTCTTGAAGCTCTTTCGTAATATCTTCGAAGAGCCGGCTCGGGCTTCTTCAGCGGCTAGTGCTGTCTTACGTCTTCGCCAAGAATCTAGTTCAGTGGGGCAATATGCTCTTCAGTTCCGTATCCACACAGCTGAATTGAGCTGGAATAATGAGGCCCTGGTCGCTACCTTTTTACATGGCCTCTCTGACCGAGTGAAAGACGAATTAGCGGGAAGAGCCATTCCCGTCGGTCTGGACGATGTAATTTCATTATGCAACCAGATCGACATTCGTTTTCAAGAGAGGTCCTTAGAAAAAAGACGCCAGCACTCTCTGGGTCCTAGCCAGTCTGAGCTCCCCTCCCTTCATTCCGTGGAGCATCCTCTACCTGCTGAAGAACCTATGCAGCTGGGCCGGACCAGACTAACCCCCGAAGAACGTGCTAGGCGCAGAACTCTGGGCTTGTGCCTCTATTGTGGGGGCAAGGGTCATTTTCGTGACTCCTGCTCGCTTCGTCCGGGAAACGCTCGGGTCTAATACATTTGGAAGGTGGAGTATTGGACCCAGAAACATCACCTTCTCGCCTGCTCTTGCCGGTGTCCCTTCATGTAGGCACTTCTCCTCAGTCAACCCTTGCATACCTGGATTCCGGGGCTGCCGGCAATTTCATGGATTGGAGAACTGCTTCTTCTATGAAGCTTACCCTTTCACCTCTCACTACCCCATTGGTAGTCTCGGCAATTGATGGCACTGTTCTCCCAGGGGGCCCTATTCGCTTCCAGACGCTACCCATTAGGATGTCGGTAGGGATTCTCCACCAGGAGTGGATATCCTTTCTTATTCTACCCAAGGCCTCTACCCCAGTTGTATTGGGCCTCCCTTGGCTACAGCTCCACTCTCCACATGTGGACTGGGTCTCTGGGCAGATCCTGGCCTGGGGTTCCTCATGTTTCTCGTCGTGTCTTCTCAAGGTGACCCCCAAGGAGAGTCTTCCGGTTGCTGCCACTTCTGTTTCTTCTGATCTTCCCGCCGCATACAGCGATTACCGGGATGTGTTCTGTAAAAAATCAGCTGAGGTGCTTCCTCCCCACAGGTCTTTTGACTGTGCTATTGATCTTGTCCCCGGAGCAACTCTACCCAGGGGTCGTACCTACCCTCTGTCCATCCCAGAGACCCAGGCCATGTCGGAGTATGTAGCAGAGAATCTGGAGAGAGGGTTCATCCGGAAATCCTCATCGCCTGCAGGGGCAGGGTTCTTTTTTGTTGCCAAAAAGGATGGTACCTTAAGACCCTGCATCGATTATCGGGGTTTAAATGCGGTTACTATTAAAAATCGATACCCCTTACCCTTAATATCTGAGCTATTCGATAGGTTGAAGGGTGCCTCCATTTTCACCAAGTTGGATCTCAGAGGCGCGTACAATCTCATTCGAATACGGGAGGGTGACGAATGGAAGACTGCATTTAACACTAGAGACGGGCATTACGAATATCTGGTGATGCCTTTTGGTCTGTGTAATGCTCCAGCCGTGTTTCAAAACTTTGTCAATGAAATCTTCAGAGATCTGCTGTACCAGTTTGTTGTCATCTATCTGGATGACATTCTGATCTTTTCTGAAAATCTGCTCGTCCACAGAAACCATGTCCGCACTGTACTTCAACGTCTTAGAGAGAACAATCTCTATGCCAAGCTGGAGAAATGTTCCTTTGAATGTTCTGAGGTCCTGTTTTTGGGGTGCTTTGTCTCATGTTCGGGGCTTCGTATGGACCCTGGGAAGGTCTTGGCTATCACCAACTGGCCTCTTCCTGCTAGCCTCAAGGCCACACAGCGCTTTCTTGGCTTCACTAATTATTATAGGCAGTTCATAAGGAATTACTCTTCCATTGCCGCGCCTATTATCGCTTTGACCAAGAAGGGTGTGAATGCCAGAGACTGGCCTCCCGAAGCTGTCTCTGCATTTCACAACCTGAAACAGGCCTTTGTTTCTGGCCCCCTCTTGAGGAGACCAAATCCTGGGAATGCATTTTTTATTGAAGTGGACGCTTCCTCAATGGGGGTGGGAGCTGTGCTTCTTCAAATCTTTGAGAAGAGACGCCAACCATGTGCGTTCTTCTCCAAAAAATTTTCTCAGGCAGAGAGGAATTATGCCATCGGTGATCGGGAACTTCTCGCAATTAAATTGGCGTTAGAGGAGTGGCGTCATCTCTTGGAGGGTTCCCCTCACTCCATAACGATCTTTACCGATCACAAGAATTTACAGTATCTACAGAATGCTAAACGTCTGAATCCTAGACAGGCCAGGTGGAGTCTCTTCTTTGCCCGTTTTAATTTCACGATTACCTACAAACCTGGTTCCTGCAACGGTCGGGCTGATGCGCTCTCTAGGTCATTTGACACTTTGGACGAGGAGTCCGCCCCTGAACCTGAGCCGATCATTCCCACCTCATGCATTGTTGCCCACTCTACCACCCTGAAGTCTAAAATTCCGCCTGGTAAGACCTTTGTCCCCACTGAGCTAAGAGCTAAGATCCTTCGTTGGGGACATGATTCCAAGGTGGCAGGGCATTCTGGATTCCTCCGATCCTTCCTACTCATCAGTCGTCACTACTGGTGGCCTAATCTCCGCTCAGACGTCAAAGACTACGTTAAAGCTTGTCATGTCTGTGCTCAGTCCAAATCCTCCACACAAGCTCCTGCTGGTCTCCTCATGCCCTTGCCTATTCCTAAGGAACCCTGGGCCCATATTGCCATGGATTTTATCACCGATCTCCCACTGTCTGAGAATAATACAGTCATTTGGGTGGTAATCGATCGATTCTCCAAGATGGCTCATTTTGTTCCTCTTCCTGGTCTTCCTTCTGCCCCTGCCTTGGTTCCCATTTTCATTCGAGAAATTCTCCGCCTACATGGGGTCCCTTCTCATATTGTTTCCGACAGGGGAGTCCAATTCACGTCTCGTTTTTGGAGAGCCTTTTGCAAATCCCTCAATATTGTCTTGGATTTTTCTTCTTCTTACCATCCCCAAACCAATGGACAGACTGAGAGGGTTAATAAGGAGTTAGAGGTCTTTCTTCGCACCTTTGTGTCTTCTCACCATGACGATTGGTCCTCTCTACTCCCGTGGGCAGAATTCTCCCATAACAATCATGTGAATACCAGTTCGCAGAAGACACCCTTTTTCACAGTTTATGGAAAACACCCTCAACTTCCTCTTCCTATGATCTGTTCTCCAGACATTCCAGCTTTGGCTTCGGTTCAGGAGTCTCTCAATTCCGTTTGGGGTCACGTTCATGATTCCCTCCGGGCAGCTGCTGAAAAATTCAAAGGCTTTGCCGACCGCCGCAGGCGTAAACCGCCTTCTCTTCAGCCAGGGGACAAAGTCTGGCTCTCTACCAGGAACATCAAGCTCCGAGTTCCTTCTCTGAAGTTTGCTCCACGATTCATCGGTCCATACACGGTAACTGCTAAACTGAATCCGGTTTGTTTCAAACTCCAGATTCCTAAGAGCCTTAAAATCACTAACTCCTTTCATGTTGCTCTTCTAAAGCCTTTAGTCCTCAATAAATTCTCTCGTCCTCTTCCTACCGTGGCGCCTGTCTCTGAGGATAATCAGGAGTACGAGATCAGTCAAATTCAGGACTCCCGACTCTGTAAAGGCGTTCTTCAGTACCTCGTTCATTGGAAAGGGTTTGGTCCTGAGGAGAGGTCTTGGATCACTGCATCTGAGGTCTTTGCACCTCGTCTGTTAAAGGAGTTTCATCTGAAGTTTCCCTCTAAACCTGGGCCCAGGCGGGGAAGGGGGAGGCCTCGTAAGAGGGAGGGTACTGTCATGGATATGCATTAATGTCTGTCTGCCATCTTACCTTCCTCCTCATGTGTTCATCTAGAGACCAGACCTCCTTCACCTGGCTTCCTTTATAATCTCCTCCCAGCCTGACTCCACCCCAGGCCCTATCACTGAACACTATATTAACCTGTGCACTGCAAGCCTGCTTTGCTGATCAACGTGTTTGTTAGGCATTGTGTGTTTGGGTTCCTGCCTGCCGTGTGCTACGTCTGTCTCTCTGTTACGTTATTGGCTTGTCCCCGACCATCCCTGTCTGCTCGTGACCCTTGACCTTCGGCTCGTTCTTCGTTATCCTTGTCTGCTTGTGGCCCCTGACCTTCGGCTTGTTATTCGGTTCTCTCTATCGTGTGCTGCTGCTTCCCCTTATCCTACGGGGCGTGAGCTAGGAAACTCCAGGGGCCGCGACCTGGTCCCAGCCTGCAGCGTAACATCCTCACCACTAGAGGCCCTGGAGAAGACCAGCTGGGTCTTAGACTCCGCACCCTGGGGAATCTTGGCTCTCGCTTCCGTTGGGATCCCGGTTGTGCTCCTCTGGTCCCGCTTTCCACAACCACCCAGTTTCCTATCCACAGAAGCCAGCCATAGGGTTCACTACCTCGCGGTGCACTCCTGTCCCCCTACGGTGTGCATCTGTCACCTGGCCACAGGTGACCCTGACAACTTCTAACACTACCTCCAAGGAATATTCTATATCGGAACTGATCACGTGTGGGACTGTGGGGGTGATATACCTCCTAAGTTGTCCCTGCGGGCTCCAGTATATTGGGAGGACTACCCGCGCTCTGAAGGTCAGGATAGGCGAGCATCTTTCAAATATCCGTAGGGGCTTCATTGGACACAGTGTTTCCTTACATTTCCGTCAATTCCATGATCGTAACCCATCCCTACTTGGGGTCATAGGGATAGAGAAGCATGTTCCCCACTGGAGAGGAGATAATTTGAAACGTTGTATATCCCGTAGGGAAACGAGATGGATTTATGACATGGCCTGTTACAGCCCTTTGGGCTTTAATATAGAATGGGACATCAATTGTTATATTAATAACAGTTGATGTCCCAGAAGGGAGTTGGAGCCCCTTTTTTTGATGCAGTTCTCTGATTGGTTTTGTGAGATCAGGGGATTTCGGAAACTTGGTAACTAATATACTGTGAATGTTTTTCTAGTTTGTTGGGTCCCTTCTCCTCCCATATAAAGTTTTTTTCCACTTACAAGTGGCCCTCCTTTCTTCTTTTTTCCTTGGTGAAACAAATAATATTCATATGTTAAATAAGAATTAATAAATTTAAAAATGCCCCTAATATGCCAATATTTTGAGGAAAGGGCAGAGAAGTGTGTTGTTTTGAAAATATATGCCTGCACGCCTTGGGTTAATGGCACACGTGTAGCTAAATGGCTGCACTAGAAATATATTATAATCATCATGTATTTTTATATATTTCATATTCTCCCTTTCCTCATCAGATATTGATATATATTAATTTTTATCAATTTTAAATTTTTATTAAGTTAAAAATATTTCATATATATTTTTATTTTTAATTGCATTTGCATTCATTGTCATTTTTATTTTCATTTTTATTATATATGTATTTATGCCAGGATTCCATTTGAGTTTCGTCCATTTCCATGATATGTCCTTAAAGCATATTAATTATAAAATGGATTTTCCAGCCAACATGTAAATTCATGTTTGCCTTAAAATACCAATGATTAGGAAAATGCTGTATATGTCATGGGCTGAACGAATGTTGTCGGCAGTATGACTGCATGCAGGGGATTGTATTGGCATAAGAATTTTTGGCTGTCTTTTTTCTAAACACCGGGGACGCGGGGCTTATTCCTGCGCTTCCGGTGTCATTAGATTGTAGTCTTCTATAAAGTGCGTGGAGTGTGACCTCCGAGTATTGCCTCCTTCCCTGTTGATGCCTTGTATAGGAGAAACGCAGCGTCGGGCGGAGCAATCATCTCTGACGTCACCACGCTCCAGCTCAGTGGTCTGAGCCGCGGCTGGTTGTCTTATTTACACCGCGTTTTTTAAAATACTTTTGTTCAGAGACTCTGGATGTTAGCTCCTGTTGTTTTAATAAAGGGACCTTTTGTTGATATACTGCACCATGAGTCTCCCCCTATCTCTTTTTTGATACCCATACTGAATCATTGTGGAATCGATCCTGACTACAAGGAAACTGTGTCCCTGAACGATCCAAGGGAGAGAGCGGACCAGCTTCAGGACGGATGCTTTTGATGTGTTGAGCCTGTATGATCTCCGTAATAGAGATCCACCGGAGTCGGTAAGCCCCCACTCTTTCCATTTTTATGTCATCTGGCTGGAAAACTGTCGGAGGAAGATTTCAATCCTTCCCTGTTACAATTTCCTTTTTCATGCAGTTTTGAATGCAGCGAGTCATCTCACAACCTATTTACAGTCACTTCACAGTTTTTACTTGTAGAGGAAGACTTCAACCCTTCCCTGCCACAATTTCTTTTTTATGAAATTTTGAATGCAGCGAGTCACCTCACAACCTATTTACAGTCACTTCAAAAAAAAGTTTTTCTTTTTGTGTTTATTGGGACACTAATTGATAATTTTTCTTGGGACATTTTTTTGTATTAATTGTATTCCAGTTTGCACTTTGATTTTTGCACATATTTGTTGGTAGCGCATTTTTCTTATTATTTGTGAAAACGGTTTATTGCAATTTTTTTTCAAAAAGGTCAAATCCAAAAATGAATCCATAAATTCCAAAGACAAACCAAAACAGACAGTGGACATGCAGGGGCTAACGGCTGACGCGTTTCACATCATAACGTATTGCTTACTCATGAATAATCACACGCAGCTCAACTGTTTACAGTGAGCCAGTAACCAAATATTCCCAGGACTTGCTTGAAAAAGATGCGCGCAGTGACTCTCATTGTTTCTCTGCTCTAACATCAAAATGCGTTGCATGCTGGTCGTGACGTCACTCCGATGAGCGCCGTGTCCCAGTCCGTCTCCAAGCTTGCTTTCAAGCCCTCCTCCTGGTTTACTGAGAGACTGTCCGGATATACCTATATGGATCTTACACCGGCTTCTCGCTCAGCACGCATGGATGTCTATTTACACTGAGACTGCCTACTAACGGAACATGATTGTTGCCCGGACCTCTATGTGCCTGTGACAGTTTACTAAGAAGTGAGTGCCTTAATACGATGTGTTATTAAAGTGTGACAGCTTTTAAACTAAGTGGCGCCTTTTTTCTGTTTTATCTCTGTACCAAATATTCCCAGCCTAGCATCTAGGAGGGTGCTACATCCACATTTTTATTTTTACCTCCCCGTGTGCCATGATGAACAAGTGAGGGATTAGCACTAGGGATGAGCTTCGTGTTCGAGTCGAACATACGTTCGACTCGAACATCGGCTGTTCGATCGTTCGACGAAGATCGAACGATTTGGGCCGTTCGCGCCAAATTCGAGTGACGCGAACGGCCCACAATGCACTACGCCATCGCAGTGTCATCCAGGCGCTGTGATTGGCCAAGCATGCACTGTGACCCCGCATGCTTGGCCAATCACAGCGCCGGCAGCAAGGAGAGCAATGATTGGCCACAGGCAGGATGCCTGTGGCCAATTATTGCTGAGGGTGTTTAGTACACGCCCCACACTATAAAAGGCCGCCAGCACGGCGGCCTAGTGTAGTGTGTTCCGGAGCAGGGAAAGAGCAGCATAGGCAGGGACAGTGACTTTTATTTCTTTCTTGCTTAACCTGGATTCCTTTAGTTTAGGGAAAGAGAAGGATAGGTAGGGAGAGTGTCAGTGTGTTTTGTGCTTGTGCTATAGTGTGCTTTAAAAAAACATTTTTTCTAGGGACAGAAAACTCTAGGTAGGGAGAGTGTCAGTTTCTTTCACTGTGCAAGTCCTTGTTTCCAGGGACAGGGAAGGACAGTGAGTGAATTCTCCTTGTGCTATAGTGTGCTTAAAAAAATAATTTTTTCTAGGGACAGAAAAATCTAGGTAGGGAGAGTGTCAGTTTCTTTCACTGTGCAAGTCCTTGTTTCCAGGGACAGGGAAGGACAGTGAGTGAATTCTCCTTGTGCTATAGTGTGCTTAAAAAAAACATTTTTTCTAGGGACAGAAAACTCTAGGTAGGGAGAGTGTCAGTTTCTTTCACTGTGCAAGTCCTTGTTTCCAGGGACAGGGAAGGACAGTGAGTGAATTCTCCTTGTGCTATAGTGTGCTTAAAAAAAAACATTTTTTCTAGGGACAGAAAACTCTAGGTAGGGAGAGTGTCAGTTTCTTTCACTGTGCAAGTCCTTGTTTCCAGGGACAGGGAAGGACAGTGAGTGAATTCTCCTTGTGCTATAGTGTGCTTAAAAAAAACATTTTTTCTAGGGACAGAAAACTCTAGGTAGGGAGAGTGTCAGTTTCTTTCACTGTGCAAGTCCTTGTTTCCAGGGACAGGGAAGGACAGTGAGTGAATTCTCCTTGTGCTATAGTGTGCTTAAAAAAAACATTTTTTCTAGGGACAGAAAACTCTAGGTAGGGAGAGTGTCAGTTTCTTTCACTGTGCAAGTCCTTGTTTCCAGGGACAGGGAAGGACAGTGAGTGAATTCTCCTTGTGCTATAGTGTGCTTAAAAAAAACATTTTTTCTAGGGACAGAAAACTCTAGGTAGGGAGAGTGTCAGTTTCTTTCACTGTTCAAGTCCTTGTTTCCAGGGACAGGGAAGGACAGTGAGTGAATTCTCCTTGTGCTATAGTGTGCTTAAAAATGTTTTTTTTAAGCACACTATAGCACAAGGAGAATTCACTCACTGTCCTTCCCTGTCCCTGGAAACAAGGACTTGCACAGTGAAAGAAACTGACACTCTCCCTACCTAGAGTTTTCTGTCCCTAGAAAAAATGTTTTTTTTTAAGCACACTATAGCACAAGGAGAATTCACTCACTGTCCTTCCCTGTCCCTGGAAACAAGGACTTGCACAGTGAAAGAAACTGACACTCTCCCTACCTAGAGTTTTCTGTCCCTAGAAAAAATGTTTTTTTTAAGCACACTATAGCACAAGGAGAATTCACTCACTGTCCTTCCCTGTCCCTGGAAACAAGGACTTGCACAGTGAAAGAAACTGACACTCTCCCTACCTAGAGTTTTCTGTCCCTAGAAAAAATGTTTTTTTTAAGCACACTATAGCACAAGGAGAATTCACTCACTGTCCTTCCCTGTCCCTGGAAACAAGGACTTGCACAGTGAAAGAAACTGACACTCTCCCTACCTAGAGTTTTCTGTCCCTAGAAAAAATTTTTTTTTTAAGCACACTATAGCACAAGGAGAATTCACTCACTGTCCTTCCCTGTCCCTGGAAACAAGGACTTGCACAGTGAAAGAAACTGACACTCTCCCTACCTAGAGTTTTGTCCCTAGAAAAAATGTTTTTTTTAAGCACACTATAGCACAAGGAGAATTCACTCACTGTCCTTCCCTGTCCCTGGAAACAAGGACTTGCACAGTGAAAGAAACTGACACTCTCCCTACCTAGAGTTTTCTGTCCCTAGAAAAAATGTTTTTTTTAAGCACACTATAGCACAAGGAGAATTCACTCACTGTCCTTCCCTGTCCCTAGAAACAAGGACTTGCACAGTGAAAGAAACTGACACTCTCCCTACCTAGAGTTTTCTGTCCCTAGAAAAAATGTTTTTTTTAAGCACACTATAGCACAAGGAGAATTCACTCACTGTCCTTCCCTGTCCCTGGAAACAAGGACTTGCACAGTGAAAGAAACTGACACTCTCCCTACCTAGAGTTTTCTGTCCCTAGAAAAAATGTTTTTTTTAAGCACACTATAGCACAAGGAGAATTCACTCACTGTCCTTCCCTGTCCCTGGAAACAAGGACTTGCACAGTGAAAGAAACTGACACTCTCCCTACCTAGAGTTTTCTGTCCCTAGAAAAAATGTTTTTTTTTAAGCACACTATAGCACAAGGAGAATTCACTCACTGTCCTTCCCTGTCCCTGGAAACAAGGACTTGCACAGTGAAAGAAACTGACACTCTCCCTACCTAGAGTTTTGTCCCTAGAAAAAATGTTTTTTTTAAGCACACTATAGCACAAGGAGAATTCACTCACTGTCCTTCCCTGTCCCTGGAAACAAGGACTTGCACAGTGAAAGAAACTGACACTCTCCCTACCTAGAGTTTTCTGTCCCTAGAAAAAATGTTTTTTTTAAGCACACTATAGCACAAGGAGAATTCACTCACTGTCCTTCCCTGTCCCTAGAAACAAGGACTTGCACAGTGAAAGAAACTGACACTCTCCCTACCTAGAGTTTTCTGTCCCTAGAAAAAATGTTTTTTTTAAGCACACTATAGCACAAGGAGAATTCACTCACTGTCCTTCCCTGTCCCTGGAAACAAGGACTTGCACAGTGAAAGAAACTGACACTCTCCCTACCTAGAGTTTTCTGTCCCTAGAAAATTTTTTTTTTTTCTAGGGACAGAAAACTCTAGGTAGGGAGAGTGTCAGTTTCTTTCACTGTGCAAGTCCTTGTTTCCAGGGACAGGGAAGGACAGTGAGTGAATTCTCCTTGTGCTATAGTGTGCTTAAAAAAACATTTTTTCTAGGGACAGAAAACTCTAGGTAGGGAGAGTGTCAGTTTCTTTCACTGTGCAAGTCCTTGTTTCCAGGGACAGGGAAGGACAGTGAGTGAATTCTCCTTGTGCTATAGTGTGCTTAAAAAAAACATTTTTTCTAGGGACAGAAAACTCTAGGTAGGGAGAGTGTCAGTTTCTTTCACTGTGCAAGTCCTTGTTTCCAGGGACAGGGAAGGACAGTGAGTGAATTCTCCTTGTGCTATAGTGTGCTTAAAAAAAACATTTTTTCTAGGGACAGAAAACTCTAGGTAGGGAGAGTGTCAGTTTCTTTCACTGTGCAAGTCCTTGTTTCTAGGGACAGGGAAGGACAGTGAGTGAATTCTCCTTGTGCTATAGTGTGCTTAAAAAAAACATTTTTTCTAGGGACAGAAAACTCTAGGTAGGGAGAGTGTCAGTTTCTTTCACTGTGCAAGTCCTTGTTTCCAGGGACAGGGAAGGACAGTGAGTGAATTCTCCTTGTGCTATAGTGTGCTTAAAAAAAACATTTTTTCTAGGGACAGAAAACTCTAGGTAGGGAGAGTGTCAGTTTCTTTCACTGTGCAAGTCCTTGTTTCCAGGGACAGGGAAGGACAGTGAGTGAATTCTCCTTGTGGTATAGTGTGCTTAAAAAAAAACATTTTTTCTAGGGACAGAAAACTCTAGGTAGGGAGAGTGTCAGTTTCTTTCACTGTGCAAGTCCTTGTTTCCAGGGACAGGGAAGGACAGTGAGTGAATTCTCCTTGTGCTATAGTGTGCTTAAAAAAAACATTTTTTCTAGGGACAGAAAACTCTAGGTAGGGAGAGTGTCAGTTTCTTTCACTGTGCAAGTCCTTGTTTCCAGGGACAGGGAAGGACAGTGAGTGAATTCTCCTTGTGCTATAGTGTGCTTAAAAAAAACATTTTTTCTAGGGACAGAAAACTCTAGGTAGGGAGAGTGTCAGTTTCTTTCACTGTGCAAGTCCTTGTTTCCAGGGACAGGGAAGGACAGTGAGTGAATTCTCCTTGTGCTATAGTGTGCTTAAAAAAATATTTTTTCTAGGGACAGAAAACTCTAGGTAGGGAGAGTGTCAGTTTCTTTCACTGTGCAAGTCCTTGTTTCCAGGGACAGGGAAGGACAGTGAGTGAATTCTCCTTGTGCTATAGTGTGCTTAAAAAAAACATTTTTTCTAGGGACAGAAAACTCTAGGTAGGGAGAGTGTCAGTTTCTTTCACTGTGCAAGTCCTTGTTTCCAGGGACAGGGAAGGACAGTGAGTGAATTCTCCTTGTGCTATAGTGTGCTTAAAAAAAACATTTTTTCTAGGGACAGAAAACTCTAGGTAGGGAGAGTGTCAGTTTCTTTCACTGTGCAAGTCCTTGTTTCCAGGGACAGGGAAGGACAGTGAGTGAATTCTCCTTGTGCTATAGTGTGCTTAAAAAAACATTTTTTCTAGGGACAGAAAACTCTAGGTAGGGAGAGTGTCAGTTTCTTTCACTGTGCAAGTCCTTGTTTCCAGGGACAGGGAAGGACAGTGAGTGAATTCTCCCTGTGCTATAGTGTGCTTAAAAAAAACATTTTTTCTAGGGACAGAAAACTCTAGGTAGGGAGAGTGTCAGTTTCTTTCACTGTGCAAGTCCTTGTTTCTAGGGACAGGGAAGGACAGTGAGTGAATTCTCCTTGTGCTATAGTGTGCTTAAAAAAAACATTTTTTCTAGGGACAGAAAACTCTAGGTAGGGAGAGTGTCAGTTTCTTTCACTGTGCAAGTCCTTGTTTCCAGGGACAGGGAAGGACAGTGAGTGAATTCTCCTTGTGCTATAGTGTGCTTAAAAAAAACATTTTTTCTAGGGACAGAAAACTCTAGGTAGGGAGAGTGTCAGTTTCTTTCACTGTGCAAGTCCTTGTTTCCAGGGACAGGGAAGGACAGTGAGTGAATTCTCCTTGTGCTATAGTGTGCTTAAAAAAAACATTTTTTCTAGGGACAGAAAACTCTAGGTAGGGAGAGTGTCAGTTTCTTTCACTGTGCAAGTCCTTGTTTCCAGGGACAGGGAAGGACAGTGAGTGAATTCTCCTTGTGCTATAGTGTGCTTAAAAAAAACATTTTTTCTAGGGACAGAAAACTCTAGGTAGGGAGAGTGTCAGTTTCTTTCACTGTGCAAGTCCTTGTTTCCAGGGACAGGGAAGGACAGTGAGTGAATTCTCCTTGTGCTATAGTGTGCTTAAAAAAACATTTTTTCTAGGGACAGAAAACTCTAGGTAGGGAGAGTGTCAGTTTCTTTCACTGTGCAAGTCCTTGTTTCCAGGGACAGGGAAGGACAGTGAGTGAATTCTCCTTGTGCTATAGTGTGCTTAAAAAAAACATTTTTTCTAGGGACAGAAAACTCTAGGTAGGGAGAGTGTCAGTTTCTTTCACTGTGCAAGTCCTTGTTTCCAGGGACAGGGAAGGACAGTGAGTGAATTCTCCTTGTGCTATAGTGTGCTTAAAAAAAACATTTTTTCTAGGGACAGAAAACTCTAGGTAGGGAGAGTGTCAGTTTCTTTCACTGTGCAAGTCCTTGTTTCCAGGGACAGGGAAGGACAGTGAGTGAATTCTCCTTGTGCTATAGTGTGCTTAAAAAAAACATTTTTTCTAGGGACAGAAAACTCTAGGTAGGGAGAGTGTCAGTT
Source organism: Rana muscosa (assembly GCA_029206835.1). Lineage (NCBI taxonomy): Eukaryota > Metazoa > Chordata > Amphibia > Anura > Ranidae > Rana > Rana muscosa. Next base: position 413,924,926 of record CM055118.1, on the reverse strand, counting down.
TCTTTCACTGTTCGAGTCCTTGTTTCTAGGGACAAAGAAGGAAAGTGAGGGGAATTCTCCTTGTGCTATAGTGTGCTAAAGCATTCCTCATCAACCATCTTTGAAATCCTTGATTTTTGGACAGTCAGGGAAATTGTCGTTGTGCTATTCTGTGCAAAAGCAATCATCCTCAACCATATTTAGAAATCCTTAAGTAAAGGGACAGAGAAGGACACCTGAATGTAGCCCTTATTGCTTTTCCCATCTCCCTGCAGGCCATCTATTAGAATGTCTGGAAGGCAAACAAGGAGAGGCAGACAGTCAGGAGGCAATAAAAGAGGGCAAGCAGGCTCTGTGTCTGGGGGCAACAGTGCTGGTCGTGGACGCGGTGCATTGTCATCAGCACATGGCCATGGGACACGCTTGTCCTTCTTTTCGGCAGCTGGACATGTTGAGCCACATCATGCCGAAGACTTGGTAGAGTGGATGACCAAGCCCTCCTCCTCCTCCTCATCCTCTCTCACCCAGGCTCAGGGTACTGGCAAAGCAGCTGCCAAAGCGTCCTCTTCCCTGTTATCAATGTCAGACTCATCATCAGTCACTCCTTCCCTAGACCCACCATGTCCTCCTCCTGAGGAGTCCCCCGAACTGTTTGAGCACAGTGTTGGGTACATGCTCCAGGAGGATGCCCAGCGTTTCGAAGGGTCTGATGATGAAACCCAGCTACAGGAAGGCAGTAGGGTGAGAGCAGACAGAGGGGATGCTCAAGAAGGACACCAATCTGGCAGTCATGTTCCAGCAGCTGCAGCATACTGCCAGATTGGCTCCAGTGATGAGGAGGGAGGGGATGATGAGGTCACTGACTCCACGTGGGTGCCTAATAGGAGAGAGGAGGAGGAGGATGAGGAGGAGGCACATCTCCAACGAGGCAGGATGCCCTTTGGTGGCCAGCGTAAGGGCAGTACACCGACGGAATCACACCGCAGAGCTCCGCCTGTGCAGGGCGCTGCCTCTGCCCGTCATTCAAAAACTTCCTTGGTGTGGGCCTTTTTTGAGGCTAGTGCATCAGATCGCACAGCTGCTGTTTGCAACATATGTCTCAAGCGTATATCGCGTGGCCAAAACATCAGCCGCTTGGGTACCACATGCCTGACCAGACATATGTTGACCTGCCATGCAGCTCGTTGGCAAGCCTACCTCAAAGACCCACACCAAAGAACAAAGCGGACCTCTCCTTGCACCGCATCAGCTGGGATCTCCAACCCCACTATAACTTCAGTCCTCTCTGAAACATGCACTGAGAGGAATGAAGGTGTAGAATTAGGTGTGTCACAGCCAAGTACTTGCGGCCACTCTGCTAGCAGTACACCGACGTCCGATTCTAGCAGGCAAATTTCCCTGCCCCAGCTGCTGGACCGTCGAAAGAAGTTCACTCCCAGCCATCCACATGCCCAGCGGTTGAATGGTAGCTTGGCTAAATTGCTAGCGCTTCAACTGCTGCCTTTTCAGTTGGTAGACTCGGCCCCCTTCCGTGAGTTTGTGCAATGTGCGGTTCCTCAGTGGCAGGTTCCCAAACGCCACTTTTTCTCACGGAAGGCTATTCCGGCTCTCTACCGGCATGTGGAAGGCAATGTCTTGGCCTCGCTGGACAGGGCGGTCAGCGGTAAGGTGCATATTACCGCTGACTCATGGTCCAGCAGGCATGGACAGGGACGTTACCTTTCTTTCACGGCCCATTGGGTCACTCTTTTGGCAGCTGGGAAGGATGCAGGACAAGGTGCAGTAGTGTTGGAGGTTGTCCCACCGCCACGCCTCCAAAATGCTACTACTGGTTGTGACACACCTCTCTCCTCCACCCCCTCCTCTTCTTCTTCCTCCATGGCCTCTTCCTGTGGTTTGTCCTATGAACCAGCGGTGCTCCGTAGCCGTTCACGGGGCTACGCAAGTACGCAGGCAAAAAGATGCTATGCCGTGCTTGCGCTGGTGTGTTTGGGGGACAGAAGCCACACTGGGGCAGAGGTCCTGTCTGCTCTGCAGGGCCAGGCCGAGAGGTGGTTGACGCCACGCCAGCTTAAGCCAGGAATGGTGGTTTGCGACAATGGCACCAACCTCCTCTCCGCCCTTCGACAGGGACAACTGACCCATGTGCCCTGTGTGGCTCACGTCCTTAACCTGGTGGTGCAGCGGTTCTTGGGCAGGTACCCGGGCTTACAGGATGTCCTGAGGCAGGCCAGGAAAGTCTGTGTGCATTTCCGCAGATCTTATAATGCCAGTGCTCGCCTGGCTGAGCTGCAAAAGGAGTTGAACCTGCCCAAGAACCGCCTTATATGTGACATGCCCACCAGGTGGAACTCAACGTTGGCCATGCTGCAGCGGCTGCACACGCAGCAGAGGGCCATCAATGAGTACCTGTGCGACTACGGCACCAGGACAGGGTCAGGGGAGCTTGGTTTTTTTTCTCCACGCCAGTGGGGCATGATCAGGGATGCATGCACTGTCCTGGCACCATTTGAGGAGGCCACGAGGATGGTGAGCAGTGACAGTGCATGCATCAGTGACACTGTACCTCTTGTCCACCTGTTGGAGCACACGCTGCGTGGAATAATGGACAGGGCACTTGAGGCAGAACAGAGGCAGGAAGAGGAGGACTTCCTTGCCTCTCAAGGCCCCCTTTACCCAGACAGTGTTCCTTCTGTCCCACCCATCGCACAGGAAGAGGAAGAGGAGGAGGAGGAGGAGGAGGATTGTGTCAGCATGGAGGTGGAGGCTGGCACTCAGCATCATCAGCAGCAGTCTTTTAGGGATGATTTACAGTCCCAAGAAACCAGTGGACTTGTACGTGGCTGGGAGGAGGTGACTGCGGATCATGTCGTCCTTAGTGACCCAGAGGACTCCGGAGCGAATGCCTCAGCAAACCTACGCTGCATGGTCTCCCTGATCCTGCAAAGTCTGCGGAAGGATCCTCGTATTCTTCGGATCAAGGAGAGGGACCATTACTGGCTGGCCACTCTCCTTGATCCACGGTACAAGGGTAAGGTTGCGGACCTTATGTTACCGTCGCAGAGGGAGCAGAGGATGAGACAACTCCGGGAGGCCTTGCAGAAAGGTCTGTGCAACGCGTTCCCAGAGACTGGGAGGTTACAAACTCCTGGTCCTGGACAACGAGTTGCTGAGGCTTCGGCCAGTCAAAGAAGGAGCGGTGGGGAAGGTGGCCGTCTGACCGATGCGTTCAGACAATTCTTTAGTCCGCAGCCCCAAAGTATGATCGGTTCCAGCAACCATCGCCAGCGTCTGATAAACATGGTGCAGGAATATCTAGGGGCAAGGTCAGACTTGGACACCTTCCCCACCGAAAATCCTCTGGCTTACTGGGTCTTGAGGATGGATCACTGGCCAGAGCTTGCACAGTATGCAATTGAGCTACTGGCCTGTCCTGCATCCAGCGTTCTTTCGGAACGCACATTCAGTGCTGCTGGAGGATTTGTCACGGATCACAGGGTGCGCCTGTCCACCGACTCGGTTGATCGACTGACTTTCATCAAGATGAACCAGTCTTGGATCACCACCAGCTACCACACACCTGATGCTGATATAACAGACTAATTGATTTTAACATGTCACATCCCTTCAAGACTGATGCTGATGCTGAGTGCCTGTGCTGTTATGTTGACTGGCTATCCTCCTCCTCCGAGTCCTCAATGATACGATTGATGATGATAGCTTGGAAGATCATTTTTGTTTATGGGTGCCGCCACCAGTGGCTAAGGCCCAATTTTTCAGCCCCTGTTTTACAGGGGCGTGTACTTACAATTTTTTTAGCAATAATTTGCCATAGGGCTCATTGCTGTGCTCCAAGTACAGTATCTGTGAGGGGTTGGAGTGTTGTGGCACCAGTGCCTAAGGCCCAATTTTTCAGCCCCTGTTTAACAGGGGCGTGTCATTACAATTTTTGAAGCAATACTTTGCAACAGGACTCATTGCTGTGCTCCAAGTACAGTATCTGTGAGGGGTTGTAGTGTTGTGCCACCAGTGCCTAAGGCCCAATTTTTCAGCCCCTGTTTAACAGGGGCGTGTCATTACAATTTTTGAAGCAATACTTTGCAACAGGGCTCATTGCTGTGCTCCAAGTACAGTATCTGTGAGGGGTTGTAGTGTTGTGCCACCAGTGCCTAAGGCCCAATTTTTCAGCCCCTGTTCAACAGGGGCATGCAATTACAATTCTTGATGTAATAATTCACAGCAGGGCCCATTCCTGCACCCACCAAGAGTAAGTCTGAGGGCTTACAGTGTTGTGGCAACGCCACCACCACCACCACCACGAAAGGCCCAATTTTTCAGCCCCTGTTCAAAAGGGGCATGTAATTACAATTCTTGATCTAATAATTCACAGCAGGGCCCATTCCTGCACCCACCAAGAGTAAGTCTGAGGGCTTACAGTGTTGTGGCAACGCCACCACCACCACCACCACGAAAGGCCCAATTTTTCAGCCCCTGTTCAAAAGGGGCATGTAATTACAATTCTTGATCTAATAATTCACAGCAGGGCCCATTCCTGCACCCACCAAGAGTAAGTCTGAGGGCTTACAGTGTTGTGGCAACGCCACCACCACCACCACCACGAAAGGCCCAATTTTTCAGCCCCTGTTCAAAAGGGGCATGTAATTACAATTCTTGATCTAATAATTCACAGCAGGGCCCATTCCTGCACCCACCAAGAGTAAGTCTGAGGGCTTACAGTGTTGTGGCAACGCCACCACCACCACCACCACGAAAGGCCCAATTTTTCAGCCCCTGTTCAAAAGGGGCATGTAATTACAATTCTTGATCTAATAATTCACAGCAGGGCCCATTGCTGCACCCACCAAGAGTAACTGTCAGGGCTTACAGTGTTGTGGCACCAGCACCACCATCAAAGCCCCAATTTTTACTACCACTGTTCAACAATTATATGTAATTAAAATTCCTGATATAATAGTTGACAGCAGGGCGTTCCAGCACCAACCAAGAGTAACTGTGAGTGCTTACAGTGTTGTGCCAACACCAACAACTAAGGGGCCTATTTCTGCAGAGTATATACGGCAGGTCCCTACTTTCAAACATCCAACTTACAAACGACTCCTACTTGCAAACGCAAGAAGACAACAGGAAGTGAGAGGAAATCTACCCCTAGGAAGGAAAATTCTCTCCTGTAAGAATAAATATGGGAGAAAGGTGTCTCCTCTGTACTGATGCTTTATCAGCAATCCTTGTTTCAAGAAAAACACCACATTTCAAAAACAGTTGTCATTGGGACGGAAAGTGAGGTGAAATGTTCTGAACAGGGGCACAGACAGCAAAACAAATGTTACAGGGGTGATAACCCTTACCTATGTTTTCCAAAAAGTTTAAAAATAGATTTTTGGGCTGGAGCTACACTTCAACAATGTACCTGTTCAAAATTACAAACAGATTCTACATAAGAACAAACCTACAGTCCCTGTCTTGTATGCACCGCCTGTATACGGCTGTTCAGAGTATATAGGGCCTTTTTTATTTTATGTGCGGGGTTCCCCTTAATATCCATACAAGACCCAAAGGGGCTGGTAATGGGCTGGGGTAGGGGGGGGGGTCATGGGGTAGCTATGCCATTTTTCTTAAAGATTTTCATCCATATTACCGGGACCAGACATTACATTAAAGCCGCAAGCAGTTTTAAATGGCTTTTTTTTCCTTTAGAAGTGTCATTTTGTGCAGGGACAGTTCTAAACACGGGAAACACGTGGCACTTCACAGGCATACTTTAGACACCCCCCAGGTACGATATTTAAAGGAATATTTGACTTTTTTTTTCACTTTGTGCATCATTAAAATGACTGCTCCCGAAAAACGACCGTTTTTAAAACTTCTTTCTGCATTGATACATGTCCCCTGGTGCAGAACCCGGGTTCCCAAACCCTTTTTAGGACAATAACATGCATAATAGTTGTTATAATTAGCACTTTAGAATTCGAACGTTCGCATCCATTGTATTTAATAGGGTTCTAATGTTCGTACGAACTTTCGGTCCGTTCGCGGGTTCTGGTGCGAACCGAACCCGGGGGTGTTCGGCTCATCACTAATTAGCACATCAATGGTTCTAAAGCCAGCACAACCGATCTCAGGAGTAGATTTGAAAAATTTCCAACATAGCAAACTTTAACGGCTTGCCGACCGGCTCACGCCGATATACGTCGGCAGAATGGCACGGCTGCGCAAAGTATATATACGTCACTTTGAATTTCGTGCCGTGCGGGCGCGCCCCTGCCGCGAGCTCCGTGACCATGCCCGCGGGACCCGCGGACTCGATGTTCGCCAGTGTCCCGCGATCGTGACACGGAGCTGTAGAACGGGGGGATGCTATTTTAAACAAGGCATCTCCCTGTTCTCAGGAGCAGTGATCAGTGTCATGTCACAGTAAGCCCACCCCCCACACAGTTAGAATCACTCCCTTGGACACACTTAACCCCTTCCTCGCTCCCTAGTGGTTAACCCCTTCACTGACAGTGTCTTTTACACAGTAATCAGTGCATTTTTATAGCACTGATCGCTGTATAAATGACAATGGTCCCAAAATGTGTCAAAAGTGTCCGATGTGTCCGCCATAATGTCGCAGTCACGATAAAAATCTCTGATCGCCGCCATTACTAGTAAAAAAAAAAAATATTAATAAAAATGCCATAAAACTATCCCCTATTTTGTAGACGCTATAACTTTTGCGCAAACCAAGCAATAAACGCTTATTGCGATTTTTTTTTCCCAAAAATATGTAGAAGAATACGTATCGGCCTAAACTGAGGAAATTTTTTTTTTATATATATTTTTTAGGGGATATTTATTATAGCAAAAATGAAAAAATATGGAATTTTTTTCAAAATTGTCGCTCTATTTTTGTTTATAGCGCAAAAAATAAAAACCGCAGAGGTGATCAAATACTAGGGGTGCGGAATTTAATCGCTGCATCGGTGCATCGCGATTCGGGCGTCCCCGATGCGGCACCGATGCAGGGAAACCTAATAATCGATTACCCCCAATGTCTAGCCCCGCCCCTCCCCTCCCGGGAGAGCTGTTACCTCATTTGTTATTTTTTTCTATGACGCGCTCATGTGACTGCCCGGGCCCGCCTCTCTCCTCTCTGCTTTCACGTCTCATGTCTCTCCTGGCGTCAGAGACGTGAAAGCAGAGAGGAGAGAGGGCAGTCACATGAGCGCGGCATATACACACTGTTCCCCCCGCCGGATTCTGTTCCCCCTGTCTCCCGGCTCCTATCGGAACTCCGCCCCCCCCCCCCAGCCCTGTACATTGCCGCTCCCTCCTACTGTTCCTCACGAATGCAAATGCTCCTCATACTGCCCCGCCTCTCCAGCCCTCTGCTTTGCCGCTCACGCCGACTGTTTTTTCACGAATGCTAATGAGCAGAGGGCTGGAGAGGCGGGGCGGAAATTAGGAGCATTTGCATTCGTGAGGAACAGTAGGAGGGAGCGGCAATGTACAGGGCTGGGGCGGGCGGAGTTCCGATAGGAGCCGAGAGCCAGGGGGAACAGAATCCGGCGGGGGGAACCATTCTCGGCACAACAGGTGTTGTAAGAATTTACCTTGGTTTTAGTCTTTGTAGACCATGATCAATCAGTGTTTCAAAGAAAAATGCTTTATGTCCCTTTTAAATTGCTTTATCAGATACCTCCCCAGGGATACTGAGGTCAAAATAATGTATAAGAGAGAATGTGGTTCTACAATAGATTGACCTCTAATACATTTGTATTCAATTGATATGTCCACGCTCTCTGAGATATATTGGGGAGGCATAACAGTTAACGAGACCGATGCGTGGTCTTTTTTTTTTTTCAAAACAAATTTTATTGGAAGTACACATGGTGTACAATGCAATATAATAACATTCAAGGGAATTATTTTTTCTTTAAAGTAAAACAGATAATTATACTTACCTGCTGATCTTCTGTAGCATTTTCCGCAGTCGCAGACCATCTCCTGTAGCATGTCCGCAGTCTCTCTGACCACCTCCTGTAGCATGTCCGCAGTCTCTCTGACCATCTCCTGTAGCATGTCCGCAGTCTCTCTGACCACCTCCTGTAGCATGTCCGCAGTCTCTCTGACCACCTCCTGTAGCATGTCCGCAGTCTCTCTGACCACCCCCTGTAGCATGTCCTCAGTCTCTCTGACCATCTCCTGTAGCATGTCCGCAGTCTCTCTGACCACCTCCTGTAGCATGTCCGCAGTCTCTCTGACCACCTCCTGTAGCATGTCCGCAGTCTCTCTGACCACCTCCTGTAGCATGTCCGCAGTCTCTCTGACCACCTCCTGTAGCATGTCCGCAGTCTCTCTGACCATCTCCTGTAGCATGTCCGCAGTCTCTCTGACCATCTCCTGTAGCATGTCCGCAGTCTCTCTGACCATCTCCTGTAGCATGTCCGCAGTCTCTCTGACCACCTCCTGTAGCATGTCCGCAGTCTCTCTGACCACCTCCTGTAGCATGTCCGCAGTCTCTCTGACCACCCCCTGTAGCATGTCCTCAGTCTCTCTGACCACCTCCTGTAGCATGTCCGCAGTCTCTCTGACCACCTCCTGTAGCATGTCCGCAGTCTCTCTGACCACCTCCTGTAGCATGTCCGCAGTCTCTCTGACCACCTCCTGTAGCATGTCCGCAGTCTCTCTGACCACCTCCTGTAGCATGTCCGCAGTCTCTCTGACCACCTCCTGTAGCATGTCCGCAGTCTCTCTGACCACCTCCTGTAGCATGTCCGCAGTCTCTCTGACCACCTCCTGTAGCATGTCCGCAGTCTCTCTGACCACCTCCTGTAGCATGTCCGCAGTCTCTCTGACCATCTCCTGTAGCATGTCCGCAGTCTCTCTGACCATCTCCTGTAGCATGTCCGCAGTCTCTCTGACCACCTCCTGTAGCATGTCCGCAGTCTCTCTGACCACCTCCTGTAGCATGTCCGCAGTCTCTCTGACCACCCCCTGTAGCATGTCCTCAGTCTCTCTGACCATCTCCTGTAGCATGTCCGCAGTCTCTCTGACCATCTCCTGTAGCATGTCCGCAGTCTCTCTGACCACCTCCTGTAGCATGTCCGCAGTCTCTCTGACCACCTCCTGTAGCATGTCCGCAGTCTCTCTGACCACCCCCTGTAGCATGTCCTCAGTCTCTCTGACCATCTCCTGTAGCATGTCCGCAGTCTCTCTGACCATCTCCTGTAGCATGTCCGCAGTCTCTCTGACCACCTCCTGTAGCATGTCCGCAGTCTCTCTGACCACCTCCTGTAGCATGTCCGCAGTCTCTCTGACCACCTCCTGTAGCATGTCCGCAGTCTCTCTGACCACCTCCTGTAGCATGTCCGCAGTCTCGCTGACCATCTCCTGTAGCATGTCCGCAGTCGCTGATCATCTGTAGCATTTCTGCAGTCTCTGACCATCTCCTGTACTAGGTCTGCAGCCTCTGACCATCTCCTGTACTATGTACAAGTTGTTGTCTGCTTTGTTTAGACTTTGCTACATGCAGGGAGTGTTGTCTTTTTTTATAAGAACAGATAGAATTAAAAAAATGGAGTTCTCCTGACTGGTTGAATTTTTTTTAATGAAAACCATGCGCACTTGCGCTGTAACCGTGATGCATCGCGGAATCGAATCGAATCGTTGACCTGATAATCGTAATCAAATCGAATCGTGAGGCCATTGAAGATGTGCACCTCTATCAAATACCACCAAAAGAAAGCTCTATTTGTGGGAAAAAAAGGACGTCAATTTTGTTTGGGAGCCACGTCGCACGACCGCGCAATTGTCAGTTAAAGCGACGCAGTGCCGAATCGCAAAAGCCTGGTCCTTTACCAACAAAATGGTCCGGGGCTTAAGTGGTTATTCCCTTTTTTCTACTCATCAGTCGGGTTATTTTCTTTTTTTTCCCCTTTCCATCAAGAAACCAAAGATTTAGGACAGGCAGATCGTGTCTTTTGTGCAAATCTCCACCTTCTGCAAATCAGCCCAGTTTGTACTGAATCGCCAACTTTGCAGATCGATTTTCTTATCTATATTGACTGTGACAGAAACAAGAACACTTTTCCTTTAGAACATTATACACACGAGGCTCATTTGTGTGGTCTAAAGAGACTCGTGGTAATTTGTGGATAAAACTTGAAAGATCTAATAAAACCTTTACAGGCCTTCATTTATCAGTGTTTCTGTCAGCTCTGCAGAACGTTACCTGACCCATGGAGAAGGAGAAATGGCATTGATTTGTACCTTGCGATAACGAGTCCGGCCAGCACGAGTTAGTCATTCATTGTGAAATAAACCAAGAATGGATGGAGATGCTCGCTAGTTTGATTTAAACTCAGGCCAATAATTACAGCGTGAGGTAATTATATCATGTGTAATTGTACCCCAGACACCATTTACATTCAGAGCAACAGAACAATCTGAGACGGGTAGCTAATGTACGATGGAAATGTAATCATCACTTAATATACCATATTGAAAACAGCAAGGTAAAACGGTTTTCTCAGAAGTTCTATAGGTCATTCAAGTGGAAATTACTAATCTACTGGTTGCAATAATAAATTATGAATTGCTGAAGAATAGAAATACATAAATTGTGATGCCAGTTTTGAGATTAAACCCAACCCAAAGCTTGGGGTTGATATCTAAGTGACATTGAGAAGAAGAGTGCCAAACAGTCCCCCTAAGAATCGACAGTATATCATAAAAGTATATGTACCGTATATACTCGAGTATAAGCCGAGTTTTTCAGCACATTTTTTTGGGCTGAAAATGCCCCCCTCGGCTTATACTCGAGTTACCTTTTTGCGCCTGATCTCCCGGACTTTGGGGACCCAGTATCAAACTTGGCACACATGTAGCCTAACTATTCCTCTACAAGTGTGCAAAGTTTGTTGTCAGGGGGACCTACGGCCGGGGAGCACCGATTTTTCAAAGCCGGGCACCCCTTCCATAGACTCCCATGTTAAACGGCCATTTCTCTGGTGATTTTGTGGACCCGGTACCGGCCGGTCATAGATCCCCTGGACCCCAATCTTGGCACACACGTAGCCCCATTTCTCCTCTACAAGTGTGCAAAGTTTGTTGTCTGGGGGACCTACGGCCGGGGAGCACCGATTTTTCAAAGATGGGCACTCCTTCCTTAGACTCCCATGTTAAACATCAGTCTAGTCATGGGCACAGTGCGGCATGGGCACAGTGAGGCATGGGCACATTGAGGCATGACATAGTGAGGCATGGACACAGTGAGGCATTGGCTCAGTGAGGCATGCACATGGACACAGTGAGGCAAAGTGAGGCACAGTAAGGCATGCAGATGGACACCCTAGGCTTATACTCGAGTCAATACGTTTTTCCATTTTTTTGTGGTAAGATTAGGTGCCTCGGCTTATTTTCGGGTCGGCTTATACTCGAGTATATACGGTATATATTTTCTTCACCCCTTCCTCCCTTGGGTCCCCCACCCTGACTTCTCCATTGAGATCAGTGGCACAACTATCAGTCCCTCCCCTTATTCAAGGGGTTTCAGCCCCACCCCAATCATTGTGCAAATCTTGCTGCCTCAACCTTCATCACATCTCCAAAACTCATCCCTTCAACCAAATAAGCCCTAAATCTACTCATTCATTCCCTGGCTGTCTCTCACCTCAATAATTACAACTCCCTCCTCAAAGCCCAAACTCTACACAGGCTATCCCCCTTCAGTCTATCATGAATTCTGCTGCCAGGTTCGTCCTCCTTACCAAAAGCTCAGTGTCCTCTACCCCTCTCTGCCAATCCCTCCACTGACCTCCGCTTAGTGTCCTCCACCCCTCTGAGCCAATCCCTCCACTGGTCTCCACTCAATGTCCTCAGCTCCTCTCTGTCAATCCCGCTACCGATCTCTGCTTAGTGTCCTCCACCCCTCTGAGCCAATTCCTCCACTGACCTCCGCTTAGTGTCCTCCACCCCTCTCTGCCAATCCCTCCACTGGTCTCCACTCAATGTCCTCAGTTCCTCTCTGTCAATCCCGCTACCAATCTCCACTCAGTGTCCTTCACCTCTCTCTGCCAATCCCTCTACTGGTCTCCACTCAATGTCCTCCACCTCACTCTGTCAATACCTCCACTGGCTTCCACTCAGTGTCCTCCACCCTACTCTGCCAATCCCTCCACTGACTTTGGCTCAGTGTCCTCTTCTCTCTGTCAATTCTTCCACCGATCACTGCTCAGTGTCCTCCACCCATCTCTGTCAATCCCTCCACTGGCCTCTGCTCAGTGTAGTTCACCCATCTCTGTCAATCCCTCCACTGATCTCTGCTCAGAGTTCCACTTCCATAGCTATGGGTGGTGATGAGCAAAGCACACTGTTTGCCCCTTATCGACACTTCAGCCAGAATTTCAGAGCTGACGGCTGGTACTTCCTGATAGTCCCAGGCAAAGGAAGCCCAGTCCAGCCGCTAAGCAGAGTCTAACAGCCGTCTGTAGGCAATCTGCAGCTCCCATTCCTGAACTCCCAGAAACTCTATATCTTCCAGTGCACTTCTGAGACGTTCAGGATCTCTTCTCTGAAATCCAACCGCCACTCCAAATCGCTCCCAAAGTTAGTGTTCCCCGACAGATTCCCGTACAACAGTCCCAGGCCTCCGTAGCCTAAAGCCTTCCTTTGGGCTGTCTTCCGCTATCCAAGGGCATGCTTGGGATACATGTGTCAGGGATGTGCTAGGCTTGAACCTGGGACCTCTTCTGTGTCTGGCATTGACTCTTCCAGTGGAGCTATCTGAGATGCTGGACAGTTCCCTGCCTGATCTGCTGGATAACCTATCTGATCCATTAGACTACTCTGCTTGGTGTCTGATTACTGTTGAACTCTGAACCCCTTGCTCCTCCCATGTACTTCCTATAAAAGACATTCCAGAGATGTTGCCCCTTGCGGTTTGATCTGCTTCTGTTCCCTGAGTTCCTGATTCTGTGCGTGTATCCTGTTCCTGTGTTTGACCCGGCTTCCTGACCACGCTTCTGTCTCCAGTCCTGACCTCGGCTCGTTTGACCCTGCTCAGTTATCTGCCAGTCTGCCTGTTGCCAAGATTCGGCCTGGACTTTGACTACTCTCTGCCTGCCACTTGTGATGTTTACCTTGATGTGTATGACCCGGCTTGTCTGACTCTGCAAACCTGCACCAGCTTACCTGCATCCTCTGCTCTGCAAGCTGCACACGCTGACCTGCATCCTTTGCAATGCAAACCTGCACCTGCTGACCTGCATCCCTGCTCTGCAAACCTGCACCTGCTGACCTGCATCCCTGCTCTGCAAACCTGCACCTGCTGACCTGCATCCCTGCTCTGCAAACCTGCTGACCTGCATCCCTGCTCTGCAAACCGGCACCTGCTGACCTGCATCCCTGCTCTGCAAACCGGCACCTGCTGACCTGCATCCCTGCTCTGCAAGCCGGTACCTGCTGACCTGCATCCTCTGCTCTGCAAGCTGAACCTGCTGACCTGCATCCGCTGCTTCCGGAACCAGCCGTTCCAGTCTCCACTCTGCTCCACCACTCCAAGCAGTGAGGATCAGACAGGCACCCTTACCTCACCGTGCTCTTACCACCACTGTCCCCACTCCAGTGGTCTCCGAGCCGGGGTTGTACGGGAGGTCCCTCTCCGCACGTCAGGCTCACACCTAAGGTACGTTACAGTATCAAACCGCCATGCCTGAGCCTGCAGGAGATACCTTGCCTATGGACAATGTCTATCAACACCTTACAGCTCTCACTCAGATCGTGAAGTCTCTGCAGGGCAGCCATGTCCGAATGGATAAGCAGACACAAACTCAAGCCACCTCTGCAGATTCACCTCCAACCCCAACTTCCTCTATTGGAATGTTACCATCTCCTGAGCCCAGAGTCCCTGTTCCTGAGAAGTTTTTCGGGGATCGGAGTAAATTCCGTGCGTTTCGCAACGCATGTGAACTTTACTTTTCATTGCTACCTCTGACTTTTTCATCTGAAGCCACCAAGGTGGGCTTCGTTATCGCTTTGCTGCAGGGGGAACCTCAAGCTTGGGCCCATCACCTACTTGAAGTCCGCCATGTAGTTCTAGACTCTCTGCCCTCTTTTCTTGATGCCATGGCCCGACTTTATGACGATCCACAGCGGACTTCTACTGCCGAGGCTGCTCTCCATGCGCTCCAGCAAGGCCGCCGAGCGGTCGAGGACTATGTGACTGATTTCAGACGCTGGAGCGCGGATACCCAGTGGAATGAGGCGGCTCTGCGGCATCAGTTCCGTCTTGGTCTCTCTGAAAGCCTGAAGGATGAGTTAGCACGGGTCGGTGTTCCTGATGTTCTAGAGACTTTAATTAATTTGTCTATCCAGATAGACCGACGACTCCGGGAGCGCAGAGCAGAAAGGTCTACCCAACAGCTCCGCCCAGCTTGGATGCTACCCCGGATACGAGCCCCTGTGTACCCTGCCAGTGCCAGTACGGTTCCAACTGAACCCTCATCCCTCAACCAGACCATCAAGCCAGGGCAGCTTGGACTAATGAAACATTCCCTATCGGCCAAGGAACGACTTCGTCGGCTGCAGAATTATCTATGCCTGTATTGCGGTGAACCCGGTCATTATGTCTCTTCTTGTCCTGCTAAGCTGCGCAAGGTCCTGGCTACCTCTTCTCCAAACTACTCACCTCCATCTACCAATGCTACTCACCTGGCTCTTCCTATCTCTTTCCAACTACCAGGGAGGACAATACCAGTAACTGCAATAATCGACTCAGGGGCATGTAGTTGTTTTGTCGATCTAGACTTTGCAGCACAACAACACATCCCACTCCAACCTAAGACTCAGGGACTTTCCATTTTCCTGGCAGATGGGTCTCGCATCAAGTCCGGAGTAGTGACCCAGGAGACCCCTCCTTTGCCTGTGATCACCTCCATGGACCATAAGGAACTATTGACTTTGGATGCTATTGCATCTCCCATGTTTCCAGTTATCCTGGGTCTACCCTGGCTTCAGGCACACAATCCACAGATTGATTGGGGAACCGGAAGTATTAAGTTCCAGTCACCATACTGTCAACGCCACTGCATGCTTCCACGTCCCAGCACCTTGGGGCCTCTGTTATGCCTGGATTCAGATCCAGAGATACAAGCTTCTGTACCCAAACAATATCATGAGTTCCTGGACGTCTTCAGCAAACGAGGGGCCGAAGTCCTCCCGCCTCATCGTCCTTACGATTGTCCAATCGAGCTTCTTCCCGGTGCTGAGATTCCTTTCGGACGGATCTTCCCCCTATATGAACGGGAGCTTGAGGTACTGAAAGAATACGTTGATGAGAACCTTAAGAGGGGTTTCATCCGTCCTTCCACTTCTCCAGCAGGGGCAGGAATCTTCTTTGTGGAGAAAAAAGACCATTCTCTTCGGCCCTGTGTAGATTACCGGGAATTAAATAAAATCACGGTCAAGAACCGGTACCCTCTGCCTCTGGTACCTGAACTTTTTCAAAGACTCAGGACTTCCTCTGTGTTTACCAAATTAGACCTGCGGGGGGCGTACAACCTGGTACGCATCCGAGCAGGGGATGAATGGAAGACTGCCTTTCGTACCAGGTTCGGCCATTACGAATACCTAGTAATGCCCTTCGGCCTATGTAACGCCCCTGCCACCTTTCAGCATCTAGTCAATGATGTTTTCAGAGACTGTCTGGACATTTATGTAGTTGTCTATCTTGATGATATTTTGATTTTTTCCTCCTCTCTTGAGCAGCACCGGAAACACGTCAAGAGTGTACTCTGTCGTCTCCGCCAGCATGGACTGTACGCAAAACCAGAAAAGTGTGAATTTGAGCGACAGAGTATCCAGTTCCTTGGCCTAGTGATCTCTACAGAGGGATTCAAGATGGACCCACAGAAGGTTTCAGCCATTCTGGATTGGCCTGCACCTTCAGATAAAAAGGGGGTGCAGCGCTTCGTTGGCTTTGCCAATTTTTATCGGAGGTTTATCAAGGGATTCTCTGCTATTATTTCCCCGATTACGCAGCTAACGAAGCAAAATGCTCGATTCCAGTGGACATCTGAAGCACAGGCTGCTTTCAGAAACCTAAAAATACTTTTTACGTCTGCTCCTATCCTAAGTCATCCCGATCCTGCCCTACCGTATCTACTTGAGGTAGATGCCTCAGAGACAGCGGTTGGAGCTGTTATCTCCCAGCGCCAAGGTCTCAAGGACTTGATACACCCGGTAGCCTTCTTCTCCCGTAAGCTTACCCCATCCGATAGGAATTATGATGTTGGAGACCGGGAGCTCCTGGCCATTAAATCTGCCCTTGAGGAGTGGAGGTACTTGTTGGAGGGAGCAGCGCATCCTATACTCATTTACACAGACCACAAGAACCTAGAGTATCTGAGAGCTGCCAAACGTCTGAGACCACGCCAGGCACGTTGGGCACTATTTTTCTCTAGGTTCTCGTTCCACATAACTTACCGGCCAGGCTCCAAGAACACCAAACCAGACGCTCTTTCCCGCATGTTTGATGATCCAAAAGAGGTTTCAGCTCCAGATACCATTCTATCGGAAGGCAACTTCTTACTTTTACAAACTAGCCTGATGTCTGTCTTGAAGCAAGCTTCTACAGGTGTGTCTGGTCCCTCTGAAATCACTCTGGTACCCAAGGACGGGTTACTTTGGAAGAATGACAAAATCTTTGTGCCAGAAGAAGTTCGAGTCACAGTGTTAAACTTGTGTCATGATCATCCCCTGGCAGGCCATTTCGGAATGCATAAAACCCTTGAACTGATTCAACGCACGTTTTGGTGGCCGGATCTTGAAAAAGACTGCAGGGAATATGTAGGTTCATGTGCCACCTGTATCCGTAGCAAGACCACTAGAAGCAAGGCCTGGGGTCTGCTCAGACCCTTACCAGTCCCTGACCGTCCCTGGAAAATGATTGCCATGGACTTCATAGTGGAACTCCCCCCGTCTGAAGGTTGCACAGCCATCTTTGTGGTGGTTGACCGTCTATCCAAGATGGCCCACTTCGTGCCTCTCAAAGGCACGCCCTCTGCCATGGAAACTGCCCAGGTCTTCATTAGGGAAGTAGTAAGGCTACATGGGGTCCCTGCGGACATCGTTTCGGATAGAGGGGTGCAGTTCACCTCTCGCTTTTGGAAGGCTTTGTGCAAGGTCCTGAAGATTGAGTTGTCCATGTCCTCGGCCTATCACCCCCAAACTAACGGGCAAACCAAAAGAACGAATCAGACGCTCGAACAGTACCTCAGATGCTTCACCACCTTCGTTCAAGACGACTGGGTAGCTTTACTACCCTTGGCAGAGTTTGCCTTTAACAACGCCAGTCATTCGGCTACAGGTCAATCGCCATTTTTTGCCAACTACGGGTTTCACCCGACCTTCTTACCTGATCTCATCCCTGATTCAACAGTCCCAGCGGTCCAGAGTATTGTTGATTTCCTGACCCGTAACAGCAGGATATTGCAGGAAGCCATGACTAAGGCACAAGCAGCCAATAAAAGGATCTTTGACAGGAAAAGGAGAGGGGAATTATGCCTGCAACAGGGTGACCAAGTATGCTTATCGACCACCAACCTTAAGATGGCTTGCCCCGCAAGGAAACTGGCACCCAAGTTCATCGGTCCTTTCCCAGTAAAACGGAAATTAAACAAGGTCTCCTATGAACTTGCCTTACCGGAGTCGTTGAAGATTCACCCAGTCTTTCACGTTTCCTTGCTGAAACCCGCAGTGCCCGACCCGTTCCCAGACAGGGGATCGGGACCACCCAAGCCTGTAATCATTGACGGTGATGAGGAGTTCGAGGTGGAGGCCGTCTTGGACTGCCGAAGAAGAGGGAACCAGCTTCAATTCCTGATCAAGTGGAAGGGGTACGGTCTGGAGGAGAACTCCTGGGAACCCCAACAGAACATTCATGCCCGAGAGTTAATCCAGGCCTTTTTTCGCAGTCACCCCCAGAAAAGAGGTCTATTGGGCACCCGGAGGTTGCCCTTAAGGGGGGGGGCACTGTCAGGGACGTGCTGGGCTTGAACCTGGGACCTCTTCTGTGTCTGGCATTGACTCTTCCAGCGGAGCTATCTGAGATGCTGGACAGTTCCCTGCCTGATCTGCTGGATAACCTATCTGATCCATTAGACTACTCTGCTTGGTGTCTGATTACTGTTGAACTCTGAACCCCTTGCTCCTCCCATGTACTTCCTATAAAAGACATTCCAGAGATGTTGCCCCTTGCGGTTTGATCTGCTTCTGTTCCCTGAGTTCCTGATTCTGTGCATGTATCCTGTTCCTGTGTTTGACCCGGCTTCCTGACCACGCTTCTGTCTCCAGTCCTGACCTCGGCTCGTTTGACCCTGCTCAGTTGTCTGCCTGTTGCCAAGATTCGGCCTGGACTTTGACTACTCTCTGCCTGCCACTTGTGATGTTTACCTTGATGTGTATGACCCGGCTTGTCTGACTCTGCAAACCTGCACCAGCTTACCTGCATCCTCTGCTCTGCAAGCTGCACACGCTGACCTGCATCCTTTGCAATGCAAACCTGCACCTGCTGACCTGCATCCTTTGCAATGCAAACCTGCACCTGCTGACCTGCATCCCTGCTCTGCAAACCTGCACCTGCTGACCTGCATCCCTGCTCTGCAAACCTGCTGACCTGCATCCCTGCTCTGCAAACCGGCACCTGCTGACCTGCATCCCTGCTCTGCAAACCGGCACCTGCTGACCTGCATCCCTGCTCTGCAAGCCGGCACCTGCTGACCTGCATCCTCTGCTCTGCAAGCTGAACCTGCTGACCTGCATCCGCTGCTTCCGGAACCAGCCGTTCCAGTCTCCACTCTGCTCCACCACTCCAAGCAGTGAGGATCAGACAGGCACCCTTACCTCACCGTGCTCTTACCACCACTGTCCCCACTCGGGAGGTCCCTCTCCGCACGTCAGGCTCACACCTAAGGTACGTTACACATGCCACTGGAGGGCTCTGTAGCTCTCATCCAGCTGCATCTCTGCCTGGGTCAGCCTGCTTAACTCAGCTGTCTGCTCCTTGTGCGGTATTTCTCCGAAAAACAGCACCCGCAATCCATACTGCATACAGTACCTTTCCTGGAAGGAGGAGAGAATTTTCCCCTGGTGGCGGTGCTCAGAGGCTAGTGTTTCCTTCCAGAGTTCGCAGCGGACAGAATCATACCATCCCAGTAGGACCTGCTCTGATACTAGTCCTCTGTGCTGTATCTGCATCTCTCGCAAACTCCTTCCGAATTCCTCTTGCATGGTGGCTGGTATCTGTACCTCTCCTCTCCTGCTATCCAGACCTTGGATCCCGGTGGAGGCAGTACATTGTAGTACGTGATGACAGCACCCTGCCCTTCTCTTCTACAATCTTCTGCCTAAATCGCCCTGTCACAGGGTCTCCTAAAGCAAACTATTGATGC
The DNA here is from genome assembly GCA_029206835.1 of Rana muscosa. Taxonomy (NCBI): domain Eukaryota; kingdom Metazoa; phylum Chordata; class Amphibia; order Anura; family Ranidae; genus Rana; species Rana muscosa. Next base: position 413,905,499 of record CM055118.1, on the reverse strand, counting down.
ACTTTGCTGAGGCATACTCCACTGTTGTCACCATTTCCAAAAAAGGCCTGTGAAAAAAACGAATTAGGAAATATGCCCTATGAAAAGACACATGCAGCTTGTCATCACTGAGGTGCATGTGAAAAGGATGTAAATGATGTAAATAGGCTACAGGATATCAACAGCATGTAGGCATGGCCTAAGCCCAGGGTACCCAATCAGGGATTCAAAGCGCAAGGCTTCTTCATCAGAGTCCAGCAGTGTGCTAACCTCAAGCAATCCCTTTATATATACACCTGTATATATAAAGGGATTGCTTGAGGTTAGCACACTGCTGGGCTCTGACGAAGAAACGCGTGAGCCATCAGTGACCCCCATCACACCCTCCATGACCACTCGGAGTGCCACATGTTGCAGCCACCTTTGGAATAACTTTTTTACTGCATACCTTTCTACTACAATTGTGAGTAGTTTTTATATTGTATTTTAATAAAATCTATCCAAACGGTAATACACTAGGCTGGTGTTTGTTACCAGGATACCCCTATCCATGAAGGGCAACAAGGCCAGTGTCATCGTTACGGACTATTGACTGCTTGACATTCCACTCGTGCGCAGGAGTGTTTGTTTTTCTGTTACCCAATCAGGGAGATCCAACTCACACTAAGCACTAACCGCTATTCACCTAGTGGTGGAGATTGGTTTTGCTGTGCATTAGTACCAAGTGGACCAGGAGGTAAGCAAGATGGGGTCCAGTAGCAGATATAGCAGGTAGGGATTAAGCAGAAGAGTAGTCAGTAAAGAAGCTAAAGGTCAGTAACAAGTGGTTGCAGTTTGGGATCAAGCAAAAGCGTAGTCGAGGAACAAGTCAAAGGCTAGTAATGAATGGTAGTTGAGATAAGGACAGCTGCAGGTATGCAAACGAGGAAGATATTGGCTGAAGACAGCACAATAATCTGGCAATGAGGAAGTGCAGAGACATGGCTTAAAGTGATATTAAAGCTTTGTTTTTTTTTGTTTTTCTCGACCAAAATAACAAACAATGGTTTTGCACAGAGCAGCTCCAATCCTCTTCTTTTCAGGTCCCCTGCCGGTGCTCCTGGCTCCTCTCCCAGAGTAAGCTGCTTGTCCTGGGGGCACCGCTATGTGCACCAAGCCCCTGCTCTGTGTGTCCATAAGATACATTGAGCCATGGCTCGGCCCCGTCCCCCCTCCGTTTTCTCCTCATTGGCTCACTGGCTGTGATTGACAGCAGTGGGTGCCAATGGGCTCCCGGTGATGTCTCAGCTAATGAGGATGGAGAGTCCCAGGACAGCTGAGGGTATTGTGAACAGCGCTGGATTGGAGGGAGCTCAGGTAAGGATTGGGGGGCTGGGGGGGCCCGTTGCACCCAGAAGGTGTTTTACCTTCATACATAGAATGCATAAAAGCAAAAAAAACTTCAGCCTTTGGAACCACTTTAAATAAGGAAGTTTATGGAAAGAACAAAGAGTTCAAGGTTCACCAGAAACAAGAGACAAGCCCAGATTGCCCTAAGAGACTAGACAGGGCACTAGCCAGCATCTCAGGTGGCTCAGCAAGAAGAGGTACTGATAGATGCAGCCGAGGTCTTGGGTTCAGATCCTGGTCCTGGCACCCACATCAAGATGGCCACCTGAGAACTCAAGAAATTACAATGTCCAATTGGACAGCTGACCTGACTGAGTGGACAATTCCCCTAACAGACTCCATTCCATCTGCATTATTGGCACGTTGGCACCTGCAGGACGAAGGAGGCACCTGCCTACAACCATTGACATGTAAACTGGAAGAATGGGGAAGCCACCAACTACCCAGAACCACTGAGTGCAGTTTCCTTTTAAATTTACAGGGCCTTGAAAAAGTATTCACACCCCTTGAAATTTTCCACATCTTGTCATGTTACAACCAAAAACGTAAATGAATTTTATTGGGATTTTATGTGATAGACCAACACAAAGTGGCACATAATTGTGAAGTAGAAGGAAAATGGAAAATGGTTTTCAAATTTTTTTACAAATAAATATGTGAAAAGTGTGGGGGGGGGGGTCATTTGTATTCAGCCCCTGTAAGTCAATACTTTGTAGAACCTCCTTTCTCTGTAATTACAGCTGCAAGTCTTTTTGGGGATGTCTCTACCAGCTTTGCACATCTAGAGAGAGACATTTTTGCACATTCTTCTTTGTAAAATATCTCAAGCTCTGTCAGATTGGATGGAGAGCGTCTAAGAACAGCAATTTTCAAGTCTTGCCACAGATTCTCAATGGGATTTAGGTCTGGACTGTGACTGGACCATTCTAACACATGAATATGTTTTGATCTAAACCATTCCATTGTAGCTCCGGCTGTATGTTTTGGGTCGTTGTCCTGCTGGAAGGTGAACCTCCACCCCAATCTCAAGTCTTTTGCAGACTCTAATGCCACGTACACATGACCGGATTTTCCGATTGAAAAAGTCAGACGGGCTCTTTTCATCGGATATTCCGTCCGTGTGTATGCCCCATCTGACTTTTTCCTTCTGAAATTCCGACGGACTTAGATAGAGAACTTGTTCTCTTTTTTTCCGATGGACAAAAATTTCTGTCGGAAAGTCCGTTCGTCTGTATGCAATTCCGATGGACTAAAAACCACGCATGCTCAGAATCAAGCAGAAGAGCCAAACTGCCTATTGAACTTCATTAATCTCGGCTCGTCGTACGTGTTGTACGTCACCACGGTTTTGACGGTCAGACTTGTGTGACCGTGTGTATGTAAGACAGCTTGAGTGGAATTCCGTCGGAACTCTGTTGGACAATCCGTCGGACTTTATTCCGACGGACAGTCCGGTCGTGTGTACAAGGCATAACAGGTTTTCTTCTAAGATTGCTCTGTATTTATCCATCCATCTTCCATCATGGGAAGATCCATCCATCTCCCCATTAATCTTGACCAGCTTCCCTGTCCCTGCTGAAGAAAAGCATCCCTACAACATGATGCTGCCACCACCATGTTTCACGGTGGGGATGGTGTGTTCAGGGTGATGTGCAGTGTTAGTTTTCCGCCACACATAGCATTTTGCTTTTAGGCCAAAAAGTTACATTTTGGTCTCATCTTCTCACCTCACCGTCTTCCACATGTTTGCTGTGTCCCCCACATGGCTTCTCGCAAACTGCAAACAGGACTTCTTATGACTTTCTTTCACCAATGTCTTTCTTCTTGTCACTCTTCCATAAAGGGCAGATTTGTGGAGAAGCACGACTAATAGTTGTCCTGTGGACAGATTCTCCCACCTGAGCTGTGGATCTCTGCAGCTCCTCCAGAGTTACCATGGACCTCTTGGCTGCTTCTCTGATGAATGCTCTCCTTGCCCGGCCCGGTCAGTTTAGGTGGACGGCCATGTCTTGGTAGGTTTGCAGTTGTGCCATACTCTTTCCATTTTCCGATGATGGATTGAACAGAGCTCCATGAGATGTTCAAAGCTTGGGAGATTTTTTTTAACCTAACCCGGCCAAGCCCGGATTTACTCCCTTTGCCGCCCCAAGGGCGGGTCCTTCAATGCCGCCCCCCCCCCACCATCACATGGGGGGGGGGGCGACGCACGGGGGGGGTGAGCAATTTTTCGCAGACAATGACTGGTGTTAGTGCTTCAATCATTCTGGCACCATGGTTGTTATGGTGTCAGGATGATTGAAATGCATTATTTCTATCATTTGATCCATTAGACTACTCTGCTTGGTGTCTGATTACTGTTGAACTCTGAACCCCTTGCTCCTCCCATGTACTTCCTATAAAAGACATTCCAGAGATGTTGCCCCTTGCGGTTTGATCTGCTTCTGTTCCCTGAGTTCCTGATTCTGTGCGTGTATCCTGTTCCTGTGTTTGACCCGGCTTCCTGACCACGCTTCTGTCTCCAGTCCTGACCTCGGCTCGTTTGACCCTGCTCAGTTATCTGCCAGTCTGCCTGTTGCCAAGATTCGGCCTGGACTTTGACTACTCTCTGCCTGCCACTTGTGATGTTTACCTTGATGTGTATGACCCGGCTTGTCTGACTCTGCAAACCTGCACCAGCTTACCTGCATCCTCTGCTCTGCAAGCTGCACACGCTGACCTGCATCCTTTGCAATGCAAACCTGCACCTGCTGACCTGCATCCCTGCTCTGCAAACCTGCACCTGCTGACCTGCATCCCTGCTCTGCTGACCTGCATCCCTGCTCTGCAAACCTGCTGACCTGCATCCCTGCTCTGCAAACCGGCACCTGCTGACCTGCATCCCTGCTCTGCAAACCGGCACCTGCTGACCTGCATCCCTGCTCTGCAAGCCGGCACCTGCTGACCTGCATCCTCTGCTCTGCAAGCTGAACCTGCTGACCTGCATCCGCTGCTTCCGGAACCAGCCGTTCCAGTCTCCACTCTGCTCCACCACTCCAAGCAGTGAGGATCAGACAGGCACCCTTACCTCACCGTGCTCTTACCACCACTGTCCCCACTCCAGTGGTCTCCGAGCCGGGGTTGTACGGGAGGTCCCTCTCCGCACGTCAGGCTCACACCTAAGGTACGTTACAGTATCAAACCGCCATGCCTGAGCCTGCAGGAGATACCTTGCCTATGGACAATGTCTATCAACACCTTACAGCTCTCACTCAGCTCGTGAAGTCTCTGCAGGGCAGCCATGTCCGAATGGATAAGCAGACACAAACTCAAGCCACCTCTGCAGATTCACCTCCAACCCCAACTTCCTCTATTGGAATGTTACCATCTCCTGAGCCCAGAGTCCCTGTTCCTGAGAAGTTTTTCGGGGATCGGAGTAAATTCCGTGCGTTTCGCAACGCATGTGAACTTTACTTTTCATTGCTACCTCTGACTTTTTCATCTGAAGCCACCAAGGTGGGCTTCGTTATCGCTTTGCTGCAGGGGGAACCTCAAGCTTGGGCCCATCACCTACTTGAAGTCCGCCATGTAGTTCTAGACTCTCTGCCCTCTTTTCTTGATGCCATGGCCCGACTTTATGACGATCCACAGCGGACTTCTACTGCCGAGGCTGCTCTCCATGCGCTCCAGCAAGGCCGCCGAGCGGTCGAGGACTATGTGACTGATTTCAGACGCTGGAGCGCGGATACCCAGTGGAATGAGGCGGCTCTGCGGCATCAGTTCCGTCTTGGTCTCTCTGAAAGCCTGAAGGATGAGTTAGCACGGGTCGGTGTTCCTGATGTTCTAGAGACTTTAATTAATTTGTCTATCCAGATAGACCGACGACTCCGGGAGCGCAGAGCAGAAAGGTCTACCCAACAGCTCCGCCCAGCTTGGATGCTACCCCGGATACAAGCCCCTGTGTACCCTGCCAGTGCCAGTACGGTTCCAACTGAACCCTCATCCCTCAACCAGACCATCAAGCCAGGGCAGCTTGGACTAATGAAACATTCCCTATCGGCCAAGGAACGACTTCGTCGGCTGCAGAATTATCTATGCCTGTATTGCGGTGAACCCGGTCATTATGTCTCTTCTTGTCCTGCTAAGCTGTGCAAGGTCCTGGCTACCTCTTCTCCAAACTACTCACCTCCATCTACCAATGCTACTCACCTGGCTCTTCCTATCTCTTTCCAACTACCAGGGAGGACAATACCAGTAACTGCAATAATCGACTCAGGGGCATGTAGTTGTTTTGTCGATCTAGACTTTGCAGCACAACAACACATCCCACTCCAACCTAAGACTCAGGGACTTTCCATTTTCCTGGCAGATGGGTCTCGCATCAAGTCCGGAGTAGTGACCCAGGAGACCCCTCCTTTGCCTGTGATCACCTCCATGGACCATAAGGAACTATTGACTTTGGATGCTATTGCATCTCCCATGTTTCCAGTTATCCTGGGTCTACCCTGGCTTCAGGCACACAATCCACAGATTGATTGGGGAACCGGAAGTATTAAGTTCCAGTCACCATACTGTCAACGCCACTGCATGCTTCCACGTCCCAGCACCTTGGGGCCTCTGTTATGCCTGGATTCAGATCCAGAGATACAAGCTTCTGTACCCAAACAATATCATGAGTTCCTGGACGTCTTCAGCAAACGAGGGGCCGAAGTCCTCCCGCCTCATCGTCCTTACGATTGTCCAATCGAGCTTCTTCCCGGTGCTGAGATTCCTTTCGGACGGATCTTCCCCCTATCTGAACGGGAGCTTGAGGTACTGAAAGAATACGTTGATGAGAACCTTAAGAGGGGTTTCATCCGTCCTTCCACTTCTCCAGCAGGGGCAGGAATCTTCTTTGTGGAGAAAAAAGACCATTCTCTTCGGCCCTGTGTAGATTACCGGGAATTAAATAAAATCACGGTCAAGAACCGGTACCCTCTGCCTCTGGTACCTGAACTTTTTCAAAGACTCAGGACTTCCTCTGTGTTTACCAAATTAGACCTGCGGGGGGCGTACAACCTGGTACGCATCCGAGCAGGGGATGAATGGAAGACTGCCTTTCGTACCAGGTTCGGCCATTACGAATACCTAGTAATGCCCTTCGGCCTATGTAACGCCCCTGCCACCTTTCAGCATCTAGTCAATGATGTTTTCAGAGACTGTCTGGACATTTATGTAGTTGTCTATCTTGATGATATTTTGATTTTTTTCCTCCTCTCTTGAGCAGCACCGGAAACACGTCAAGAGTGTACTCTGTCGTCTCCGCCAGCATGGACTGTACGCAAAACCAGAAAAGTGTGAATTTGAGCGACAGAGTATCCAGTTCCTTGGCCTAGTGATCTCTACAGAGGGATTCAAGATGGACCCACAGAAGGTTTCAGCCATTCTGGATTGGCCTGCACCTTCAGATAAAAAGGGGGTGCAGCGCTTCGTTGGCTTTGCCAATTTTTATCGGAGGTTTATCAAGGGATTCTCTGCTATTATTTCCCCGATTACGCAGCTAACGAAGCAAAATGCTCGATTCCAGTGGACATCTGAAGCACAGGCTGCTTTCAGAAACCTAAAAATACTTTTTACGTCTGCTCCTATCCTAAGTCATCCCGATCCTGCCCTACCGTATCTACTTGAGGTAGATGCCTCAGAGACAGCGGTTGGAGCTGTTATCTCCCAGCGCCAAGGTCTCAAGGACTTGATACACCCGGTAGCCTTCTTCTCCCGTAAGCTTACCCCATCCGATAGGAATTATGATGTTGGAGACCGGGAGCTCCTGGCCATTAAATCTGCCCTTGAGGAGTGGAGGTACTTGTTGGAGGGAGCAGCGCATCCTATACTCATTTACACAGACCACAAGAACCTAGAGTATCTGAGAGCTGCCAAACGTCTGAGACCACGCCAGGCACGTTGGGCACTATTTTTCTCTAGGTTCTCGTTCCACATAACTTACCGGCCAGGCTCCAAGAACACCAAACCAGACGCTCTTTCCCGCATGTTTGATGATCCAAAAGAGGTTTCAGCTCCAGATACCATTCTATCGGAAGGCAACTTCTTACTTTTACAAACTAGCCTGATGTCTGTCTTGAAGCAAGCTTCTACAGGTGTGTCTGGTCCCTCTGAAATCACTCTGGTACCCAAGGACGGGTTACTTTGGAAGAATGACAAAATCTTTGTGCCAGAAGAAGTTCGAGTCACAGTGTTAAACTTGTGTCATGATCATCCCCTGGCAGGCCATTTCGGAATGCATAAAACCCTTGAACTGATTCAACGCACGTTTTGGTGGCCGGATCTTGAAAAAGACTGCAGGGAATATGTAGGTTCATGTGCCACCTGTATCCGTAGCAAGACCACTAGAAGCAAGGCCTGGGGTCTGCTCAGACCCTTACCAGTCCCTGACCGTCCCTGGAAAATGATTGCCATGGACTTCATAGTGGAACTCCCCCCGTCTGAAGGTTGCACAGCCATCTTTGTGGTGGTTGACCGTCTATCCAAGATGGCCCACTTCGTGCCTCTCAAAGGCACGCCCTCTGCCATGGAAACTGCCCAGGTCTTCATTAGGGAAGTAGTAAGGCTACATGGGGTCCCTGCGGACATCGTTTCGGATAGAGGGGTGCAGTTCACCTCTCGCTTTTGGAAGGCTTTGTGCAAGGTCCTGAAGATTGAGTTGTCCATGTCCTCGGCCTATCACCCCCAAACTAACGGGCAAACCAAAAGAACGAATCAGACGCTCGAACAGTACCTCAGATGCTTCACCACCTTCGTTCAAGACGACTGGGTAGCTTTACTACCCTTGGCAGAGTTTGCCTTTAACAACGCCAGTCATTCGGCTACAGGTCAATCGCCATTTTTTGCCAACTACGGGTTTCACCCGACCTTCTTACCTGATCTCATCCCTGATTCAACAGTCCCAGCGGTCCAGAGTATTGTTGATTTCCTGACCCGTAACAGCAGGATATTGCAGGAAGCCATGACTAAGGCACAAGCAGCCAATAAAAGGATCTTTGACAGGAAAAGGAGAGGGGAATTATGCCTGCAACAGGGTGACCAAGTATGCTTATCGACCACCAACCTTAAGATGGCTTGCCCCGCAAGGAAACTGGCACCCAAGTTCATCGGTCCTTTCCCAGTAAAACGGAAATTAAACAAGGTCTCCTATGAACTTGCCTTACCGGAGTCGTTGAAGATTCACCCAGTCTTTCACGTTTCCTTGCTGAAACCCGCAGTGCCCGACCCGTTCCCAGACAGGGGATCGGGACCACCCAAGCCTGTAATCATTGACGGTGATGAGGAGTTCGAGGTGGAGGCCGTCTTGGACTGCCGAAGAAGAGGGAACCAGCTTCAATTCCTGATCAAGTGGAAGGGGTACGGTCTGGAGGAGAACTCCTGGGAACCCCAACAGAACATTCATGCCCGAGAGTTAATCCAGGCCTTTTTTCGCAGTCACCCCCAGAAAAGAGGTCTATTGGGCACCCGGAGGTTGCCCTTAAGGGGGGGGGCACTGTCAGGGACGTGCTGGGCTTGAACCTGGGACCTCTTCTGTGTCTGGCATTGACTCTTCCAGCGGAGCTATCTGAGATGCTGGACAGTTCCCTGCCTGATCTGCTGGATAACCTATCTGATCCATTAGACTACTCTGCTTGGTGTCTGATTACTGTTGAACTCTGAACCCCTTGCTCCTCCCATGTACTTCCTATAAAAGACATTCCAGAGATGTTGCCCCTTGCGGTTTGATCTGCTTCTGTTCCCTGAGTTCCTGATTCTGTGCGTGTATCCTGTTCCTGTGTTTGACCCGGCTTCCTGACCACGCTTCTGTCTCCAGTCCTGACCTCGGCTCGTTTGACCCTGCTCAGTTGTCTGCCTGTTGCCAAGATTCGGCCTGGACTTTGACTACTCTCTCCCTGCCACTTGTGATGTTTACCTTGATGTGTATGACCCGGCTTGTCTGACTCTGCAAACCTGCACCAGCTTACCTGCATCCTCTGCTCTGCAAGCTGCACACGCTGACCTGCATCCTTTGCAATGCAAACCTGCACCTGCTGACCTGCATCCCTGCTCTGCAAACCTGCACCTGCTGACCTGCATCCCTGCTCTGCAAACCGGCACCTGCTGACCTGCATCCCTGCTCTGCAAACCGGCACCTGCTGACCTGCATCCCTGCTCTGCAAGCCGGCACCTGCTGACCTGCATCCTCTGCTCTGCAAGCTGAACCTGCTGACCTGCATCCGCTGCTTCCGGAACCAGCCGTTCCAGTCTCCACTCTGCTCCACCACTCCAAGCAGTGAGGATCAGACAGGCACCCTTACCTCACCGTGCTCTTACCACCACTGTCCCCACTCGGGAGGTCCCTCTCCGCACGTCAGGCTCACACCTAAGGTACGTTACACATGCCACTGGAGGGCTCTGTAGCTCTCATCCAGCTGCATCTCTGCCTGGGTCAGCCTGCTTAACTCAGCTGTCTGCTCCTTGTGCGGTATTTCTCCGAAAAACAGCACCCGCAATCCATACTGCATACAGTACCTTTCCTGGAAGGAGGAGAGAATTTTCCCCTGGTGGCGCTGCTCAGAGGCTAGTGTTTCCTTCCAGAGTTCGCAGCGGACAGAATCATACCATCCCAGTAGGACCTGCTCTGATACTAGTCCTCTGTGCTGTATCTGCATCTCTCGCAAACTCCTTCCGAATTCCTCTTGCATGGTGGCTGGTATCTGTACCTCTCCTCTCCTGCTATCCAGACCTTGGATCCCGGTGGAGGCAGTACATTGTAGTACGTGATGACAGCACCCTGCCCTTCTCTTCTACAATCTTCTGCCTAAATCGCCCTGTCACAGGGTCTCCTAAAGCAAACTATTGATGCACTTTGCTGAGGCATACTCCACTGTTGTCACCATTTCCAAAAAAGGCCTGTGAAAAAAACGAATTAGGAAATATGCCCTATGAAAAGACACATGCAGCTTGTCATCACTGAGGTGCATGTGAAAAGGATGTAAATGATGTAAATAGGCTACAGGATATCAACAGCATGTAGGCATGGCCTAAGCCCAGGGTACCCAATCAGGGATTCAAAGCGCAAGGCTTCTTCATCAGAGTCCAGCAGTGTGCTAACCTCAAGCAATCCCTTTATATATACACCTGTATATATAAAGGGATTGCTTGAGGTTAGCACACTGCTGGGCTCTGACGAAGAAACGCGTGAGCCATCAGTGACCCCCATCACACCCTCCATGACCACTCGGAGTGCCACATGTTGCAGCCACCTTTGGAATAACTTTTTTACTGCATACCTTTCTACTACAATTGTGAGTAGTTTTTATATTGTATTTTAATAAAATCTATCCAAACGGTAATACACTAGGCTGGTGTTTGTTACCAGGATACCCCTATCCATGAAGGGCAACAAGGCCAGTGTCATCGTTACGGACTATTGACTGCTTGACATTCCACTCGTGCGCAGGAGTGTTTGTTTTTCTGTTACCCAATCAGGGAGATCCAACTCACACTAAGCACTAACCGCTATTCACCTAGTGGTGGAGATTGGTTTTGCTGTGCATTAGTACCAAGTGGACCAGGAGGTGAGCAAGATGGGGTCCAGTAGCAGATATAGCAGGTAGGGATTAAGCAGAAGAGTAGTCAGTAAAGAAGCTAAAGGTCAGTAACAAGTGGTTGCAGTTTGGGATCAAGCAAAAGCGTAGTCGAGGAACAAGTCAAAGGCTAGTAATGAATGGTAGTTGAGATAAGGACAGCTGCAGGTATGCAAACGAGGAAGATATTGGCTGAAGACAGCACAATAATCTGGCAATGAGGAAGTGCAGAGACATGGCTTAAAGTGATATTAAAGCTTTGTTTTTTTTTGTTTTTCTCGACCAAAATAACAAACAATGGTTTTGCACAGAGCAGCTCCAATCCTCTTCTTTTCAGGTCCCCTGCCGGTGCTCCTGGCTCCTCTCCCAGAGTAAGCTGCTTGTCCTGGGGGCACCGCTATGTGCACCAAGCCCCTGCTCTGTGTGTCCATAAGATACATTGAGCCATGGCTCGGCCCCGTCCCCCCTCCGTTTTCTCCTCATTGGCTCACTGGCTGTGATTGACAGCAGTGGGTGCCAATGGGCTCCCGGTGATGTCTCAGCTAATGAGGATGGAGAGTCCCAGGACAGCTGAGGGTATTGTGAACAGCGCTGGATTGGAGGGAGCTCAGGTAAGGATTGGGGGGCTGGGGGGGCCCGTTGCACCCAGAAGGTGTTTTACCTTCATACATAGAATGCATAAAAGCAAAAAAAACTTCAGCCTTTGGAACCACTTTAAATAAGGAAGTTTATGGAAAGAACAAAGAGTTCAAGGTTCACCAGAAACAAGAGACAAGCCCAGATTGCCCTAAGAGACTAGACAGGGCACTAGCCAGCATCTCAGGTGGCTCAGCAAGAAGAGGTACTGATAGATGCAGCCGAGGTCTTGGGTTCAGATCCTGGTCCTGGCACCCACATCAAGATGGCCACCTGAGAACTCAAGAAATTACAATGTCCAATTGGACAGCTGACCTGACTGAGTGGACAATTCCCCTAACAGACTCCATTCCATCTGCATTATTGGCACGTTGGCACCTGCAGGACGAAGGAGGCACCTGCCTACAACCATTGACATGTAAACTGGAAGAATGGGGAAGCCACCAACTACCCAGAACCACTGAGTGCAGTTTCCTTTTAAATTTACAGGGCCTTGAAAAAGTATTCACACCCCTTGAAATTTTCCACATCTTGTCATGTTACAACCAAAAACGTAAATGAATTTTATTGGGATTTTATGTGATAGACCAACACAAAGTGGCACATAATTGTGAAGTAGAAGGAAAATGGAAAATGGTTTTCAAATTTTTTTACAAATAAATATGTGAAAAGTGTGGGGGGGGGGGTCATTTGTATTCAGCCCCTGTAAGTCAATACTTTGTAGAACCTCCTTTCTCTGTAATTACAGCTGCAAGTCTTTTTGGGGATGTCTCTACCAGCTTTGCACATCTAGAGAGAGACATTTTTGCACATTCTTCTTTGTAAAATATCTCAAGCTCTGTCAGATTGGATGGAGAGCGTCTAAGAACAGCAATTTTCAAGTCTTGCCACAGATTCTCAATGGGATTTAGGTCTGGACTGTGACTGGACCATTCTAACACATGAATATGTTTTGATCTAAACCATTCCATTGTAGCTCCGGCTGTATGTTTTGGGTCGTTGTCCTGCTGGAAGGTGAACCTCCACCCCAATCTCAAGTCTTTTGCAGACTCTAATGCCACGTACACATGACCGGATTTTCCGATTGAAAAAGTCAGACGGGCTCTTTTCATCGGATATTCCGTCCGTGTGTATGCCCCATCTGACTTTTTCCTTCTGAAATTCCGACGGACTTAGATAGAGAACTTGTTCTCTTTTTTTCCGATGGACAAAAATTTCTGTCGGAAAGTCCGTTCGTCTGTATGCAATTCCGATGGACTAAAAACCACGCATGCTCAGAATCAAGCAGAAGAGCCAAACTGCCTATTGAACTTCATTAATCTCGGCTCGTCGTACGTGTTGTACGTCACCACGGTTTTGACGGTCAGACTTGTGTGACCGTGTGTATGTAAGACAGCTTGAGTGGAATTCCGTCGGAACTCTGTTGGACAATCCGTCGGACTTTATTCCGACGGACAGTCCGGTCGTGTGTACAAGGCATAACAGGTTTTCTTCTAAGATTGCTCTGTATTTATCCATCCATCTTCCATCATGGGAAGATCCATCCATCTCCCCATTAATCTTGACCAGCTTCCCTGTCCCTGCTGAAGAAAAGCATCCCTACAACATGATGCTGCCACCACCATGTTTCACGGTGGGGATGGTGTGTTCAGGGTGATGTGCAGTGTTAGTTTTCCGCCACACATAGCATTTTGCTTTTAGGCCAAAAAGTTACATTTTGGTCTCATCTTCTCACCTCACCGTCTTCCACATGTTTGCTGTGTCCCCCACATGGCTTCTCGCAAACTGCAAACAGGACTTCTTATGACTTTCTTTCACCAATGTCTTTCTTCTTGTCACTCTTCCATAAAGGGCAGATTTGTGGAGAAGCACGACTAATAGTTGTCCTGTGGACAGATTCTCCCACCTGAGCTGTGGATCTCTGCAGCTCCTCCAGAGTTACCATGGACCTCTTGGCTGCTTCTCTGATGAATGCTCTCCTTGCCCGGCCCGGTCAGTTTAGGTGGACGGCCATGTCTTGGTAGGTTTGCAGTTGTGCCATACTCTTTCCATTTTCCGATGATGGATTGAACAGAGCTCCGTGAGATGTTCAAAGCTTGGGAGATTTTTTTTAACCTAACCCGGCCAAGCCCGGATTTACTCCCTTTGCCGCCCCAAGGGCGGGTCCTTCAATGCCGCCCCCCCCCCCCCCCCCACCATCACATGGGGGGGGGGGGCGACGCACGGGGGGGGGTGAGCAATTTTTCGCAGACAATGACTGGTGTTAGTGCTTCAATCATTCTGGCACCATGGTTGTTATGGTGTCAGGATGATTGAAATGCATTATTTCTATCATTACATTGTAATATAAAATGAAATAGTTCAACTCATCATAAAGCAGAATGAGTGGGAGCCCTGGGTGTGTCACTTGCCACCAGATGGGAATGTCACTTGCCACACTGACTCCCCCCCCCCCCCAGCATTGCAGAGTACTTGCAGCCAGGTACAACGCTGTCAGCCTCTCCTCTCCCGTGCGGGAAAACTAGCTGCAGGTGAACCGTGAAACAGAGGGACATGAGACTCGAGTGAGAGATGAGAGTGAGGGCGGGCGGTTAGAGATGACGTCATTCTCTCTCTTCTGTGTGATGTCGCGCAGCCTTCGCGGCCCTGTAAGTAAGGGTGGAAGTTGGAACAGCAGTGCGGGCAATGAGAGATGATGAAATCTCTCTCCGCCGCCCAGTGGCGTAGCGTGGGTTGTCAGCACCCGGGGCAAGGCAAGTAATTTGCGCCCCCTAACCTGCAGACTTTTAGCACTCCCCGAGTCCCTTCAAATACAATAGTACTGACCTACCTGATTCCAACACTGACCTATCTGATACCTATACTGACCACTATACTATATTGTCCACTTCACTACACTGACCACTATACTATACTGTCCACTTCACTGACCACTACCCTGACCACTATACTATACCGACGACCACTATACTACACTGACCACTACACTACACTGACCACAATACTACACTACACTGACCACTATACTGTCCTGCCTACTGTAACTCTCTCTCTGCCACTCTCTGCCTCTGCCACTCTCCCTCTCTCTGCCAATCTCCCTCTCTCTGCCACTCTCTGCCCCCGTCTCTCACTCTCTGCCCCGTCTCTCTCTCTATCTGCCTCTGTCTCTCTCTCTGCCTCTCTCTTTGCCTCTGTCTCTCTCTCTCTTTGTCTCTCTCTCTCTTTGCCTCTCTCTCTCTTTGCCTCTCTCTCTCTCTCTTTGCCTCTGTCTCTCTCGCTTTGCCTCTCTCTCTCGCTTTGCCTCTCTCTCTCTCTTTGCCTCTGTCTCTCTCTCTCTTTGCCTCTGTCTCTCTCTCTCTTTGCCTCTGTCTCTCTCTCTCTTTGCCTCTGTCTCTCTCTCTCTCTCATTGCCTCTGTCTCTCTCTCTCAGTGCCTCTGTCTCTCTCTCAGTGCCTCTGTCTCTCTCTCAGTGCCTCTGTCTCTCTCTCAGTGCCTCTGTCTCTCTCTTGGACTCTGTCTCTCTCTTTGACTCTGTCTCTTTGCCTCACTCTCTCTTTGCCTCTATTGCTCTGTCTCTGCCTCCGTTTCTCTCTCTGCCTCTCTCCCCAGTCTGTGTTCCTCCTCACCTGCTTGTCCTGCATCATGGACATAGGTCCGGAGGATAGGAGGAGGCGGCCGCCATGTTTGTTCAGTGTCCGGCGCACTGTGATTGGGCGTATGGAGGACATGTGCAGAGGCGGGAGTTCAGGATCACGGACAGGCCAGCCCCACGCCGCACATGACCCCCATGGCCCAATCACAGGGCGCCGGACATTGAAAAATGGCGGCCGGAGCTTCAGGCGGCCGGGGACACAGAAAATGAATTTTAGGAGGACTTGTCTCCTCCGCCGTGCGGTGCCGCCCCTGCACACAGTGCCACCCCGAGGCCTGGCCTCGTTGGCCTTGTGGGAAATTCGGCCCTGAACCCTGCTTTAAACTTCTCCACAACTTTATCCCTGACCTGTCTGGTGTGTTCCTTGGCCTTCAAGATGCTCTTTGTTCACTAAGGTTCTCTAACAAACCTCTGAGGGCTTCACAGAACAGCTGTATTTTTTACTGAGATTAAATTACACACAGGTGGACTCTAGTTACTAATTCAGTGACTTCTGAAGGCAGTTGGTTCCACTAGATTTTAGTTAAGAGTATCATGCCGCGTACACACACGACCGTTTTTAATGTCATTGAAAAAAACAATGTTTTTCTCGACGTGATTCTTCTCAAGCCTGCCTTGCCTACACACTATCGTGAAAAAAAATACTCGAGCAAAGCGCGGTGACGTACAACACATATGAAGGCACTATAAAGGGGAAGTTCCATTCGGATGGCGCCACCCTTTGGGCTGCTTTTGCTGATCCTCGTGTTAGTAAACGTTTGGTGAGAGACGATTTGCGCTTTTCAGCCTCGTGCTCTTCAGTCGGTTACAGCGTGACGAATGTGCTATCTCCATTCTGAACGCTTGTTTTACCAGAACGAGCGCTCCCGTCTCATTACTTGCTTCTGAGCATGCACGTTTTTTTTCACCTCGTTAAAGCCTACACACGACCGTTTTTCACAACGAGAAAAACGACGACGTGAAAAACGACGAGAAAAAATAGAGCATGTTCCAAATTTTTAATGCCCATTTTTCACGTCGCGAAAAATGCTCTGGAGCCCACACACGATCGTTTGCAATGACCAAATTAAAAAATGGCTTTTTTCTCGTCATGAAAAACGGTCGTGTGTACGCGGCATTAGAGTAAAGGGGGCTGAATACAAATGCACGCCACACTTTTCCCATATTTTTTGGTAAAAAATGTTGAAAACCATTTATCATTTTTTTTCCACTTCACAATTATGTGACACTTTGTGTTGGTCTATCACATGAAAACCCAATAAAATACATTTAGGTTTTTGGTTGTAACATGACAAAGTGTGGAAAATGTCAAGGGGTATTAATCTTTTTTCAAGGCACGTGTAACCTTCCACATAATAATGAAACAATTGTGCCTCTATTTGTATATATCAAGTATCATTACAGTTTTTGTGAAAACGCTATTTCCTCTTTTATATATGAAATTTGTTTCTTGATCCTCATTTGGCTTATGAAGTAGTAAGAAGGAAATCCAATAAAATAGACTGCTTATGGCTCCTCAGTGAGCAACCAATGTGCTCATATTGTACAATGTACTGGAGCATTCTTTGTATACAAAAATGTTTAATAAGGTAAAAAAGGAACTCAAGTACAATAAGCGTTTGATGAGGGTTCCTGTAGGAAACCAGTGATGTGGGTTGGACCTCCAGCCATGCGTCCTTCCCGCACTTGATTTTCAGGTGACAAAGAAATGTAAAAATGAAATGTTTTTCTCCAGCCGGGCACAGCTGTGATTATCCGAGAAAACACTCTGATTAATAACTCCTTGAACGGACTCGAAAAGGCCTGCGCTGCCTCTGATTAATAAAAATAAAGCTTTTACTCTAAGTCTTTTAAAGACCAATTCATCATTGTGGGTTCTAAGACACGGGAGCATATTTCATAAATAGTGAATATTAGGTTTTCCGACACTTACCATTAATTCACTAATTCATTATTTGCTGGACTTCCCGTATATACTCGAGTATAAGCCAAGTTTTTCAGCACATTTTTTTGTGCTGAAAATGCCCCCCTCGGCTTATACTCGAGTCACCTTTTTGCGCCTGATCTCCTCGAATTTGGGGACCCGGTACCGGCCGGTTGTAAGTTCTCTGGACCCCAAACTTGGCACACATGTAGCCCCACTCTTCATATATAAGTGTGCAAAGTTTGTTGTCCAGGAGACCTACGGTCGTGGAGCACCGAATTTTCAAAGCCGGGCACCCCTTCCATGGACTCCCATGTTAAATGGACATTTCTCCGGTGACTTTGGGCACCTGGTACCGGCCTACCGAAACTTGGCACACATGTAGCCCCATTTATCTTTTATAAGTGTGCAATGTTTTTTGTCTGGGAGACTTACGGCCGGGGAGCACCGATTTTTCAAACCCGGGTACCCCTTCCATAAAACTCCTATGTTAAACGTCAGTCTAGTCATGGGCACAGTGAGGCATGGGCACAGTGAGGCATGGGCACAGTGAGGCATGCACATGAACACAGTGAGGCATGGGCACAGTGAGGCATGGGCACAGTGAGGCATGGACACAGTGAGGCATGCACATGGACACAGTGAGGCATGGGCACAGTGAGGCATGGACACAGTGAGGCATGCACATGGACACAGTGAGGCAAAGTGAGGCACAGTGAGGCATGCAGATGGACACCCTAGGCTTATACTCGAGTCAATAAGTTTTCCCATTTTTTTGTGGTAAAATTAGGTGCCTCGGCTTATATTCGGGTCGGCTTATACTCGAGTATATACAGTGTGACAGCAGGAAGGTAAAGTCACCTGGTTGCATCCAGGGGGGTAGATATATTTCGCCCAGATTCAGGCTTTACGCCGACTTATACAACTAGGTGGAGAGTTGAATAAGCCCAGCTGAGGCTAGTGGGCTCATGGATGACTCATACCTCTAGGGAGAGTGTGGGCCGTCGTGCAGACAGGGAGTTGATGAGACCAGCTGAAGCTTGTCAGCTCATTTAGGCCTCTATAAAAACTCCCAGCTTCATTAGATGTTAGCTCATGCCTGGACCCAGACCTGTGTGGACTGTCTAGGGAGAGTGAACCCCTGTGCGGTGAGACAAAGCCTGTGTGGCTATTTGCTTGGACATTTAAAACCAGGGACTTAGGGACTAGGACAGCACTAGGCTGATCCCAGTTGTTAGTTAGGAAACCTGTATGTTTAGTCAGAGGTCAAGTTGACCAGGATTTATTTTGTTTATGTTTCTTTTGCTTTGCTGTGTTTTGTCACTGTAAATAGAAAATAAACCGCACCTTTTTGATTTTGAAAACCACAACCTCCGTTTGCTGGGCCTGTTTTTGTGTGGGGAGCCCATCCCGGGGGTCACACACACCCGCTGCCGAGCTAACCCCCTCGCAGTTGGTGGAGAACCAGTGGCAGTTTTTTTTTAAGCCAGCATGGAGGAGATACTGAAGCAGCTGGCTCTAGCAAATGCCAATCAACAGCAGACAAATGCAGGTTTGCAAAAGAGCCTTGCAGCTCATCAACAGAGCCTTGCAGCTCAACAACAGAACTTCGCAGCCCAGCAGCAAGCTCATCAACAGAGCCTTGCAGCCCAGCAGCAAGCTCACCAACAGAGTCTGGAAGCTCAGCAACAAGCCCAGCAGCAATCTGAGGCCCGCTTCATAGACCTGTTACAGAAGCAAGAGCAGAGACTACAACAAATGGAAGCAGTAATGCAGCAACGTCCGCAGACCAGTGAGGAAAGCCGTCCCACTAATACCGCGTCCTTTGGGGTGAGTCGTTTATTGACAAAAATGACTGGAGAGGATGATCCAGAGGTATTTTTGACCACATTTGAAAGGACTGCTGAAAGAGAAAAGTGGCCTGAGGAGCAGTGGGCTGGACTGGTGGCTCCTCTGTTAACTGGTGAATCGCAGAAGGCTTACTATGACCTAGAGCCTGACCAAGCAAAAGACTATGTGATGCTAAAAGCTGAAATATTGGCAAGGCTGGGTGTCACCCAGGCTGTCCGGGCTCAGCGTGTGCATAACTGGACTTTCCAGCTTGGAAAACCCCCCAGGTCTCAAATGTATGATCTCATTCACCTGAGCAGAAAGTGGCTACAGCCAGAGACTTTGTCCGCACCAAAGATTGTGGAACGTGTTGTAATGGATCGGTTTTTGAGAGCTCTTCCTACTGCCATCCAAAAGTGGGTAAGCCATGGAGACCCAGAGACGGCCGATGGTCTTGTGGATCGTGTGGAGAAATACTTGGCTACAGAGAACCTGACGGCCTCTTCCAGAGACACTCGGACTTTCCACCCTAAGACCAGACCATCCCCAGGGGCGGATAAGAGGATTCCAAGGGGTGAGGGTGGAGAGAGTGAGAGGGTGGGAGCTCTACCCCAAGTTTGGCGAGAACAGCCTGGGAAATCAGCGGCTCAAGAGGCGGCAAGAAGGATCGTTTGCTACCGCTGCCGGCAAGCGGGACATATTGCAGCCAATTGCCCGGTTGTGGAGGAACCCATGCAGTGTGACTTTCTGACGGGCAGACGTCAGTCGCTGTGTGCGACAGTCGCATGCACTGCCATTCGAGGAACTGAGAAACATTTATGCAAAATGTGTGTTAATGGTAGAAATGTTGTGGTATTGCTGGATTCAGGTAGCCTTGTGACCCTGATAAAGGCTGAGTTAGTTAAAACAGAGGTCTCTGGGAATAGCAAGGTAGCTGTTATTTGTGTGCATGGGGACACCCGAGAGTATCCAGTGACTACAGTGTGTTTCGAGACCCCCAAAGGTACCCTCTCTCATCCAGTGGGCTTAGTATCTCAGTTACCGCATGACGCCATTGTGGGAAGGGATTTTCCGAAGTTCTGGGAACTGTGGGATGATCCTGAGCCCCCCACTGGTGCCCCTATGTACCAGGAATGTGATAGCCAGAACTCCCCTGAGAGTGGTGAGGACTCTCCGGAATTTCCCTTATCAGTATTGGCAGGGGAGACTCAAGAAACTGGAGAGGAGCCCACCTCCTCAGACGAAAACCTACCGTCTGTGGAGTTTTCTGATCTTGAGGTTCACAGGGAAAACTTTGCCACAGAACAGTTGAAAGACCCCGCCCTAATAAAGGCACGGGAAAACGTAGTGAAAATAGATGGCGAGTTAGTGAACCCAGATAATACCTGCACTTACCCATACTTCAGCGTAGAGAAGGACCTACTGTATCGGGTGGCAAAAAGGGCAGAAGAAACCGTTGAGCAGCTTGTGGTGCCCAAACCTTACAGGAAGTTGGTGTTGGAGTTGGCCCATGGGCACATTCTTGGAGGTCATCTGGGGACAGAGAAAACCCGAGAGAGGGTATTACAGAGATTCTACTGGCCGGGGGTGATGGAGGACATAGAAAATTATTGTTCCTCCTGCCCTGTGTGTCAGAGGTCGGCCCCGATGCCACATTTCCGTAGCCCGCTGGTCCCTCTACCCATCATTGAGGTCCCGTTTGAGAGGATCGCCATGGATTTGGTAGGCCCTATAATCAAGTCCGCTAGGGGGCACCAGTACATATTAGTTATAATGGACTATGCCACCCGTTATCCAGAAGCGATCCCTCTCCGAAATACCTCGGCCAAAACCATAGCCAAAGAGCTATCTCTTGTGTTTAGCCGGGTCGGTATTTGTAAAGAACTGCTTACGGACCAAGGTACACCCTTTATGTCCCGGGTTATGAAGGAGCTGTGTAAATTGTTCAAAGTGACGCAATTACGTACATCTGTGTATCACCCCCAAACCGATGGGCTGGTTGAAAGATTCAACAAAACCCTAAAACAAATGTTGAAGAAAGTGGTGGATAGAGATGGAAAGGATTGGGACTGTCTACTTCCTTATCTGATGTTTGCTATTAGGGAGGTGCCCCAATCCTCTACGGGATTCTCCCCCTTTGAGTTACTGTATGGGAGACACCCAAGAGGGCTGTTGGATATTGCCAAGGAAACTTGGGAAAGTGAGAGTTCTCCCCACAGGAGTGTGATTGAGCATGTCGCCCTGATGCAAGACCGAATTGCACAGGTAATGCCCATCGTGAAGGAACATTTGGCCCAAGCGCAGTTAGCACAGCAGAGAGTGTACAACCGTGGAGCCAAGACCCGTACCTTTTCCCCGGGGGATAGGATACTGGTACTTGTCCCTACGGTTGAAAGTAAATTCCTTGCCAAATGGCAAGGCCCCTACGAGATAATGGAAAAAGTGAGCGAAGTGAATTACAAGGTCAGACAACCAGGAAGGCGAAAGCCCGAACAGATCTATCACGTTAATCTGTTGAAAGCCTGGAGGGATAGAGAGTCCCTAGTCGCAGACACTTGGTCACCAGCTCAAACTGGTTGCGTGATTCCTGAGGTTGGAATAGCAGCCACCTTGTCACAACCCCAACAACAGGAGGTTAAGGAGTTTGTGCTTCGCAACAAGGAGGTATTCTCTGAGCTGCTGGGACAAACATCTGGGGTAGAGCATGACATCATTACCCCGCCCGGTGAAAGGGTGAAGTTAAAACCCTATCGGATCCCAGAGGCCCGACGGGAGGCAATACGGGAGGAAGTACAGAAAATGCTGAACTTAGGGGTGATAGAGGAGTCCCAAAGTGATTGGTCTAGTCCCATTGTGTTGGTGCCTAAACCGGATGGGAGCTGGCGATTTTGTAACGATTTTCGTCAGTTGAACAAAGTTACAAAATTTGACACCTACCCCATGCCACGTATAGATGAGTTGATCGACCGGCTGGGAACAGCCCGATACATGACGACTCTTGACCTCACAAAAGGGTATTGGCAAATCCCCCTGGCCAAATTGGCCAAAGAGAAAACCGCATTTGTAACCCCAGACGGGGCGTTCCAATATAAAAGAATGCCGTTCGGGTTACAGAATGCGCCGGCCACATTCCAGCGGAAAATGGACCAGATGCTGAGGCCCCATCGGAAGTATGCTGCGGCTTACCTGGATGACGTAATTGTCCATAGCACAGATTGGGCCTCACATCTGCCAAAAGTGCAAGCAGTCCTGGACTCTGTTCGGGAAGCGGGGTTTACGGCTAACCCCAAGAAGTGTACCATTGGGCAGGAGGAGGCCAAATATCTTGGGTACACCATTGGGAGGGGAGTAATAAAACCCCAACTCAACAAAGTCGAGGCCATCCAGAGTTGGCCACGTCCCAACAGCAAGAAGCAGGTACGAGCCTTTCTGGGAATCGCTGGGTATTATCGGCGATTCATTCCCCACTTTGCTTCTAAGGCTGTGCCCCTAACCAACCTAACGAAGGGGAAAGGGTCGGTCATGATTAAATGGACCCCCGAGGCTGAGGCAGCATTCCAATTCTTGAAACAAGCCTTATGTAGCCAGCCAGTGTTGTACTCACCCGACTTCTCTAAAGACTTTGTCGTACAAAGTGATGCGTCAGATGTGGGGTTAGGAGCAGTATTGTCCCAGGTCTGGAACGGGGAAGAGCACCCAGTCATTTACCTCAGCAGGAAGTTGAAGTCCCATGAGGTAAATTACGCCACCGTTGAAAAGGAGTGTTTAGCGGTGAAGTGGGCTCTAGATTCCCTTCGGTACTACCTGCTAGGTAGGCACTTTGACATGGTTACGGATCACGCTCCGTTAAAGTGGATGGCTCAAAACAAGGAAACAAATAGAAGAGTGAATAGGTGGTTCCTGGCCCTCCAGGAATTCAACTTCACAGTAAAGCATCGCCCTGGCGTTCAAATGGGGAATGTGGATGCTTTGTCTCGAGTACATGAATGCCTGATTGCTGGTGTTCCAACCCCGAGGTTAAAACAAGAGGGGGGGGTATGTGACAGCAGGAAGGTAAAGTCACCTGGTTGCATCCAGGGGGGTAGATATATTTCGCCCAGATTCAGGCTTTACGCCGACTTATACAACTAGGTGGAGAGTTGAATAAGCCCAGCTGAGGCTAGTGGGCTCATGGATGACTCATACCTCTAGGGAGAGTGTGGGCCGTCGTGCAGACAGGGAGTTGATGAGACCAGCTGAAGCTTGTCAGCTCATTTAGGCCTCTATAAAAACTCCCAGCTTCATTAGATGTTAGCTCATGCCTGGACCCAGACCTGTGTGGACTGTCTAGGGAGAGTGAACCCCTGTGCGGTGAGACAAAGCCTGTGTGGCTATTTGCTTGGACATTTAAAACCAGGGACTTAGGGACTAGGACAGCACTAGGCTGATCCCAGTTGTTAGTTAGGAAACCTGTATGTTTAGTCAGAGGTCAAGTTGACCAGGATTTATTTTGTTTATGTTTCTTTTGGCTTTGCTGTGTTTTGTCACTGTAAATAGAAAATAAACCGCACCTTTTTTTTTTATTTTGAAAACCGCAACCTCCGTTTGCTGGGCCTGTTTTTGTGTGGGGAGCCCATCCCGGGGGTCACACACACCCGCTGCCGAGCTAACCCCCTCACAACAGGTATTATAATTTTTTTGTATAATCTTTATTTATTTAAGAAAAAGAACAAATAAACGACAAAGGAAACGACAATACAGGTTGCAAGTTAGCTGTAGTAACATGGTAGGTACTTTTGAGCCATCTTAGACTTGATATGACACATAAATCAGTAGTCAAAACCTTCTAAAGGGTAGGAGGCAACTCGCCGGCAGCGGCGCCAGTAGAGGGGGGCTAATTCAGCCTCCATCAAACCTCTCCTGGCGCACCGCCCAACACGAGAGCTCCCATGATAAACGTTTGGTGTCAGGAGGGGAAATGGACGCTGACTCTAATAGGGAGGCTCCCCTCGCAGCAGCAAAATATTATGACCAGAAGTCCAATTAGCAAGACAATTAAACAACATTTCAAACCACATAGCCATGAGGCTGCAAATATTTGGGAAGAAACTAGGAGAGAGAGAGAGAGAGAGGAAGGGGAAAGGGTAGTGGAGAGACGGAAAGGAGAGAGGGGGGGTCAGAGCATACCTGTGATTTAAGGCGAAGTCTTTAAGTCTGCACCAGAGGCTTCTCTTTAATTAGGCAATATAGGCGGTCGCCTAAGGCCTCACACTCACAGGGACCTCACGGCCGCCTAACTTGCCCAATGCATTACCCCAGTTTTGAGGGACAGGGGACCTTAACGCTGCTGTGCTCAGGCAGCGTTAAGAGCCCTGACTCAGGAGCGGGGCAGCCAGCGTCCCTAACAACCAGCGAATATCGGTGATACCACCCCTTGTGACGTCAATGACCCAGCATGCCCTCAGTCAATTACGTCACGAGGGGGTGGGTTCACAGGTGACATCACCGGGTGGCCCCCGCCCCTTAGTTATTAAAGAGCAGGATCTGGGGGCCACCTTGTTAAAGGGGGCTTCCAGATTCCGCTAAGCCCCCTGCCTGCAGACCCCCAAAACTACCGTGCAGGGTTGTGGAGAAGAGGCTCTTGTCCTTGAATTATTTTTACCATCATGGGTGTGAGTGTGGCCCCATGTCAAGTTTTGCCTAAGGCCTCACAAAGCCTAGAGCCGCCCCTGGTCTGCACCGAGCGAGCCGCTTCCGGGGCCGAGCCACCTCTGTCTTTAGGGCATCGGAGCGCCTCCCTTCACCCAGGATCTAAGGGCTGGTTCAGCCAATTCTAACAGTGCTAAGTCTAGGCTAGAGGATACATGCCCCGGGTCAGTCACATGGGCCATCCAAGGTGCCCATATGCTGCTGAAGCGTTCCAGGGTATCCCTACAGGTCGCTATCCAATGTTCAGCTTCTCTAATATCATTTACTTTGTCAATCCATTCCTCCTTTGTTGGAATTCGAGGTTGTTTCCAATAGATTGGGAGTAAACGCCTAGCTGCATTTAGAAGATGAGGTAATGCGCTCTTCTTATATCTGCTAATTGGGTTCTGAGGGACATGGAGGAGGAAATGAACCGGAGTTAGGGGGATGTCGTAGCCTAAGATCTCTTTTTGCTGGACTTATTTTTAAAAGGGGAAGCAGAAAGTATTGAGAGAAAAAAAGTCCATCCAACAATGGTGAGGAACTACAAGTCCCAGAATGGAAGACGAGATCCCTCGTGAAGGAAGGCAAGGTCTGATCCACTGATGATATACAGGTGACAAACCCTCCAGCCAATGCGCTTACCAGAAAAGGTGGACCCCTGGTCAACAGAAGGTCATATACACTTGAATCCACAAAGGGATAATGGCAGTCTCCGGCAGGGCAATGATTTCCAGCGTATCAATGGAACCAAACCATCGAAGGTAAGTATGAAAAGATAAGGGGACACGCTCTAAGTGTTCTCCGTGAGTTTATTTAAAATAGCAAGAAAAAGGGGCATATAATGATGGCGCAGGGTAACGCGCTTAATATGATATAAAAAATGCCAGTAAAAGTCAATGGTATAGGCATAGGTGTGCGCAGCCTTTGGCATTAGGGTGTGCACCCAAAGCTCAAACACACTCTACCGATCACTCACGATGTTCATTCAGAAAGGGAAGTGGCCGGTAAATGGCATATTTACTGGCCCCTTCCCCCACTTTGCTAAAACATCCACAACAACAGCCAGTGGGAGAGGAGGGAAGATGGTAGTGCTGTGGGGGGAAGGAGGGGGAGCCAGGTCAGTAGGGGAATCTGTTCTGCACAGGGTGATTAGGGTGTACCTGGGCACACCTGGCACACCCTGTGCGCACGCCTATGGGTATAGGATCCAAGGATCCAGAGATGGCAGCGGGTGACGTCCGTGCACTAGCTCCTCCCCTCCTCGGGTCCTTGGATCCTATACCATTGTCTTTTACTGGCATTTTTGATATCCTTTTGATCGCGTTACCCTGCGCCATCATTATATGCCCCTTTTCTTGCTCTTTTAAATAAACTCACGGAGAATACTTAGAGCGTGTCCCCTTATCTCTTCATACTTACCTTGGATGGTTCAGTTCCATTGATACGCTGGAAATTATTGCCGTGCCGGCGGCGGAGACTACCATAATCCCTTTGTGGATTCAAGTGTATATGACCTTCTGTTGACCAGGGGTCCACCTTTTCTGGTAAGCGCATTGGCTATGTGGTGAAGGGTTTGTCACCTATATATCATCAGTGGATCAGACCTTGCCTTCCTTCACGAGGGATCTCGTCTTCCATTCTGGGACTTGTAGTTCCTCACCATTGTTGGATGGACTTTTTTTGCCGCGTACACACGACCGTTTTTTATGACGAGAAAAATGCCATTTTTTTATTTAGTCATTAAAAACGACCGTGTGTGGGCTCCAGACGTGAAAAATGGGCATTAAAAATTTGGAACATGTTCTAATTTTTCTCGTCGTTTTTCACGTCATCGTTTTTCTCATCATGAAAAACGGCCGTGTGTAGGCTTTAACGGCGTGAAAAAAAACCGCGCATGCTCAGAAGCAAGTGATGAGACGGGAGCGCTCGTTCTGGTAAAATTAGCGTTCGTAATGAAGATTGCACATTCGTCACGCTGTAACGGACTGAAGAGCACAGAGGCTGAAAAGCGCGAATCGTCTCTCACCAAACTTTACTAACACGAGGATCAGCAAAAGCAGCCCAAAGGGTGGCGCCATCCGAATGGAACTTCCCCTTTATAGTGCTATCGTACGTGTTGTACGTCACCGCGCTTTGCTCGAGCATTTTTTTTTTCATGATAGTGTGTAGGCAAGGCAGGCTTGAGAAGAATCACGTCGAGAAAAACGTTGTTTTTTTCAATGACATTAAAAACGGTCGTGTGTGTATGCGGCATTTCTCTCAATTTTATTTTATTTTATCTAAATTTTATTGTGCTGCACTAATTATTTTTATGTATAAACTGATTGTAGACAATATGATTAACCTATAATGTTCAGCTTGCATTTTATTCACTTAATTATTTATTCTTATTTGTTTGCGCTGATTGTTTCTCTTTTACACACAAGCAGAAAGTATTGCCAGTGCCAGCATCCCTCAAATTGGTTTTAGTAGGTCATACAAATTTGACTTTTTAGGCACCACTTACTGTACATGCAACTAATTAACATTAAAATAAAGTTTATTAGTATATCCAACATATTACTAAACTCACTTGGAGACCCGGCGTTTTCTGACACTTTTGTTAACAAATAAAAATCATTTTTTTTTGCTACAAAATTACTTAGAATCCCCAAACATTATATATTGTATATTTTGTAGCAGAGAACCTAGAAAAAAAAATGGCGATTGTTGCAATTTTTTATGTCACATGGTATTTGCACAGTAGAATATAGAAGATGATGTTATGCCGAGTAAATAGATACCTAACATGTCATGCTTTATAATTGTGCACGCTCGTAGAATGGCAATAAACTACGATACTTAAAAACCTCCATAGACGACACTTTAAAAATGCTTACAGGTTACCAGCTTAGAGTTACAGAGGAGATCTAGGGCTAGAATTATAGCTCTTGCTATATCGTTTGCGGCAATACCTCACATGTGTGGTGCCAACAGGGCCGTAGATATAGATAAGGGGGTACCACCAGTCCTTCGGTACGGGGGGGGGGCCCTAGGCAGCTGGGTGAATCAGATGTGGATAGAGAGGGTGATCAAAACAGGGGTTGCAATTACTGGAACCAATCCCCGGTATGGCTCTCTCTGCAGCAGCTGAAAGCTGGCTTCTCCTCCTCTCCCTCCCAAGGCTTTCAGCTGCTGCAGGGATAGCTATACAAGGGATCAGCTCCAGTAATTGCCCCCCAGCACACTGATCGCCTCCCCTAGTGCACCATACATGCCCCCCTGCGTGCCCCCCACCCCTACAGCTTCCCTCCTCTCCTTCCTATTGGCAGCTACAAGCACACAATAGGATCCTTCAGGATGGAGAATGGGGGAAACTATGGCACGTGCCTGGAAGACCCCCATGCTCTGTACCATTGAAACCAAAAAAAAGGATCACTCAGGCTATGATACATAGCAAAATGGAAGCAACTATCCAAGACAAAATTCATAAACACCTCAAAATCTGGCAACCTTGTGTGGATTGTTTTCTTCCACCCAGGTTTGATGAGTCCTTCCAGAAGCCTTGAGCTCTTACTACTCGTATTTGTTATGTAATGAGTCCTGGGCACACCTGGAGCGTTCGACCTCCCTCTTCTCCATACTTCTATCCTTTCTCCTCATTTTCCTCCTTTATTACTTTCTCTCACATTTCATGATTCTAAGCTATTAGACTTTGATTTTTATTTTATGGAATGCGTTCCCTCATGGATCCGATCTTTTGATTTTGGAATGCTTGTATCAAGTGTTGGTTCTACTCAGGGCCGCCATCAGGAATTTTGGGGCCCCTTACACAGCTTCAGGCATGGGCCCCCTGGGGCAGAGGAGAACAGCGGGGGGGGGGTGCTGACACCGCGAAATTGAGAAGCGGGGGGGGGGGGGGGCAGCCGCGAATTGAGAAGCGGGGGTTGCCACGAGTTGAGAAGCGGGGGGTGCCACGAGTTGAGAAGCAGGGGGGTGCTGTGCTGCCGCCGCAAATTGTTGAGGTCGGGGGGGCTTCGGGTGCTGACGAACAAAAAAAAAACTTAAAAAAATAAATAAAAAATGTATAAAAAATATATATATATTTTTATAAAAAAAAATAATTAAAAAATAAAAAATAAATATTTATTTTTAATAAAAAATACATAAAAAAGGGGGGGGGGGTTACCATCCGGGGCCCCGGGGACCTTTGGGCCTCTGGGGACCTCTGGGCCCCTTACAAAAAAAAATTATTAAAAAAATTATAAAAAAAAGAAAAAATTATATAAAAAAACTGAGGGGGTTGCCATCCGGGGCCCTGGGGGCATCTGGGGACCTCTGGCCCCCTTACAAAAAATAAATAAAATAAATAAAATATATATATATATTTTTTTAAATAAAAAATACATAAAAAAGAGGGGTTACCATCCGGGGCCCTGGGGACCTTACAAAAAAAAAAAAAAAAAAAAAAGGGGGGTTGACATCCGGGCCCCTTACAGGTGTACTGCCTGTACCCCCTGATGGTGGCCCTGGTTCTACTGTATGTTTTGAAGGCCTCATACCCTCTTCCTCGTTATATGTGTGGCCAATCAGTTATGACCTGGAATGGAAAACTTTTGGATATCCACATTTGAATGTATACAGTTTGTTTTTTGTATCTAAGTATACTTTGTGATCAGTTCTACAATAACAACAATAAAAAAGATTGAATGGGAAAATAAATCATTAAACTTCATAGAAGGTGAGTTCTTCATGTATGTTGCTTGTATCTCACGCCACTCACTGAAGAGTAACAATATCTGGTGGAACAGAAAGCTTACAGGTTGTGAAATTATTTAGGGTTTAAGGTGTTCTAGTCTAAGGGACACATATTTCCTGAGAAGAGCGAGAGGGATATTTCCCACATGGTTGGTTTTAAAGAATTTTGTGTTGATAAGGTTTGGGACTTAAGCAGAAGGAGGGGTGGTAGAAGCTTCTAGTAGCCACTTCAGTATGAGATTTATATTTGTTTTGATTTATTATGACAATAAACAATGAAACAACGTAAAAGATGTGATATAACTGTCCTGGAAAAGATCAAATGTGTAAAAAGAGCAATCGCTACCATAACATACATTGCTACAAAAATTGATGCACCCTTCCATGTGTCAGACGATGTATCAATTCAAACAATTACTGTATCTAATTCTAATACACCGTCTACCTTGGTAAATGCAATAAAAATGGATCAACCTGCTCATGTTGTCATTGATATTGTTTCAAGGAAAATAGAAGCCCATTAATCTAGAAAGGGATGTGTGTTCAAAGAAATGTCTTTTCACAGACGGGTGATTCAATGGAAATTGGGTCACCACTTTAACTGTCCATGTGAGCAAAGCCATATGACCAAACTAAAAACGCTACGAATGCAACATGCATTTGATACACAACATCCTGCACCCAATACACAATGCACCCCAATACTCACCGCAGCATTCCCTGGGAGGGCCTAAGGGACAATGTTACAATCAGGGCTGTCTTTAACGCGGGGCAAAAGGGGATAAAGGATAAATTAAAAAACATAGGGAACTATGTAAAGAAAAAGAGATGTTCGCAGTCCACACGGGAATAACTCTCTTTTTTTATTCCCGTGTGGACTACGGACATCTCTTTTTCTTTACATAGCTTAATTTTGATGCCTATAATTTTGGTACTTCATAAATGTATTCTGTCTTATTGCATTTATATGAATGTTTCATATTCCTCTCTTTGTTTTCAGTGCATTAATACACCGTAATACTCGTAATACTCATCTCCTGAAGAAGCTCCGAACAGGAGCAAAACATGTCGAGTGTAAACGGTTGTGTATTTGTACTTCTGTAAAAATAATGAATGTGTTGGATATGTATAAAACTCTTTATCTTTCTTAAAATAAAACAATTTTCTATTTTTTAAATTTTTGAATTGATCATTCATTTGGTCACAAACTATTTCTGACACCTTAAAAATCCCGAGGCATGTGACCTCCAGTCCCTTTTTTCTTCTCATCTTTACATGGGATGTGGTATCGATGTCTGTGAGTGCTCACTCCTATTCTCTATAAATAGGGCCCAGTCATTGTTGAGGGGCCCAAGCACCAGCCCCTTGACCCCCTTGTCAAGGGGAGGCCTGGACTGGTGGCGGTGGGAGCAGGGAGAAGCGAAAGAGAAGAGCAGCAGGTGCAGCATACCCGACACAGCGGTGGCGCCACCCAGAGCCTGGATTTGTCCAACCTCCTCTCCACCCCCAGCTCTGACTGCGGGCCTTGAGAGCAAGCAGATCGGGGCCCCAGGAGGACCAGCAGGAGGCGCAGGCACCCAGGGACTGCTACCCACCCTCCTCTCCAACCCCAGCGCTGATAGCAGGTCCCCAGGGCTGGCGGATCAGGGCCCCCGGAGGAACGGCGGGAGGTGCAGGCAGCCAGAGACTTCTACCCGCCGGGACAGTCGCTGGAAGGAGCATGGAAGGTACTGGGCATCAAACACACCCTCCACAGGCAGGGGGTGCTTAGGAGGGACTGCAGACAGGGCTAGGGGTCTCTCTCTCTGACCCCTTTCTCACCCCACCTCTGACACCTCTCTTACCCGCCTCTCTCTGACCCCCTTTCTCTCTCTCTCTCACCCCCCTCTCTGACCCCTCTCACTCTCTTTCTCACCCCCTCTCTGACCCCTCTCTTACCCCCCTGATCCCTCTCTCTCTCTCTCTGACCCGTCTCTCTCTCACACCCCTTTCTGACCCCCTCTCTCTCTTTGAACCCCCCTCTCTCTCTCTCTCACCCCCTCTTTGACCCCTCTCTCCTCCCTGCTGACCCCTCTCTCTCTTTCACCCCCTACTCTGACCCCTCTTTCTCTCTGACCCCTCTCTCACCCCCCTCTCTGACCCCTCTCTCACCCCCTCTCTGAACCCTCTTTCGCTCTCACCCCCTCTTTGATCCCTCTCTCTCTCTCACCCCTCATTTGACCCCTCTCTTTCTCTCTCACCCCCGACCCCTCTATCTCTCTCACCCAGTTTAGCTGCTATTTATTGCATGTTTTAATGCAGGTGGAGCGCAAAATTGCATGATTACAATAACAGTCTGTCAGTCTATATTAAATCCTTTCCTGCTGGCCAGCACGTTGGGGCCCAGATCTGGCATTGGCTCACTCAAGATAAGTTCCTCTTAACTTAGGTATAGTCGCCTGAACTGCGTTCCAAGCAAACAATATTGTTCCTCTTTAATAGGGTGCCATAGGGTTTGGCCTCTCACCAACTCCTGGGGTGACAGCTGGTCTCCCTCTGTTCTCCTTCAGCGGCTCAGCGACGCTAGTGGCAGCAGAGTTCTCCCCAGTGATCAGGTGGCAGCAATGGTCAGCAACAGTGATGTTCTCCCCAACATACAGGTGGAAGCAATGGTCAGCAACAGTGCAATTCTCATGTTCCAGGAGATGTCTGCTACTCTACCTCTCTGTGTTCCTGATACTAATCGATTAATCGACAACTAATCGATTACGAAATTAATCGATTGCCATTTTCATAATCGATTAATCGGCCAGTAACATAATGGGGTTAAAAAAACTAAAGTTAGCCCTTTATAGTACAAAAAGAGCAAATCGTTACTGTAAATATTAATTTCACTGCCCCACAGTAAAAAATGAACCCCTTACAGTAGCGATTATTTGCTCTTTTTGTACTAATTTTAGTTTTTTTAACCCCATTATGTTACTAAACATCTCAGGCCCGGGTCACTCCTCTGTTTTTTTTTTTGGTGCTTTTTGCAGAAACACACTACAGTTCATTTACCTGGTTTCCTATGGGAGACGTTCACATCCATGATTTTTTCAGCTGCTGCATATTTGGAAAGGGCAAGGACTTTTTTTAACGCAAAACGGTGCTACTTTGATTTTTGGTTCAATATACTTCAATGGAGAAGCTGCAGAAAAGCATGTTTGTGTTTTTTAATCTGCCCAACAACAAATTGTCCCCAAAAATTGTAAAAAGCAAATCGCAGCTTAATTACCTTCCTCCTTTTTTTTTTAACCGATTAATCGATTATTCGAAACAATAATCGGCCAACTAATCGATTATGAAAATAATCGATTAGTTGCAGCCCTAATTCTGTTAACAGCCTGCTGCACAGACTGTCTCCCACAATGTCCTCCCCACCTCTACCTCAAATCTGGGAACAGATCTTCCTTTTCCTCCCTACAGAGCTCTGGTAATGCTGGGATATGTAGTCCCTCCTCCAGTCTGAAAATGCAGGCTCAGTCTGTCTGGGAACTATATCTACCACAAGTCATAAAGAGAAAGAGATCACCGCTCCAGGTGAGTGCGATGGGCAATTAGTATCTTACCAGGAACCACGGGTGCTGGCAATGCTTTTGATGCAGAGAGAAAAATGGGACATATGGACAACCGCACTCCAAAAAAAACGTTGAGGTTGCCTTTATTGGGTAAAAAACATGGAGCACTACAGGTCACAGCAAATGGTGGGGTACAGCCGACACGTTTCACACTACGGTCTAGTGCTTAGTCATGATTAAGCACTAGACCGTAGTGTGAAACGCGTCGGCTGTACCCCACCATTTGCTGTGACCTGTAGTGCTCCATGTTTTTTACCCAATAAAGGCAACCTCAACGTTTTTTTTTGGAGTGCGGCTGTCCATATGTCCCATTTTTCTCTCTGTACCACAAGTCATAGTTGCTCCTAGAAGGCTCTGTGCTTCCCACAATCCACAGCAGCTCAGATTCCTCTTCCTCTCTGTGATCCTGGGTGGTGGGCTGGGCTTTTCTCCAGCTCTCTCTGTCTGTTGCTGCATATAGTCCTGGAGATGGACAGTGCTCAGTCCCTCTTCCCATAGCTTCTCCTTTCCTTAACAGCTCGAGGGGCAGGGGGGGGGGGTGCAGGGCAGCAGGCAGCAGTGATAGCAGCCAAGTCGCTGCTGCCCGAAGGAGCAGTACTGTGAACTAGGGGGGCTACACACCCAATACCTACAGCTGTAAGCACCCTAAAACCGGAAGCATCATGCAACCTTATACACACAGAGGGGAATTAATTAACTTAAACTGGAGTAGCCAGAGCCAGTTGAGCATGGCAACCAATCAGCTTCTAGCTTTAATTTTTAAATAGAAACTGAATGAGATGAAGATAAAAGCTGATTGATTACTATGCACAACTGCTCCAGATTCTGTCTGTTCTGGTGTAAGTAAATTTCCAACCATAGCATCTTGCACTTCAATACACATAGCACATACACTTATGAAATATAATACTCACCCCAGAGTTCCAAGCTTGGAAGGCCCTAGGAAGATAAGGTTACCAGCTCAGAAAATGGCTTTTAAGAGGGGATGATGGCTACAAGGGGCTCTCTTGGCGTTATCTGCACATGTCTTTATATGTGTGCATGAGTCTTTGATATCTGTGCATAGTTCTCTGATATTTGCACATGGTTCTCTTTCAGGATATCAATACTAGTGATGAGCCGAACACCCCCGGGTTCGGTTCGCACCAGCACCCGCGAACGGACCGAAAGTTCGCACGAACATTAGAACCCTATTAAATACAATGGATGTGAACGTTTGGATTCTAAATGGCTAATTATAACGACTATTATCCATGTTATTGTCCGAAACAGAGTTTGGGAACCCGGGTTCTGCACCAGGGGACATGTATCAATGCAAAAAGAAGTTTTAAAAACGGACGTTTTCCGGGAGCAGTCATTTTAATGATGCATAAAGTGAAAACAAAAAAGTCAAATATTCCTTTAAATATCGTACCTGGGGGGTGTCTAAAGTATGCCTGTGAAGTGCCACGTGTTTCCCGTGTTTAGAACTGTCCCTGCACAAAATAAAATTTCTAAAGGAAAAAAAGCCATTTAAAACTGCTTGCGGCTTTAATGTAATGTCTGGTCCCGGTAATATGGATGAAAATCTTTAGGAAAAATGGCATAGCTACCCCATCAACCCCCCCCCCCCCCTACCCCAGCCCATTACCAGCCCCTTTGGGTCTTGTATGGATATTGAGGGGAACCCCGCACACAAAATAAAAAAGGACCTATATACTCTGAACAGCCGTATACAGGCGGTGCATACAAGACAGGGACTGTAGGTTTGTTCTTATGTAGAATCTGTTTGTAATTTTGAACAGCTGCATTGTTTAAGTGTAGCTCCATGCCAAATTCTTTTTTTTTAGCTTTTTGTAAAACATAGGGAACGGTTATCACCCCTGTCACATTTTCTTTGCTGTCTGTGCCCCTGTTCAGAACATTTCACCTCACTTTGCGTCCCAATGACAACTGTTTTTGAAATGTGGTGTTTTTATTGAAACAAGGATTGGTGATAAAGCATCAGTAGAGAGGAGACACCTTTCTCCCATATTAATTCTTACAGGAGAGAATTTTCCTTCCTAGGGGTAGATTTCCTCTCACTTCCTGTTGTCTTCTTCCGTTTGCAAGTAGTAGTCGTTTGTAAGTTGGATGTTTGAAAGTAGGGACCTGCCGTATATACTCTGCAGAAATTGGCCCCTTAGGTGTTGGTGTTGGCACAACACTGTAAGCCCTCACAGTTACTCTTGGTGGGTGCTGGAACGCCCTGCTGTCAACTATTATATCAGGAATTGTAATAACATATAATTGTTGATCAGTGGTAGTAAAAATTGGGCCTTTGATGGTGGTGCTGGTGCCAGAACACTGTAAGGCTTGACAGTTACTCTTGGTGGGCGCAGCAATGGGCCCTGCTGTGAATTATTCGATCAATAATTATAATTGCATGCCCCTGTTGAATAGGGGCTGAAAAATTGGGCCTTTGGTGGTGGTGGTGGTGGTGGTGGTGATGGTGGTGCTGGTGCCACAACACTGTAAGGCCTGACAGTTACTCTTGGTGGGCGCAGCAATGGGCCCTGCTGTGAATTATTCGATCAATAATTATAATTGAATGCCCCTGTTGAACAGGGGCTGAAAAATTGGGCCTTTGGTGGTGGTGGTGATGGTGGTGCTGGTGCCACAACACTGTAAGGCCTGACAGTTACTCTTGGTGGGCGCAGCAATGGGCCCTGCTGTGAATTATTCGATCAATAATTATAATTGCATGCCCCTGTTCAACAGGGGCTGAAAAATTGGGCCTTTGGTGGTGGTGGTGGTGGTGATGGTGGTGCTGGTGCCACAACACTGTAAGGCCTGACAGTTACTCTTGGTGGGCGCAGCAATGGGCCCTGCTGTGAATTATTCGATCAATAATTATAATTGCATGCCCCTGTTGAACAGGGGCTGAAAAATTGGGCCTTTGGTGGTGGTGGTGGTGGTGGTGATGGTGGTGCTGGTGCCACAACACTGTAAGGCTTGTCAGTTACTCTTGGTGGGCGCAGCAATGGGCCCTGCTGTGATTTATTAGATCAATAATTATAATTGCATGCCCCTGTTGAACAGGGGCTTAAAAATTGGGCCTTAGGCACTGGTGGCACAACACTGCAACCCCTCACAGATACTGTACTTGGAGCACAGCAATGAGGCCTGTTGCAAAGTATTGCATCAAAAATTTTAATTATACGCCCCTTTTAAACAAGGGCTGAAAAATTGGGCCTTAGCCACTGGTGGCGTCACCCATAAACCAAAATGATCTTCCAAGCTATCATCGTTAATCGTATCATTGAGGAGGAGGAGGAGGAGGAGGATAGCCAGTCAACATAACAGCACAGGCACTCAGCATCAGCATCAGTCTTGAAGGGATGTGACATTTTAAAATCAATTAGTCTGTTATATCAGCATCAGGTGTGTGGTAGCTGGTGGTGATCCAAGACTGGTTCATCTTGATGAAAGTCAGTCGATCAACCGAGTCGGTGGACAGGCGCACCCTGTGATCCGTGACAAATCCTCCAGCAGCACTGAATGTGCGTTCTGAAAGAACGCTGGATGCAGGACAGGCCAGTAGCTCAATTGCATACTGTGCAAGCTCTGGCCAGTGATCCATCCTCAAGACCCAGTAAGCCAGAGGATTTTCGGTGGGGAAGGTGTCCAAGTCTGACCTTGCCCCTAGGTATTCCTGGACCATGTATATCAGACGCTGGCGATGGTTGCTCCAACCGATCATACTTTGGGGCTGCGGACTAAAGAATTGTCTGAACGCATCGGTCAGACGGCCACCTTCCCCACCGCTCCTTCTTTGACTGCCCGAAGCCTCAACAACTCGTTGTCCAGGACCAGGAGTTTGTAACCTCCCAGTCTCTGGGAACGCGTTGCACAGACCTTTCTGCAAGGCCTCCCGGAGTTGTCTCATCCTCTGCTCCCTCTGCAACGGTAAGATAAGGTCCGCAACCTTACCCTTGTACCGTGGATCAAGGAGAGTGGCCAGCCAGTAATGGTCCCTCTTCTTGATCCAAAGAATACGAGGATCCTTCCGCAGACTTTGCAGGATCAGGGAGGCCATGCAGCGTAGGTTAGCTGAGGCATTCAGTCCGGAGTCCTCTGGGTCACTAAGGACGACATGATCCGCAGCCACCTCCTCCCAGCCACGTACAAGTCCACTGGTTTCTTGGGACTGTAAATCATCCCTAAAAGACTGCTGCTGATGATGCTGAGTGCCAGCCTCAACCTCCATGCTGACACAATCCTCCTCCTCCTCCTCCTCCTCCTCCTTCTCTTCCTGTGCGATGGGTGGGACAGAAGGAACACTGTCTGGGTAAAGGGGGCCTTAAGAGGCAAGGAAGTCCTCCTCTTCCTGCCTCTGTTCTGCCTCAAGTGCCCTGTCCATTATTCCACGCAGCGTGTGCTCCAACAGGTGGACAAGAGGTACAGTGTCACTGATGCATGCACTGTCACTGCTCACTATCCTCGTGGCCTCCTCAAATGGTGCCAGGACAGTGCATGCATCCCTGATCATGCCCCACTGGCGTGGTGAAAAAAACCCGAGCTCCCCTGACCCTGTCCTGGTGCCGTAGTCGCACAGGTACTCATTGATGGCCCTCTGCTGCATGTGCAGCCGCTGCAGCATGGCCAACGTTGAGTTCCACCTGGTGGGCATGTCACATATAAGGCGGTTCTTGGGCAGGTTCAACTCCTTTTGCAGCTCAGCCAGGCGAGCACTGGCATTATAAGATCTGCGGAAATGCACACAGACTTTCCTGGCCTGCCTCAGGACATCCTGTAAGCCCGGGTACCTGCCCAAGAACCGCTGCACCACCAGGTTAAGGACGTGAGCCATACAGGGCACATGGGTCAGTTGTCCCTGTCGGAGGGCGGAGAGGAGGTTGGTGCCATTGTCGCAAACCACCATTCCTGGCTTAAGCTGGCGTGGCGTCAACCACCTCTCGGCCTGCCCCTGCAGAGCAGACAGGACCTCTGCCCCAGTGTGGCTTCTGTCCGCCAAACACACCAGCGCAAGCACGGCATGGCATCTTTTTGCCTGCGTACTTGCGTAGCCCCTTGAACGCCTACGGAGCACCGCTGGTTCCGAGGACAAACCACAGGAAGAGGCCATGGAGGAAGAAGAAGAGGAGGGGGTGGAGGAGAGAGGTGTGTCACAACCAGTAGTAGCATTTTGGAGGCGTGGCGGTGGAACAACCTCCAACACTACTGCACCTTGTCCTGCATCCTTCCCAGCTGCCAAAAGAGTGACCCAATGGGCCGTGAAAGAAAGGTAACGTCCCTGTCCATGCCTGCTGGACCATGAGTCAGCGGTAATATGCACCTTACCGCTGACCGCCCTGTCCAGCGAGGCCAAGACATTGCCTTCCACATGCCTGTAGAGAGCCGGAATCGCCTTCCGTGCGAAAAAGTGGCGTTTGGGAACCTGCCACTGAGGAACCGCACATTGCACAAACTCACGGAAGGGGGCCGAGTCTACCAACTGAAAAGGCAGCAGTTGAAGCGCTAGCAATTTAGCCAAGCTAGCATTCAACCGCTGGGCATGTGGATGGCTGGGAGTGAACTTCTTTCGATGGTCCAGCAGCTGGGGCAGGGAAATTTGCCTGCTAGAATCGGACGTTGGTGTACTGCTAGCAGAGTGCCCGCAAGTACTTGCCTGTGACACACCTAATTCTACACCTTCATTCCTCTCAGAGCAGGTTTCAGAGAGGAGTGAAGGTATAGTGGGGTTGGAGATCCCAGCTGATGCGGTGCAAGAAGAGGTCAGCTTTGTTCTTTGGTGTGGGTCTTTAAGGTAGGCTTGCCAACGAGCTGCATGGCAGGTCAACATATGTCTGATCAAGCATGTGGTGCCCAAGCGGCTGATGTTTTGGCCACGCGATATACGCTTGAGACATATGTTGCAAACAGCAGCTGTGCGATCTGATGCACTCGCCTCAAAAAAGGCCCACACCAAAGAACTTTTTGAATGACGGGCAGAGGCAGCGCCCTGCACAGACGGAGCTCTGCGGTGTGATTCCGTCGGTGTGCTGCCCATACGCTGGCCACTCAAGGGCATCCTGCCTCGTTGGAGATGTGCCTCCTCCTCATCCTCCTCCTCCTCCTCCTCTCTCCTATTAGGCACCCACGTGGAGTCAGTGACCTCATCATCCCCTCCCTCCTCATCACTGGAGCCAATCTGGCAGTATGCTGCAGCTGCTGGAGCATGACTGCCAGATTGGTGTCCTTCTTGAGCATCCCCTCTCTCTGCTCTCACGCTGCTGCCTTCCTCTAGCTGGGTATCATCATCAGATCCTTCCAAACGCTGGGCATCCTCCTGGAGCATGTACCCAACACTGTGCTCAAACAGTTCGGGGGACTCCTCAGGAGGAGGACATGGTGGGTCTAGGGAAGGATTGACTAATGAAGATAATGATACCAGAGAAGAGGACGCTTTGGCAGCTGCTTTGCCAGTACCCTGAGCCTGGGTGAGAGAGGATGAGGAGGATGAGGTGGGCTTGGTCATCCACTCTACCAAGTCTTCGGCATGATGTGGCTCAACATGTCCAGCTGCCGAAAAGAAGGACAAGCGTGTCCCATGGCCATGTGCTGATGACAATGCACCGCGTCCACGACCAGCACTGTTGCCCCCAGACACAGAGCCTGCTTGCCCTCTTTTTTTGCCTCCTGACTGTCTGCCTCTCCTTGTTTGCCTTCCAGACATTTTAATGGATGGCCTGCAGGGAGATGGGAAAAAGAGCAATAAGGGCTACCTTCAGGTGTATACTGTGCAGGAGGCTTAGCAACAATGACACTGACACTGTCCCCTGCCTACCCTTCTCTGTCCCTAAACACAAGGATTGAAAATATGGAGCAGCAAAATTGGTTTAGAACAGAATAGCACACTGACACTTTCCCTCACTGTCCTACTCTGTCCCTCCCTACAAACAAGATTTAGCACAGAATAGCACACTGATAATTTGCACGAGTGTCCTTCTCTGTCCCTAAACTCAAGGATTTGAAATATGGAACAGCAAAATTGGTTTAGAACAGAATAGCACACTGTCAGTTTCACTCACTGTCCTATTCTGTCCCTACAAACAAGATTTAGCACAAAATAGCACACTGACACTTTCCCTCACTGTACCTCTCTGTCCCTAAACTCAAGGATTGAAAATATGGTTCAGCAAGATTGGTTTAGAACAGAATAGCACACTGACACTTTCCCTCACTGTCCTACTCTGTCCCTCCCTACAAACAATATTTAGCACAGAATAGCACACTGATAATTTGCACGAGTGTCCTTCTCTGTCCCTAAACTCAAGGATTTGAAATATGGAACAGCAAAATTGGTTTAGAACAGAATAGCACACTGTCAGTTTCACTCACTGTACCTCTCTGTCCCTAAACTCAAGGATTTGAAATATGGAACAGCAAAATTGGTTTAGAACAGAATAGCACACTGTCAGTTTCACTCACTGTACCTCTCTGTCCCTAAACTCAAGGATTTGAAATATGGAACAGCAAAATTGGTTTAGAACAGAATAGCACACTGTCAGTTTCACTCACTGTCCTACTCTGTCCCTACAAACAAGATTTAGCACAAAATAGCACACTGACACTTTCCCTCACTGTACCTCTCTGTCCCTAAACTCAAGGATTGAAAATATGGTTCAGCAAAATTGGTTTAGAACAGAATAGCACACTGACACTTTCCCTCACTGTACCTCTCTGTCCCTACAAACAAGGATTAGCACAGAATAGCACACTGTCACTGACACTCTCCCTACCTATCCTTATTTGTCCCTAAACACAAGGAATCCAGGATTATGTAAAGGAAAAATAATGACACTGTCCCTGCCTATGCTTCTCTTTCCCTACTCCGGAACACACTACACAAGGCCGCCGCGCTGGCGGCCTTTTATAGTGTGGGGCGTGTACTAAACCCCCTCAGCAATAATTGGCCACAGGCATCCTGCCTGTGGCCAATCATTGCTCTCCTCGCTGCCGGCGCTGTGATTGGCCAAGCATGCGGGGTCACAGTGCATGCTTGGCCAATCACAGCGCCTGGATGACACTGCGATGGCGTAGTGCATTGTGGGCCGTTCGCGTCACTCGAATTTGGCGCGAACGGCCCAAATCGTTCGATCTTCGTCGAACGATCGAACAGCTGATGTTCGAGTCGAACGTATGTTCGACTCGAACACGAAGCTCATCCCTAATCAATACTAGTTTGATTAATGCTATCAGGAGACATGCTTGCAGGGCCGCCATCAGGGGGGCACAGGCAGTACACCTGTAAGAGGCCCGGAGGTCCCCAGGGGCCCGGATGGCAACCCCCCTTTTTTATTTGATTTTCTTGTAATTTTTTAATTTTTTAATTTTTTTGTAAGGGGCCCAGAGGTCCCCAGGGGCCCGGATGTCCCCAGGGCCCCGGATGGCAACCCCCCTCATTAATTTTTTTAATAAAAACGGCTTTCTTTTTTTTATTTTATTATTTTTTTATTTTTTTGTAAGGGGCCTAGAGGTCCCCAGAGGCCTGGAGGTCCCCAGGGCCCCCCGGATGGCAACCCCCCGCTTTATTTTTTATTTTTAATAAAACATTTTTTTTAAATTATTTTTTATTATTTTTTTGTAAGGGGCCCAGAGGTCCCCAGAGGCCCGGAGGTCCCCAGGGCCCCTGATGGCAACCCCCTTTTTTTTTTGTTCTTTGTTTATTTTTTTTGTTCGTCAGCACCCAAAGCCCCCCCCCCCCCCGACCTCAACGATTCGCAGCGACAGCACCCTTCCGCTTCTCAATTCGTGACACCCCCCGCTTCTCAATTTGAGGGCAGCACACCCCTCCCCGGTTCTCCTCTGCTCCAGGGGGCCCATGCCTGAAGCTGTGTAAGGGGCCCCAAAATTCCTGATGGCGGCCCTGCATGCTTGTGTAGCTAATGCTCATACTTCTGCTAGTGCGCATGTGCCAACACATAGAGGAAGTTGTAACCAGAGTGCACTGGCACCAGTGAGCATGAATGTGCATGTGTACACACACTGGTGCACATGGGAAGCCCTGATGTGCGCTAACTGCTGGATGTTCTTCAGCTACCTATGTTCCTGCATTCCTGCTCCTGTTGTCTGATCCAGCCTGCTCCTGCCCTTGCTTTGTGGCTTCTGGACTATGACCTCGGCTTGCCTCTGACCACGCTCTGCTGCTTGACTACACTTACTCCTGCTCCTCATGTATAACTCTGGCTTGGCTACTGACT
This sequence comes from Rana muscosa, assembly GCA_029206835.1. Classification (NCBI taxonomy): domain Eukaryota; kingdom Metazoa; phylum Chordata; class Amphibia; order Anura; family Ranidae; genus Rana; species Rana muscosa. Next base: position 413,863,275 of record CM055118.1, on the reverse strand, counting down.
AGATCCTTGTTGTCCATCTGTGTTGACCCTTTGCTTGTCATCTGACTACGTCCTTGATCTCAACTGGTACCTGCATCTGCGGCGGCCCATCCATAAGGGCCATAGGCACGCCACCCCCCTAATGTCCATGCGCCCGGCCCCTAATCACCATGCAGGGTGCCAGACGCATGGATTTCAATGGGGTTTCTTTTTTCTTTTTTTTAAGCTCATGATTAGAGCCTAAGGCTCACTGGATGGATCACTGGCCAGAGCTTGCATAGTATGCAATTGTGCAAAAAGTAATAAGTGGGGTGTGGCGCTGCTACTGGTTTAAACTAAACCAGTATGTAAAAAATATATATACTCATAAAGAAACGTGACATCATAGGTGGTCGTGACACCCTGTGTGTTGTAAATACCTAATACAGGCACTAATCTCCAATGATAGCCTGTAATTAAGTAACAACCTGTGGTGGGGTGAGAACTACGTGGCTTATAAGCTGTAAGCCATGCCAAAAATATCAAAAAAATCATCAAAAAAATTAACAAAAAAATTCCAAAAAAAAAGAAAAAAATATATAGATATATGTATATACACAATATCCGTGCAATATTTAAATTAAAATCAGGTGAAACTATATTGCAAATGCAGGCTAAATAAAACATGTCCAGTATAGGGGAACTATATCCAGGGTTGCAAATTGTATCCCTCAGTCTATGAGACTGTGATAATGACCCTTACAGACAGTTTATGTTATCAGACAGGTGGTTAAGCTTGATGGTGTGTGGGTCAGTTTTCTTCAGACCAGTGGCAAGATATGCAGTCAGATGTCCGATGGATGCAGGCAGTTCAGCCCCCACATGTATCCCCACTTACCGGATAACTTCACCCCTGCAGGGGTAATTAGCATGGATAGATATTCTCACATCCACTTCCAGAAGCGTCCACTTGTAATGGGTGTCTGCGGTGCTTCACTGCTGCTTGTCCATACGTTCCAAGTGCTTGTAGGAGGAAGCTTCCATTTACCTCAATGATGGAGAAAAAACGCTTCCATAGTGCAGTAAAAAACGATGGATTTATTTATGAAAACATTAAAAAACGGCAGTAACAAAAAAATATTAATAAAAAATAAAAATAGACACAGTCCCTTTAACGCAGTGCGATTGGTGAAAGCTGGTATTGCAGCGTGCGCTCCAGCTGCATTCCAACTGCACTTCCCGGATTAGACAAGCGTGGTGTGCGTATTGCGTGGCTCCGCCTTACGCGTTTCGTCATTGGACTTCGTCTAGAGGCGGTGCCTGCATGCATCACTACCACGCTTAAATGGGAAAGGAGCGTCATCTTGTCCCACCCCCATCGTACGGGAGAATGAATCATACTATGAACAGAGGGCGGAGGGCGGGTGTGTTGGCCAAGCCCTGTATCTCTGACTGGAAAGCTTGAATAATGGTAATTAATTAGCCACTTACGTCCGGGACGTATATTTAAACTTGGCGCTCTGTTCCCAATGCTAGTAAACAGGTAATCATATAAACAGACAGGTCTTAGAGGTTGTTGCAAATGGCAAATGGTACATTATAGGGACAGAGAACAGAATTAAACATAACATTTTCAACCTAAAAATAAGATAAGAATAAGAGGTGAGCCGTGCAGTATGAGTGAACGAATCCCTCGTTATTCACATCATTCACCATCTCTGGTAAAAGTACGGTACTGCACTCGTTTTCCTATTATGAATCCCTCTCTAGCAGGACTCTGTACTACACTGTCTTCCCAGATTGCAAAGCCAGCTATTACCTGGTAAAGATGCAAGGTATGCATTCATTCCATGCAATCTGCAGTTGTCAGAGCATTATACGTCTCCATGTCATGCTAAATAGGTATGTGTAGGAGTGCATTTGTGTTGGATAAGGATAAAAAAAAAAATCTTATTTTTTTCTTATTTTTTTGATATTTTTGGCACGGCTTATAGCTTATAAGCCACGTAGTTCTCACCCCACCACAGGTTGTTACTTAATTACAGGCTATCATTGGAGATTAGTGCCTGTATTAAGTATTTACAACACACGGGGTGTCACGACCACCTATGATGTCACGTTTCTTTATGATTATATATATTTTTTACATACTGGTTTAGTTTAAACCAGTGAGCAGCGCCACACCCCACTTATTACTTTTTGCACTATTCCTAGGACTCTCGTAGAGGGCCCAACTAGGGGGGCTGCAGCTCTCTTTTCTCTGTATATAGAACACACCACATTTGCCTAAGCGCAGGTATACACACTTACATCACAGTATGCAATTGAGCTACTGGCCTGTCCTGCATCCAGCGTTCTTTCGGAACGCACATTCAGTGCTGCTGGAGGCTTTGTCACGGATCACAGGGTGCGCCTGTCCACCGACTCGGTTGATCGACTGACCTTCATAAAGATGAACCAGTCTTGGATCACCACCAGCTACCAAGCACCTGAAGCTGATATAACGGAATAATTTATTTTCAAATGTCACATCCCTTCAAGACTGATGCTGAGTGACTGTCCTGTTATGTTGACTGACTATCCTCCTCCTCCTCAATGATCCGATTCTTGATGATAGCTTGGAAGAACTTTTTTGTTTCTGGGTGCCGCCACCAGTGGCTAAGGCCCAATTTTTCAGCCCCTGTTTAATAGGGGCATGTAATTACAATTTTTAATGCAATGCTTTGCAGCAGGGCTCATTCCTGCACTTCAACTAGAGTATCTGGGAGAGGTTGCAGTGTCGTGGCACCAGCACCAGTGCCTAAGGCCCAATTTTTCAGCCCCTGTTTAACAGGGGCATGTAATTACAATTTTTTATGCAATGCTTTGCAGCAGGGCTCATTCCTGCACTCCAACTAGAGTATCTGGGAGAGGTTGCAGTGTCGTGGCACCAGCTCTCAGCTCCTTTGGAAAGTAGCACAAAATATTGAAAAGCTGCATGCAGGAGTATCTCCTCTCCTCTTGTAGACATGCTCCCAACTCTACCGCCTGCAAAAACTACCAGCCCACCTGGTTGCTCAGAATATCTCCCAGGACAAGGGATAAAGGGTTAAACAGAGTGCTGTCCTTTGAAAGCTTGCCACTAGGGATGAGCCGAACACCCCCCAGTTCGGTTCGCACCAGTTCGGTTCGAATAGGCAATAAATTAGTTCGAACATCTGAACCCAGTTAAAGTCTATGGGACACCAACATGAAAAATCAAAAGTGATAATTTTAAAGGCTTATATGCAAGTTATTGTCATAAAAAGTGTTTGGGGACCTGGGTCCTGCCCCAGGGGACATGTATCCATGCATAAAAAAGTTTTAAAAACGGCCGTTTTTTCGGGAGCAGTGATTTTAATAATACTTAAAGTGAAACAATAAAAGTGAAATATTCCTTTAAATTTCGTACATGGGGGGTGTGTATAGCATGCCTGTAAAGCAGCGCTTGTTTCCCGTGCTTAGAAGTGTCCCTGCACAAAATGTAATTTCTGAAGGAAAAAAAGTAATTTAAAAGTACTCGCGGCTGTAATGAATTGCCGGTCCTGGCAATACAGAGAAAAGTCATTGAAAATCATTGATAAAAAAAAATAAAAATGCGTGGGGGTCCCCCCAAATTCAATCACCAGGCCCTTCAGGTCTGGTATGGATATTAAGGGGAACCCTGCGCCAAATAAAAAAAAATGGCGTGCAGTTCCCCCCAAATATCCATACCAGACCCTTATCCGAGCACGCAACCTGGCAGGCCGCAGAAAAAGAGGGGATGACGAGAGAGCGCCCCCCCCCTCCTGAACCATACTAGGCCACATGCAGTCAACATGGGGAGGATGTCCCCATGTTGATGGGGACAAGGGCCTCATCCCCACAACCCTTGCCCGGTGGCTGTGGGGGTCTGTGGGCGGGAGGCTTATCAGAATCTGGAAGACCCCTTTAACAAAGGGGACCCCCAGATCCCGGCCCCCCCTATGTGAATTGGTAACGGGGTACATTGTACCCCTACCATTTTACAAAGAAAGTGTAAAAAATTGTAAAAAAACACACAGACACAGTTGGGATAAGTCCTTTATTAAAAATAAAAAAAATAATAAAAAATAAAAAAGACTCCAGCGGTGGTAATCCACTCTCGATCTCCACTCCAGCGATGTCGGTATCCTGCGATGGATGATCTCTCCAGGCTCCAGCTACGAGGAACAGCACACGATCCTCTCTTCACTGGAGCGGAGACACTCCGGGAATGACACGGCTTCAGCCAGTGACAGCTCTTATGTAGCTGAGGGCGGGGCCACCCATCACGTGACCCCGTCCCCCTCTGACGCAAGGGGAAACCTGGGCTTCCCCAGTGATGTGACGGCTGACCCCGCCCCCCCTGATGCAAGGGAAACCTGCGTTGCATCAGAGGGGGGCGGGGGTCACCCGCACGTCACTGGGAAAGCTTGGGTTTCCCCTTGCGTCAGAGGGGGATGGGGTCATGTGACGGGTGGCCCCGTCCTCGGCTACATAAGACCTGTCAGGCTTCCACTGCATCATTCCCGGGGTGTCTCCGCTCCGGTGAAGAGAGGACCGTGTGCTGTTCCTCGTCTCTGGATCCTGGATAGATCATCCATCGCGGGATACCGACATCGCTGGAGTGGAAATCGAGAGTGGATTACCACCGTAGGAGTCTTTTTTTTTTTTTAATAAAGGACTTATCCCAACTGTGTCTGTGTTTTTTTTTTTTTTTTTTTTTTACACTTTCTTTGTGAAATGGTAGGGGTACAATGTACCCCTTACCAATTCACATAGGGGGTGGGATCTGGGGGTCCCCTTTGTTAAAGGGGTCTTCCAGATTCCGATAACCCACCGCTCGCAGACCCCCACAACCACCGGGCAAGGGTTGTGGGGATGAGGC